>OU015742.1:25441055-25451495 GCA_907169655.1 Acomys percivali | reverse complement strand
ACACACACACACACACACACACACACACACACACACACACACACACATACACACACACCCCAAATAATTTCTATGAAAGTTTGTCTTGATATCTCAGCAATTCAGTTACAATATGAGCCGGAATTTCTTATGTAGTTTCCTGCTATTCCTACCGTGTCTACAATTACTTCTTCTGCTCAAGTCTTGAATCCTTGTAGTCATCCTGGAGAGTTGGGATCAACTGCTTCCAAATACCTGTGAGTGTTTATGTTTTTGACCTCACATAAATCATGAGTGTTATTTTTGTGTGTGTTCACATGTGTACAGATAGTATGTGACTCCATGTGTACATGTATATACGTCTCACAGAACCTATGAGCACTGTTACCAACATCTGGAATAGCGAATCATTTCTAGAGACTTTCACCTCTCCTTCTTCAGACTCACTAGAGGAATCACTATCTATCTATACAGCAGCCTCGGCCTGATGAAACAGACTTCTTGAATACAGACTTGAAAATCAAGACCGCTTCTAGGTCTGTAGGTTGTAAAATGATTGTTAGCAAACATTAAAATATCATTAATTCTGTTATCCATCTCCATTGTAATTGTTGGGTTATGGGGACATAGTCAAGGAGTAGTGATATTTTGAGAAGTCTTTATTTCTCTTTGGAGCAATAGATCTCAACCCTGGACTGAAAGCATTCATTAAACCATGTTTTATACACTTGTGCTGTCATCCAATATTTTTTTTTAACATTGAAAAATACAGGTAGAGTGGATTTTGTATAATTTACAAGAGTGGGGTTTTCATGGTGGCAAATGAGCATTGACGTCAAGCAGCTGCAGTGCCCTCTCTAAGAGAGATGCCTTTAAAAAAAATAAAAAAACCCAGATGCAGACTTCTTTCTAAGAAAGTTGAAGATAGCATCAATTTCTAAAATAGGGCTTTTTTTCTTATTCTGAACATGTTTTTATGTGTAGCTATCTTCATTAATTATCTGTGATTCTCTGGGTACCTTGCCTCAGAGTCTATGTCAATACCTGCTGTTTCACGTTGCACTCTTATGTCCCACACAGCTTCTTCCCTTACGTCTCATGAAGACATTTCTGCTAGTGTCAAAGCTTTTGTCTGAAGCTTCCTCACCTCCAGAGTCCCTGCTTTGCTTCGGGCTGCTTTGATGTTCACGCAGGCTATGGAACGAAACTTTCTGCCTGTCAGCAGTTGGGCTACTGTGCTTTTTAAGCTTTTGTGTGCTTGCTCGATTAATGCTTTTAATTCCCTTTGAGAACTATTACAAAATGAATGTTTGGTGCTAGAGGTTTACCTTTTGGGCAGCTTGGCTTTGAGTAAAGCTCCTTCACCAGCTTTAATCATTTTGAGCATTGATTTAGTGTGAGACACATGCGACTCTGCTGCTTACTTGAAGACTTCCAGGCCACTGTGAGGTTATTAATTGGACCCCTCTTAATACGGTGTTCTCGGGAAACGGGGGGAAGCCAAAAGAGAAAGGGATTCATAAGAGATTGGCTCCCTGGAGGCAAAGTCAGAAGATATGCATTTAGCAGTCAAGTTGATTATTGGTTCATGAAACCTCCAAAACACTTACATTGTTGTTATCAAGGTTAACTGATCACAAACTACCATAGCCAATATCATACTATTCCTCCTTAAAGTTTTTCCATAATTATCAAAGTGTGACAGAGATTAAAAGTGAGTTCATGCTTCAGGAAAAAAGGATGGTGGTTGCTGTGCTCAGTGGCAAGCTACCACACTACTATTGATCTGTAAATAGCATCACTCAGACAGATAAAGTGACATAGGTTTCTGCGGGTCTTTCTCATCGCTTAGCTTTATCCCTAAGTACTTTATTGTTGGTTGACATTACCACTTCCTTTTTTAGAAATGGAATCAGTTTTGTACATTTGCTTTTTTGATCTGCATCTCTTCTAAGTATGTTAGTTTGTTCTATTTTTTTGGTGGTTGTTCTTTTGTTTTGAATCTTGAGGACCTAACCCGTGGAAGATCTACTAATTGTAGCTCTATTATCACTTACGGAAGACAGCTTTGAGTAGTACAAACACCTCACTTGGTTTCTTCATTCAGGACATGCCCACTGACAAAGTGCTCAAGTTTTCAGCAGTAAGTGTCTTCCTAGTAAACTAATTCTTGTTTGGCTTTGTCAAACCTTGGGCAATAGGGATGGCTGTTGTTGTCAAGTTGATAGGATCTAGAATCAGGTAGGAGATGTGTCTCTGGGCCTTCCTGTAAGAAATCTTGATTTTATAAGTTGTTTGCTACTATTCCCTGACTAGGAAACTCAACTGTGTAAACGGAGAATGGGAGCCAAACAGCAACATGAATTCTTCCCTCTGTTTGCTAATTGTGGATGTGATGTGACCAGCTGCTTCAAGTTCTTGCTGCCATGTTTGATTTCTTTGCCTATGCTGTACATTGAGCTGTATCTTTTATCTCTTGTTTTCGTCAGAATATCTTATGACAGCAACATGAAAAGTGTCTAAGACAGCAATGAAGTTCACCTTCCTTCTTTAGAGGCCAGATTCAGGCTCCAGCCTTCAAGGTTTTGTAACCACAAGCAGCAAATGCTCTGTGAATCGAGTTTATTCTTTTCATTTTGGCTGTTTCATACCAAAAAATAGCAATATTGTAAAACAAGTGAGTTTTGTTCTGTGCTTACAAGGAGTTTTCTCACTCTGGTTATTTTAAAATTATCTCATTTATTTATTTCTAATTTTATTTACATCACCCCCTCTCTTTCCTCCCTTCAACTACTCCCATGTCTCTTCACTCCCTTTTAAATTTATGTCCTCTTTATCTTCATTGTTATATACATGAATAAGTATATAAATACAACCTGATGAGTCTGTATAATGTTGAGTGTATGGATATGTTTTAGGGCCAACCACTTGATATTGGATAACCAATTATGGGACTCATTCCTGAAGAAAACTAATTCTCCCTTTCTTAGGAGTCAATAATTGGCTATCGCTCTTCATCTAGGTATGGGCCCCATGAGATTTTCCATGCATGTTGGGTAGGTCAACTGATGCTTTCATTGTTCAGGTCTTGCTTAGAAAGCGATTGTGGTGAGCTCTTACTGGTGTAGCTTCTCTGTAACATAGAGATGATATAATTTTTCAGATTTCCTGGCTCTTAACAACCTTCCCAATCCTCCTATAATGTTTCCCAAGCCATTAAGATATAAGGATTATGTTGTAGATGTATCAGCTGGAAGTGAAAGTTGTGGCGTTTCATGAGGACATCTGCCTGATACTAGAAGAAGCTTCTTTAATCATGGGCGAGAGCTGTGGGTATACATATTAAGAATGTAGTTAGGAATTATATTGGTTTAAGAATGTGGCAGTAGTATATTCTCCTGTAAGATCCATGGCCTCACTAGGGAGGGGTAGTTGGCTAGGTTTATAATAACAGAAATTATTTCCCTTCTGTTGAGCTGGCATGATATCCCTTCTGATAGCCATTAAGTCCTATTAGACAGCTGTTAAGAGCAATGGACCATCTAACAAAAATCCCAGGAACAGAGATGAGAAATCTCCTTCTGAGAATTTGATCAGGGGAATCCAAGCAGCTCCCCAAACAATATTGGCTACTGCTGTTGTCCTGGGTTGCTTCCTAGAGGTTTGAAGCAAAGTCCACACTGCTGAGGCCACCACAAACTTCAGACACAGGACTCAGAGGAAAATGAGCTGGATCTGACCTGAAAGTTTCTTTATGGGGCTCCATGGAGTGTGTGCCTTCCTCTAGTTTCCACTGCCTGAGGCTATTCGCGTATCCAGCTTCATTTCCTCCCACTTTCATGTGTGTATGTGGATTGTGGTATGTATTCGTGTGTATGTATTTTTTCCATGTGTGTGTATGCCCATGCCCCTGCGTGTGTCATGCACATGGAAGACTGAGGTTGATATCTCGAATCCGCGTCCTCCACACAAAGGAAACACTTCAGGCTCAGCACTGTCCAAGTGTTGGAAAGGAACAGGTCTGGGCTGACCTGAAAACATTACGTTTCTGGGTTCATGGAGATGCTGTTTCCTTTGCTCCCTCGGAAGAAATCGGAAAAGCTCTTGAGAAGGCCAAAACAGATCCAACTGCACAAAGCTTTGTGGCTTGTCCAATTAAGATGCCCCAGATCTGCCTTGAGGAAAACTAGACTAGAGCAGTGGCTACAAATGCCCTTGTTATGAGAAATTCATTCATTCCACATTTTTCTAAATTCTTTCCTTTGCCTGACAAATGCTTGGATTACAGACATGCACCATCACACTTGTTTTATGTGGTGCTGGATTTGAACTTAAGGTTTTGTAGGTGTCAGGTGAGCACTCTGCCAACTGAGCCCAATCTCTAAATTCCTCTTATTTACAGTTGATACCCTTTGTATTTTTGAAGAATTTGATAAATTTAGTTTTCAGGTTGATTTGTATTATTCACCTTGTCATATTAATATGGGGTTTGGAATGAATTTCTTCATCTTATTTACCAGAACAGTATTCTTATTTAGCAGAAGAGATGAAGTAATTTAGGGTGTATAGATCTTGGATAGGGAATTTCAGGACGAATATGCAAAGTATTTGTAGTGAGAAACATTCAAGAACTTTAAAAGTCACTTAAACCAGAATCAGTTCTGTTCCATTTGAGAGCATCCTCCCACAGTAGTTTCAGATAGAGCTTTGTAGCAAAACACTGGGTGCCATAAAACAACATACCTTTTGCTAATTCAATGGTTGTTAATATTGCATGTCCAATATTGCCATCCTTCAATGTCACCAGTTGTAGCTTGGAATAGTGAAGACAGATGGTGTGTGATAAAATTTCGCCAACAGAGATTAACACAGGAATCTGAAATCTGGAGTATTAGCAGAGCCAAGACAATCCCATTTCAGCTGGGGGATTTTAAATAAAATCTCTTCACTAAGAAGACTGAAAAGTTGAAGTGCTTTCAATGGAAAGATTAGGAGACAGTATAGGGAAAGATCATGGCCACATTTCTTAAGGCATAGAAAGCAGGAGAGAATGACAAGCCAGGGAACAGGGACAGGTTTGGTTTTTAGATTTAAGCTGAGCCACAGTCATAGCCAAAATCTTCATACTGACTAATCAAAAGCAGCCTTAGGCATAAGCATCCTGTGTCTCAAACTACTAAGGTCTTCATGCAGATTTGGCATGTTTCCCCAAGTGTGGTTATGCTTGTGCACTCAGTGACAGTGACACATTAGAAAACAAAGGCCACTGGAATTCTCTCACTCTTTTCAGCTTTATTGTGATGTGACTGACAAAAAGCATACATAGTCAAGGTAAAATGTAGTATTTTAATATGCATATACATTGTCGAAATGATTACACACTATTTTTTGTGTATGATAAGAACACTTAAGACATAGCTTATTTCAAGAATCAAATTTCAAGAATACATAATTATTAACTATATCATCCTGTTGTGCAGTAGATCTCCAGGATTTACTCATGACCACAAACTTGTACTGTCATTATTTTTCACATACCCTGGCTGTGGTAAACACTCGTGTACTCTTTCTTTTGGGAGTTTAATATAAGATAATTATTGCAGTGGTTAGTATTAGTCATCAAACTTAACACACTTTGGAAGAGGTAACCTCAGCTGAGGTATTGCTTACTTCAGACTAGCCTGTGGGGTCATTTTCTTGATTTCTAATTGATGTAGGAAAACCAAGCCTCTCCTGTAGTGTGAGGTACCATCCTTAGGCATGTCCTTAGAAAAGTCAGTAACAGAATTCTTTAGTTAATCTCTGCCTTGGCTTTCCTGGATGATGGACTGTAGCCTTTTAAGTGAAGTAAACCTTTTTCTTCCTTGTTGATTTTGGTCATAGTGTTTTATCATAGCAGCTAAAAGCAAACTAGGACTATCATGAACATCTTATGTTTCTGTGCTTGGCTTATTTCATTTAACACTATGTCATCTGGAGTCATCCATGTAAAAAAGTATCAAGGCTCTCTTCTTTTTAAAATACTGAATAATGTTTAATTTTTTTAATACACAGATAATCCCCCCACAATATTGCCTTCAATCTTCACATTGTGAACAAGGAGTACAGATAGATATTTCTTTAAGATGTTGATTTGAATTATTTTTCTGTTATCTCAAATGCAGATCACTAGATTATAAAGTAGTTCTTTCTTTGGGTGAGAAGCTTCCATACTGTTTTTCATAGTAGCTTGAACCATTTTATAGTCTCAGCAATAGTGCACATGGGCTCCAATTTAGTCACAGCCTCACAAAACACTACAACTTGCAATCTTTTCTTTATTTTAATAATACCTATTCTAACAGATGCAAGATGGTTTTTTCATTGTATTTTTATTTATATTTTCTTTCTAATTAGTAATGTCAAATAAACTTTCCCATGTGTTGTCAATCTGAATGGTTTCTTTTGATACTCAACTTTAATTTCGCTCTTAATTATGCTTATCAGTATCATTTAGGCCATCGTAAGAGTTATTTTTTAAAGAAAACTTTAAACACTCTATTAAATATATCTAAATTCTCTATGAAATACATCTTAATTCAAGTTTTACATGTACTCAACTTCATGTGCTCCATCTCAGTAAGCCAGAGTTTCTGCATTTAGTGGCTTTGCCCTTATATAGCCATAAAAGATCCACTCACAGATGGAAGGATAATATTGTCCTTATGAGTGCTCAGAAATATGTTCAATGTAAAAATTTGTGTGCTTGTTGGTTATTTAACAGTCACTAGCTACTCCTTCCTCCATGACATTTACATTCATCATAGCACTGCCTACTAATTTACACATCCGTGGTGGCAATCACAGAGTCTTTTGTAATTTCTTTTCATTCCATTTGATTTTATTTATTGTATATAGTTGTGGGAGCTTGGACTTACCTCTTGTCAACCACGTATACCACTAAAAGTAAAAGCTATAAAAATTTCCATTTTGTGTTCCTGGACATTTTGAAACTAAATAATCTTGCTGCTCCCTTGAAACAAGAATAGCTTAGAAGAGTGTAGTCAAGAAGGTGAAATCTTGGTCAACTAAGCATATAAATTATTGGACCAATTCTTTAGGCTCTATTATGAGTTAAGCTATGTGAAGTGTTTTGCATAATTCTTAGAAGACTCTCTTAAGATAAAGTACTGAATTGGTCATCTCATTGACTACTTCTGAAACACATTCTTTCATTGCCTTTTCTTCATCATTTCTCAATCTTCTATTATGGTAGCAATTCCTAAATAAAATACTGTTTTAAGATACCTACACTTTGAAGTTACCTGTATAAAATCAATTTACACAGAAATGTCACTAGAAAGCAGAAACTTGGGACCACTTGATGATTCAACACTCCAAAGTTTAGATTTAATCCTTTGTGCTCTAGGATGAAATAGTGAAGAAAATAGTCAAATCCATTCAATGGAAAAAGGATAGCATCTTCAACAAATGGTGCTGGTCTAACTGGATGTCTATGGGTAAAAAAATGCAACTGGACCCATATTTGTCACCTTGCACAAAACTCAAATCCAAGTGGATTAAAGACCTCAACATAAAACCAGAGACACTAAGTCAGTTAGAAGAAAAAGTGGGGAAGAGCCTGGAACATATTGGCACAGGAGACAACTTCCTGAACAGAACACCAACAGCCCAGGCCTTAATGTCAACAATTAATAAATGGGACCTCATGAGGCTGAGAAGCTTTTGTAAGGCTAGAGACACTGTCAAGAGAACAAAGCGACAGCCTACAGACTGGGAAAAGATCTTCACCAACCCTACATCTGACAAAGGTCTAATATCCAAAATATATAAAGAACTCAATCAATCATTTTAATGGCTAATGACAGTATGCTTCCTGTCTTAGTTCACTAACTTTTACAAGTCTTTAAAAATTTGGCAAACAGACCTTTGTCATTCAGCTTTAAATACAAGATACCCTTGAACTTTCATTTTTGTGTATGTGTCCTTAAGATGGACATATATTCAATCACACAGAATTATTTGCAAGGTGGAGGGGTGGAATTCAAGATCGCAGCACCTATCACATATAATATCTGAATATCAGGACAGCAATGATTGCAGAGTGACTGATAGACCATGCTGTGGACCCCAAAATGTCAGTGTCTGTGTTTCCAGGTGAGAGGAGAGTCTGTGGTGAAGGAAATGAGTGGGTTCAACCTCAGATCACCTAGCTAATCCCGAGAAAATTTCTAGGATTCCTGATAGAGTGTGGTCTCAGCCTCTCATCACTTGCTTACTCTCACAGTCCAGTGGATACCTTCTAGGTACCAGAGGCATAGATCCAACCTCCAGCTGCCTGATGCCCAAGATCCACAGAAACAACTCCAGCCATCACTCCAAAGCTCAATCCATCTCCCTAGGGAGATCAGCCAGACCTCTGAACTCACAGGTTCTCCAAAATGGCTGAGCACAGGGTCTGGGCAGCTGGAGCTCATTAACTTAAAGGCAAAAAAGCCACAGTGGGGCAGCTGACTCTGGAACTTCCACTAGAGAGACAAGGGCCCTCGGGCTTCTGAGAAGTCCAGTCAGACCTCATGATGTATGGCGAGCTACTAACAGTTCCCTCAGAAACACCTGCCAGACTGAGATTGTAGCCACCAAGCCAAAGAGAGCTGCTGCAGGAACATCTGGCTTTCTCCCTAGGGCTCTTCCTGCAACCCAGAGAATTTCAGTAAGCACCAGGAACTACCAGCCAATACCAGAGACAAACAATGGCTAAAGGCCAGCATGAAAACATCTGGCATCAACAAAGCCAGAGCAATATGGCATCCCCTGAAGCCAGTTATCCCAAGACAAATAGCCCTGGATACCCTAGCACATCTGAAACACACACACACACACACACACACACACACACACACACACACATACACACTACCTTAAATCTATATTTATGTAGATGATAATGGCCTTTAAAGAGGAAACTAGTAAAACCCTTAAAGAAATATAGGAAGATATAGTCAAACAGGTTGAGGCCTTTAGAGAGGTAATGAATAAATCACTCACAAAGAAATACAGGAAAACACAAACAAACAGGTGAAGGAACTGAACAAATCATTTAAAGACATGCAAGAAAATACAAGAGGCTCAGGATCTGAAAATGGAAATAGAAACAATAAAGAAAGGACAAACTGAAGAAATGTTGGAGAATGAGAACTTAGAGAAGAAAATAGGAAATACAGAGGTGAGCATCCTCAGCAGAACACAGGAGCTGGAGGAATGAATCTTGGGTGTAGAAGATAGATACAAATGAAGAAATTGATGCATCCATCACAGAAAATGGTAAGTCTAAATGATTCCTGACACAAAACATCTAAGAAATCAAGGTCATTATGAAAAGACAAAATATAAGAAAAACAGGAATGGAAAAAAGAAAGGATTCCCAACTCCATGGCCCAGAAAATATTTCCAACAAAACCACAGAAGAAAATTTCCTTAACCTAAAGAAAGAGATGCCTTAAAACATGCAAGAGACTTACAGCACACCAAATAGAATAGACCCAAAAAAGAAAATCCTCCTGTCACATATAATCTAAACACCAAATGTACAGAACAAAGAAAAAAAGGTATTAAAAGATGCAAGGGAAAAGGCCAAGTAACATACAATGGCAAACCTATCAGAATCACACCTGACTTTTCAGCAGAGACTATAAAGCCAGAAGGGCCTGGGCAGACATCTTGTAAACCCTAAGAGACCACAGATAGAATTCTGCTTAAAAATTGATGCAACAACAATAACAACAGCAACAACAAAACTCAATAAAGTACTCACAAACTGAATCCAAAAATACATAAAAAAATCACCCAACATTGATCAAGTAGGCTTTATCCCAGGCATGCAGGGAGGGTTCAATATATGGGAATCCATCAATGTAATATACCATGTAAACAAACTGAAAGAAAGGTCACATGATCATCTCTTTAAATGCCTGAAAAATGTCTGACAAAATTCAAAACTCATTCTTGTTAAAAAAGACTTCAAGAGATCAGGGATACAAGGCGCATACCTAAATTCAATAAAGGCAATATAAAGCAAGCATATAGCCAACATCTAAACTGAAAGCAACTTAAAGCAATTCCACTCAAGTCAGGGATAAGAAAAAGCTACTTACTTTGTCCATGCCTCTTCAATATAATACTTGAAGCTCTAGCTAGAGCAATGCGACAACTAAAGGAGACCAAGGGGATACAGTTTGCAAAGGAAGAAGTCAAAGCATCACTATTCACAGACGACCCTCAAAATTCTACCAGGAATCTCTTATAGCTGATAAACACCTTCAGCAAAGTGATTGGATAAAAAGTCAGCTCAAAAAAAATCAGTAGCCCTCCTATATACAAAAGACAAAAAGGCTGAGAAATAACATCCTTCACAACACACACACACACACACACACACACACACACACACACACACACACA
>OU015742.1:25405346-25430554 GCA_907169655.1 Acomys percivali | reverse complement strand
TTCTTCTTCTTCTTCTTCTTCTTCTTCTTCTTCTTCTTCTTCTTCTTCTTCTTCTTCTTTTCCAGAGGTCTTTTTGATAAAAAAAAAGACACAATAGCAAGCCACAGTTCTGGCTAAAATTGTTTATCTATATGTACAAATATTCTTAATTTGTTATATATATATGTGTATATAGATACATATATATTTATATATCTTGGGATTTAACTTTGCTGTATTCAGGTTTTATAAAATACCATCTTTTAAGACAAGCAACTACCATCTTCATGAATTTACTTGTGCCTACCTGCCCCAAACACAACACTACTGAGTTTGCTGGCTATAAATGTTCCTTCAAAGAAGGAGGAGACAGACACGGTTATTATCCCCTCACTCGCGTATCCAGGAACTGAATTCCTCCTAGATATTATAAAATTCTACTTTATTTGCACATACATTGGAGGTCTTATGGAGGTCTTATAGAGAAATTAAAGAATATAGCCTTAAAAGGCTAAGAGAAGGAGGCCATTGCTAATACTAGGTAAAGACGTTTTCACTTGGCTGCTCTTGGCATGCTCTTGTCAGTAACGCCTCACCCGTGTCCTGTAAATGAGTCTTATAATCTCATTGGTCTCCCAGGATGAGCTTTGGTAAAAGTAAAATTTTGGCTTCTCATTGAGACTTCTCATTGAGACATTGTTTAATAATTCCTTCTACTCACAAAGTTCTCACAATAGATGGTAACTTTGTTTATTAGTGTGGCAATGTCTTTTAGTATTTAAAGAAAAAGTAAGATATTGAAATGTAAAAATAAAATTTTTTTTATTAAAACATTGAAATGTAAAAATAAAAATTTTTTTTATTAAAACAGAACATGTGTATAAAGATTAAAATGACTAAATTTTTTTAACAAAATGGGATGAGAGTCTAAGCAAGTTATTGAAAGTTTGCAAAAGATGAGACTTACATAGGTAATATCTTAGGAACTATGTGTCTAATCAAGGATTACTTTAAATCATTTAATTTCTGTTCAAGCTAAATATTATACATTAATAAAAATTATCAAACTGGTGCAATTGTCTCTCTGAACGTTTAATGCCAGGACTTGGAGGTCTATATCGAAAACACTGATAGAGTCAGATGACTTAAAAGGGAAATCACTTTCCTCCTTGTTCTATAAAGAGCAACTAAATCTCAGGGGATTGTGTGATACCTCTCAAAGTATTCTGTAACTATGGAAAGTCAACTGTTCTTTAGTTCAGTGATGTCATGGAGATCCCACGAAGTGGAATTTAACCAGTGGCCAGTCTAAAAAGAGGAGGATCAACACAAAGGAAAAGAGTTCCTCCACAATTCCAAATCCAAATACGGATGGATTCACTGATAAATGAAAGACTAGAAAAGTCAGAAGTTCCTCCCACGTCTAAGTGAAACCCAAGGACCAGATTTTTAACTAGCCCTGACAGTAAAAAAAAAAAAAAAAAAAAAGTGATTAAGGTCATCTAAGTGGTCTTAAATACCATGTAAATGATTACATCTTTAATACAATAGGAAAGTATAATCAGGATTAAAAAGATCAATGTGTTTAACAGTATAAAGGACTACAGTCCTCTACCACATGGTAAAAAAAAATGGATAATCACATGAGATTTTATTTGCACAACTATTCCTCACTAATGATTCTACACACACACACACACACACACACACACACACACACACACACACACGCACACGCACACGCACACGCACACGCACACACACACACAGCCAACATGTAAGACAAGGCCTTCGCTTACTTCAGCACTGCAGAGTCTGAGAAAACAAAAACCAAATCAAACCAAACCACACCAAACTAAACAAAAGTCTTACAAAAACCAAACCAAACCAAACCAAACCAAACTCAGCCCTATCTTCTTAAGTGTCAAGGCCAAATCTAAATATATAAACATTTTATTTATCAAATATAGAACACTATCTCTTTCAAGAAGAGTAATTATCATACAAATAATGTGTCCTTCTGCACCCTAAGCATCCATGTTATGTTGAAGTTTTTTTTGTAAAACAATGTTTGTATCCCTTAGCTTTTTTTTTAACCTGGCTATCACACAAATAATTGAGACTCTTATAATACAAGGCTTCACAATGCCATCTTAGCAGTTTAAGTCTGTTCTTAACACTCTATGCTACTTTGTCTTATCCTAGCAAACATTCTAGTGATGCTTGCACTTTGTAGCTTTCCTTGGCTCCAACTCCTTCCTCCTGATCTTTTTTGGACCTCTCCCAGTGGCTGAATCCTCTGGCTCAATGCTCACTTTCTCCTCTAATTCCTCCTCCCCTGACTGGAAGGAAGTCCAGCCCTATTCTCTCCCCTGCTCATCAATTGGTTGTAAGATGTTTTATTAAACTTAACAGGGGGAAAATTGAGGAGCAGAGTTTATACAACATTTAGGCAAGAAATCAGAATTTAAGCTATACAATAATCTTATACTTACAAGGTTGCCTAATTGATGGAGGCTACCAGATAATATGTTGTCAAACTCAGAGATTTGAAAAAAATTACTCAGGGCACCTGAGTGCTAGCCCTGCAGTGTTGCTGGACAGTCTTTCAAAGAAGTCTTCATGGACTTACAGTTCTCTTTTAGGTTGTCAATTATGTGCTGATGTCCACTTGTTACTTCAACAAATTGAACCTGGATTTTATTCAGACTTGGTCCATGGCATTCACTATCACTAGGCATTACATCTGGCACATGCTTAGGGTATCTATTTCTGATAGGCCACTGCCAATAAGACAACTGCTTTATCTGACTTGCAAAGTTTCCAGGAGTCTGATGTAACAAACAGATAATTACACAGTTACACTTTGATGTGTGAAACAAAACGTATGTCACTCTAAACATAGTGAAGACTGTAACAGATATAAACATGTTTTTGTTTTGATCCTAAGTGTGGAATATAAAACTGCCTTGTGGGAGGGTGCCTGTTGTTTGTCAGCTGGAAACTGCCTCATGCAGAGGCATGGCCCTTGCCAGTTGAAAAACATCCTGTTGTGGACTCATAGAGGATATAAATAAGACCCCTCCAAAAGAGAGAGAGAGAGAGAGAGAGAGAGAGAGAGAGAGAGAGAGAGAGAACTATCTTTGCATTGTTTTGCATCATTTGGCTTCATATCGCTTCAATTAGCTTTGCTTTGAGATGCTCCTAGAGAGAAATGCTCCAGAGAAAACGTCAAAGAAGTTGCTTTTGGTCCCTGCTGTGGTTCCTGCTCATTCTTGTTCCTGCTGCTGTGTTTGCTGTTGCTTTCCTGGACAGCTGAAATCCTGGGAACAAAGAGTGGAATTTCCCAGAGTAACTAAGTCTAAGAAGGTCTAATTCCCCTGTCTCTGCTAGTCTTCTGTCTCTCCTATCTAGGATTGGTGGGTTGGAAGGGAGATATATGCATTAAGAAACCCAAAATAAAGTAGGTTAAAAAAAATCAAAGCCCACAGGTGATGCCCAACATGGGGCTTAAGCATAATGGGAAACTTATTTCTAATGCTGTGGAGAAAATGGTATGAGAATACTGTTTCAGGGTGTCAGGAAAATGGTAGAAACAGCTGCTGGGTTTTCTCCTGCCTTGCTTCCAGAGGGGATTTTCTGCTTTTGCTTCCTCATCTTCCTACATTCAGTTTTCAAAACTGAAAAAAAAAAAAACCCTACTGAACAATTAGAAAAGTTACAAGTGGATATGGAGGGGTCTGAAAAACAAAATGTGGTTGAAATAGGAACGCCAGAAGCGTCACTTTTTTTCCTCTCTTTTTGGAAAGGATTGCAGAGTTAGTTATCTGTGTAACAAAAGAGTTTTGGGATAGAGATTGAAGCACTTGGAAAATTAAAAGTACCTGAGAGAGGAGAGAGTTCAGGCCTGGTGTCTGAGAGCAGGAATTTTCCCACAGGATGAAAGAGGAAAGCTGCCTAGGCTAGAAGGCAGATTGCTGCTCCACATACTTTCAAACCCAGGTTCCTGAAGGCCCTGAGTAAGACAAGGGTCTGGGAAGAGCAGGAGGATGTACAGGGCAGAAGGGTTCATATTGAGCCAAGTGTGCTACCAGAGGAGTTGCCTGGAACTTACACCTTCAGTTTTCCCAATAATTGTGCAACACATTCCTGCTAATGATAGTGGTCAAGATTATGAGGAGTTAGCATGACATCCAATAGAAATGTTAGATTTACATCATCTTAAAATGTCTGTTGTGTTGTATGGAATGCATTCTCCACTAGTTAAACAAACATTAAGTAACTAAGCTACCCCAAATAGATTATCCCCCAATATTGGAAGAGATTGGGGTCACCTGTGCTGGAAACAGGCCAGAAATTACAATGGCTATCGTGGGAGAGTGATGAAGCCATAAAAATAGAGCAAAAAATACAGCAAAGGTAGATAAATGTTGTTAAAGACAAACTGCTAGGTGAAGGGCATTATACAGAAGCAAATCCAATCTGACAATGTTTAATTGAAAAACGTAGTGTTGCAGCTTCAGGAGCTTGGGATATGGTTGAGGATCTGGGGAAAAGATCTACTTCATTTACTAAGGTAACACAAGGCCCTGGAGAATCTTTCACAGGCTTGTTACAGAAACTGAGTTCAGCTATAAATAGGGCCTTATCACACCCTGTTGCCATACAGGTGTTGATAGAGACCTTGACATTTGAAAATGCAAATACTGTATGTAAGAGTGTAATTAGACCACTAAAAACGTGGGCAGCCACAATAGACAAATAGATGAGACAAAACTGATATTGTCTCTCAGGAGTATCATGCCAATACTATAGGACAAGCCATAGCTAGAGGTCTCAGATATCAAAATGTCCAGTAGTTTAATTGCAGTGAATGTGCAATTTCCTAAGAAATTATAAGGCTAAAAGCTTCAGAGCTCAAATTGACAGGTGTATTGACACTAGAGAATATGGTATTCACAGGAGAGAGCAAGAAGCTTATGGCTGCAATGGTATGCCAAGACATCCAAGGTTTTGTAGCTGCTGGGGAAAGGGAAAACAATGGTTTAGGGATTTCAGGTCCAAGGGGGACATATGAAGAAATTCCAGGCACTTGAACAACTCTTCCTATCAAGAAACAAATATCACCTCCAGAGCCCCACAGCAAACAATATGAGCCATTTTCCTTTGGTCAGCATGAAAACCAAAATTAGGTATTACTGACATTATGCATGCTACTGAAGGCTATGCAGTTTTGGATCTGGTCACAGATAAACCTCTTACATCCCCAAAAGTTAATGTTACAAAATGGCCATTGGTGTTTATGGTCCTTCACATTCAAGGACAATAGAAATAATCTTGGGAAGAAGTGGAATAACTTCTCAAGGATTTATTGTGTATCCAGATATTATAGATGGGCATTGTAAGGTAGAAATTAAAATAATGGCATATGTAAAAAAGGAGATATAAATTAATTCTGGATAGAATTGCTCAGCAGTTACTGTTTCCTTATATCAAGGGGAAAGCTGCTATAGTAGAAAGAACAGGGGCATTCAGAACCTGCATTCTGGCAAAGAGTGGTTAATGATCAGAGGCCCAAATTAATATTACAGGTCAATTGTGTTGAAAAAGAAGGTTTGGTATTACAGAAGCTGACATGAGTATCTTTTCGCAAAGGTCTAGAAATCCAGAAGGGACACTTCAGAAGGTTTATACATAGATTAAAGGGATTAGTAAGCCATCTCAAATAAGACAAATTGTACAATGAATTAAATGTGTGGGACAAGAAGGATAAACAGGGAAGTTGAGACACTATGTGGCTGACATACCCATAGATTTATGGGAAAAGGAATCTTTTACAACAATGGGTTACTCAAATTAATATTACTGTGATTACAGAGACAGGCAATGATGAAATTATGAGTGAAATGGTACATGCTTCTGGGGAAGGCATTGATACATGTAATCAAGAACAATCACAAGCTGTGCCCATTGTCCAAACACAGGGCACCACAGGGGTAGAGATTCCAAAGTGTTAAGAGGGGCCACTGATGAAATATCAACAACCCTACCCCTAAAATGGTTATTAAACAGACCTGTATGGCAAGAGCAGTGGCCCAGAACAAAAAAAATTGCAGGCACTTGAACTACTGGTATAAGAGCAGTTGGAGGCTCAACATATAGAATAGTCTACAAGCCCATGGAATTCCTCTGTGTTTGTTATAAAAAAGAAATCAGGAAAATGGAGGAAGTTAATGGATTTAAGACAAATCAACACAGTAAATCAGCCAATGGGTCCTTTACAGCCAGAATTCCTTTTTCTTCTTTGATACCTAGGTCATGGCCTATAATAATAATTGACTTAAAAGACTGCTCCTTCATAATACCTTTGCATGAGCAGGATACGGAAAGGTTCGCCTACTCTGAACAACAGTGGTCCAAGTACCTCCACTGAGAATGTTAAACAATCTAACTTTATGTCAATATTTTGTGTGACAACAATTAGAAACCAACTGTAGGCAATTTCATCAATCTATCATTTACCATTACATGGATGAGTTTTTGTTGATTGATTCTGAAGCAGATACTTTAGAGAAAATGTTTAAGGAAACACAAAGAATTCTGCCATGCTTGTGGGTTACAGTTTGCTCCAGAAAAAAAAAAAAAAAAAACACAAAGAGGAGATTCAATTAGTTATTTGGCCTATAAAATAAGTCAACAAAAAATTCAACCACAAAAGGTACAGGTCAATGGAGAGTACTTGCAAACTCTTAATGATTTTCAAAACTGAATGGGATATATTAACTAGCTAAGGGCTATACTTGAAGTAAGTACTTATGAGTTAATTAATTTGTTTCAAACATTAAAAGGAGCTTCAGATTTAAACAGTCCAATATGTTTAACAGCAAGAGTTATCTCTAGTAGAACAAAGAATACAAGATGCATATGTGGAATGAATTGATCATAAACTTGATTTATTTTGCCTTCAGCTCATTCTCCCACTGGACTCATTATGCAAAAAGAAGATAGTATTATGGAATGGATTTTCTTAGCTCATAAACAAAGTAAATAATTGAAGACATACATGGAAATATTTCTGAATTAATTATAAAAGGTTATATACATATAATATAAAAATATAAGTAAAAAAAGTATAAAAATTATAAAAGATTATGTCAATTGGCAGGAACAGACCTGGCCAATTAGTAGTGCCTCTTACTAATGTTGAGATTATGTCATTATGGGTAATCAATGAAGATTGGCAAAGAGCTTGTAGTAACTACTTAGGAGAAATTAATAACAGATATCTGAAAAGCAAACATATACAGTTTATAAAAAGAACTGCTTGGATTCCTCTATGTGTTGTAAAGGGAATACCAATTCCACATGGACCAAAATTCTATGCTGGTGTAAACAAGATAGGAATGGCCAGTTATAGTCAGACAAAATAAGCAAGGCGATCAAAAGCCTCTATACCTTGCTTCAAAAATCAGAATTGAATGCAGTCCTTATGGTATTATTAAATTTTTATGAATCTCTTAATGTAATTACTGACTCTTGATATGCAGAAAGAGTTGTTTTATACATAGAAACTGCTGAATTTACTCACGATAACTCAGAATTGACTTTGTTATTTATGCAATTACAACATGCCATTATAAGTAGAAACTATCCATCATATATTACTCATATTTGTTCTCATACAGATTTTCCACTGGCACAAGGAAGTGAAGAAATTGACCAATTAATAATAGGAAGTGTGTTAGAAGCCTAAAAATTTCATGAAACACATTGTGTTAACAGAAAACTTTTAAAGACAAAATTCTCAATCACTCATCAACAAGCCAAAGAAGTAATAATAAAAAAGTCCTATATGTTCTTTGTATAACCAAATTCCATTACCTGCTGGAAGTAACCCTAGGAGTACCAAAAGAAATTAAATATGGAAGATGGATGTGTTTCATGTAGTGGATGTAAACAGGTTTTGGTTTTGATCCCAAGTGTGGGAGGTGAAACTGCCTTTAGTTTACCCATAACTGTTAAACACACTTGTGCGAGAACACATGATGTTTACCTACCTAAAGAGGAACTCTCTCTTGTGGGGTCATGGTCTTTGCCAATTTATAAACATGCTAGAATGGACTCTGAGAGTATATATATTCTCCAAAACAAGAGGATTGGGGTTTTGGTCTTGTCATTGTTTCCTATTATTTGGCTATTCATCACTCTGCTTTGAGATGCCCCTAGAGAAAAGTGCTCCAGAGAACACATTAAGGTTCTGGGTTCTGGCTGCTGCTCCAGGTTCTGGCTTGCGGTTGCAGTCACCTTTGCTGAACTGCTGTTTTGCTGTTTAATAGGTCTGCTGAAATTCTGACTATAAAGAGTGAAATTGCATGAAGAAACTGAGCCTAAGAGGTCTACTTCTCCAGTTCCCATTAATTTTCTTCTCTCCTATCTAGTATAGGTGGGTTGGAGGGGAAGTATAAACATTAAAGAACACAAATAAAGTAGGTTTGAACAAGTTCAGAGCCTACAGTATCATTTTGTAGAATTTGGAAAGCAAAGATATGCACACGATAGATCGCATTGATACATACTCAGTGTTTCAATGGGCAAATGCACTAAGTTCTGAAAAGGTTGATTGTATAATTACACATTTATTGGAGATAATGGCAATTATGCTGATACCTGCACAAATTAAGATTGCCAATGTTCCCACATATGTATCCAGTAAGATGAAGCAATTCTTTGCATATTACAATATAAAACACATCACTGGCATACCATATGATCCTATATGACAAGCAGTTGTAAAAAAAAAAGAGCTAAGCATACTTTAAAAGATATGCTTATTAAACAAAAAGGAAAAATAATGACCACCAGGGAAAGACTAAGTAATGCTTCGTTATCTCTAAATTTTCTTAATGGTGATGTGAAGGGAACAAATAGCAGCTGAGAGACATTAGTTTATAGAAAAAGCTGAGGAATTAGGTCGACCAATATACTATAAGAATGTGGTGACAGTAGAATGGAAACCTGCAATAGTTTTGCAGTTAGGATGTGGTTATGCTTTTGTATGTTCAGGGAATGAAAAAATATCATGACAAACAAAACTTATAAAGATTATATCTGACCAGAAGAGGCCTCCTATTAGCTAAGATATGAATGTCTTTGAGTAACAAGTTAATCTTATTGACTACTTGGTCCTCATGACATTCCACACTTTCATCTGGTATGGATAGAAATTTATATTACCTTTCAAATGAACTTACAAAGTTGGTAGATGACTTTCAACTGTTTAAACATGTAGCAGAAAATTATCTTTAGGTTATTTGTGGGCTATATATAATGTTTTCTCAAAAATTTGCATGCAAATCAACTTCAAAAGGGAAAACCTAAATCATCTATCACACAGACTGGACAGAGAATGATACAGCTTGCTTTCCCAGAACTTAGCTAAGATTCCAATTTCAAAAGGTACCTAAAAGATGTCTTTGGCCCCCAGACAAAAAGAAGTAATTTTAAGAACATGATAGTGTTCTCAAAGAGGTGGGGTGGGTGGTTTTGTTCATTTTATGGGTTATGAATACTTGTTGTCATCTAGGGGAATTGGTTGTAAGTTAGTAAAGGTTAGATTCAGGGATTTCTTTGTTTCTCTCCTCTATTCTTCTTTTACTCTAATCTTTCTTTCTTATCTAATTATCTGGAAAAGGAGGGAAAAGGGAATGATAAAAAATAAATAAAAATAATAAAAAAAGTGAGGATAAAAAATGTGAGGATATAGAATGATAGCATGGAAGGTATAATCTACTAGTCTCAAATATTTTACATTGGTATGGTTTATTGTATATTGGTAGAAGTTTAATGTTATTTTGGGCAAATCTTGTTTTAATATATCATATTGTATATTGATAGAAATTTAATGTTATTTTGTACAACTCTTGCTTTAATACATGCAACTCATTTATTGTATATTAATAAAAATTTAAGGTTATTTTGTTTAACTATTGTTCAATGTGTTGTATATGAGCAGCTCATTTAAAAATGTCATTAAAGTTCTAATCTTACTATGTAATTTTACTTGATAATTCTCATAATTATTCTTATTTTATAGTTTATTATGGTTAGAAAAGCCACTTAAATAAAAAAAAACATAAAGGAGGACATGTAATGAATGTAAACATGCTTTTGTTTTGACCCCAAGTGTGGGATGTGAGAGGGCATGTTATGTTTCTTAGTTAGAAAAAGACTTGTGAGAGAGCACATGATCTTTGTTGGCTGAGGATTGCCTTGTGTGGAGATATGGTCTTTGCCAGTTGAAAACAAACCCTGTTATGGACTCTGAGAGGATATAAATAGGAGCCCCCAAAACTGAGATGTCTCTGTGCCTTGTTTGGCTTTGCATCGCTTCGCATCATTTGGCTTCACATGGCTTTGATTCACTCCAAGGAGACAGAGGCATGGAAGAAACTCAAATAAAGTAGGTTTTTAAAAAAGCAAAACCTGCCTTTAATCTCAGCACTCGGGAGGCAGAGGCAGGTGGATCCCAGTGAGTTCGAGGCCAGCCTGGTCTACAATGCAAGGCCAGGTCAGGCAAGGATACACAGAGAGACCCTGTCTCAAAACAACAACAACAACAACAACAACACACAACAACAAAAGCAAAACCTACAGAAGACCATTTCTCTGGCTTTATCCTTCTACAGGGCTCTGGTCCTGTCACATGTTTACACTTTGTCTTCTCTGATGCCTTATTGTCTGTTGTTATACAGTAGGCAACAGGTAAAGTGCTATAAGGCATTCATAGACCCCACAGAAATGTGCTTAGCTGGTTAAATTCCTTAATTATTTTCTCTTTTAGTAGAACATACTAAAAATAGTAATGACAAAAGGGATGTACATAGGAGATCTATAAATTACGAATTGAGTTCTATTGAATGACTTTTGAGCAAGTATGAATGGAGTATTTAACCTCTTACAATAAATAGCTTATTTTGGTCAATATTGCTACAAATAATAAAGAAAAATCATGTCATATGAATATTTTTTAAATTCTACAGATTGATGACTTTGTATAATGGGAGTTTAGTTCAATTATGAGCCCTGGTTGAAGATGTACAAGTGGGGAGGGAGAGAAGGCTCAGTGATTAAGAGCATGCAATGGTCTTGTGGAAGATTTTCAGCTGCCACATGGGATCTCAGAACCACTTCAGTTCCATGATATCCAATATTTTTGGCTCATGTGGGTACTGTACAAATATTCCCCCCCACAGGCATAAATTCCATACACAAAATTAAAGAAAAGCACCAATAAAGTATACAAGGTAAATATTTTAAAAAATATATGAAAACTAAAATGGGAGAATCTCACCCCCCTTGAGATAAGTCCTGTTCTTATGCTTTCATTAGTCCTCTAATGACTTAATTTCAAGTCTAGGGACACATTATGAATCATAACTACAGAGGACAGAATGGAAAAGAAGAACAGTGTTTCTGAAATCGATGAGTCTTTAGAGATGAGAAGGTAGGTGGTGGGTGAGCTGTCTAGATCATGAAGTACAGGAAAGGCAATGGAGAAACTCCTTCACTTACCTGATACTTCTTGTAAGGTCTTAATTACCACCCTGCCTGCTCTCTGCTTTCCACTGTTTCTTCATCTTTGGAAGGATTATACATCATGTTAGACTATATAGGAATGTGACTGTGAAAGAGTACCCTGTGGTATCAGAGGCATCATGAGTTGTGTTATCCATGCCATAGTGCTCAGGATAAAATAAGACAGTGAATGCATGACCTCTGTAGTAAGAATTGGGCCTGGGTATAAGCTGTTAATTTTTTCTTCAAGAAACAGAATCCAAGTTATAATTTGGAAGACTATGTATTTAGATTGTATGTTTGACAAAAATAACAATACTAGCATATTTATCCTAAAAATTAGGTGACATTACCAAAGTTATAGTCAATAAAGATGGTGCTGCATCAAATGACCAATTTGAGTAGCTGTCAGACATGTTAACTGATTCCTGAAGTGTACATTGTAGAATCTAAGAAGTGGCATAGGCTAGAGGCTCCTTTTACTGGCCCGGAGAGACCCAAGAAGAGATTAAGGACTAATTTGGACATGCAGAAGCCCTGGGAGAAGTTAGGATTCTAAGACAGTAAGAGAAGATGTTCATGTGAGGCTGTTAGTTTTAGAGGAAGGCTTTGGTTGTTTATTCCACATTCTGGTTTGAATGGGAAATGTCTCCCAGAGGTTCATGTGTTTGAACA
The DNA here is from genome assembly GCA_907169655.1 of Acomys percivali. Classification (NCBI taxonomy): domain Eukaryota; kingdom Metazoa; phylum Chordata; class Mammalia; order Rodentia; family Muridae; genus Acomys; species Acomys percivali. The sequence continues at coordinate 25,418,326 of OU015742.1, read as the reverse complement.
CTTGGTTCCCAGCTGGTGGCTCTCTTTGAGGAGCTTATGAACCTTTTAGGGGTGAAGATTTGTTGGCATTAAGTCTTAAGACTTTATAGCCTGGCTCTACTTCCTGTTTTTGTCTTTGATTCCTGACTGCTTGTTGAGACCAGGCTGTGCTCTGTTGGAGCTGCTCCAAACTGCCTACAATAGTGGTTTCTCTGGCTCTGTTTTCCATGAAGAGACTCCAGTAAACATGCAGTCTTTGATAGCCTTGTGAGGATGGAAGATAATTCTATGCTAGAGTGGACCTCTGAATCACAGCATTGGTGCAGCCTCATCTCTGCAGCACAGACTGATAAATGACTTCTTCCTGGAAGTAGGATGCATGTCACTGATGTATTTAATAGGGAAAATGGAGGCTACATAGATGCATGGGTGTATTAAAATCACATCGGGGCAAACAGGCACAAGAACTTATCACAAACACCAGACGAAGGAAAGGGTTGGATTTTTCACTGGAGCATCATTAAAAGCTACATGCTCAACACTGGGATGCTGACAGTCCCCACCAAGCTGTCATTTGTCACCCAGTATGTGCCCCCACCAACCTATCATCTCAACCCTGTGATCCACAAAAGCCTGACTACAGAGACAGCTGCTTCCTGCAGCTCCTTTGGGTTTCTTATCTTATCAAAACAGACTTTATTTACATTTCTATGAGCTCACCTCAGAAACTTCTTACAACTGTGTTTTAACAAAGTGTACCTGTACCACCATCTCCATCCACCACCATCTCCCTCTCCCTGTCCTCTGTCTATCAGACTGTCTGTCTCTGTCTCTGTCTGTCCCTCTGTCTCTCTGTCTGTCTCTCGCTCCGTTTCTGTTTCTGTCTCTCTGTCTGTCTCTCTTTCTCTCTCTCTCTTACACACACACACACACACACACACACACACACACACACACACTACCATTTTCTGATTAGTCTACCTTAGAAATGTGAAACCTCGAATGCTAATCTGTGCTTATTTCTGAGGCATCAGATTTTTGGTTCATGAGGAGATATATAGATAATGTTTATTGTTTTGTGTGTTATAAGAGTGAATATTTATTATTAAAATTGAAATTAAAAATTCGTGTTAAATCTCAGCCAGGTGACTGACAAAATCACTGTTTTGTTATTTTGTTGAGTAAGAAAAACCTTTTCTGTGACTGAAAAACTCAGTAGAGTCAAAATGTAAGAGCCAGGAGGGTGGCTTGATTCTATTGGGAGCCTCTTTCTCTGTCACATGAAGCTAATTGTTTTGCTTCTGTTGTCTTCCAATCAGCCTTCATTCTATATGTGTAACAGGAGCTCAACCTACTTACTGTCATAAAGCATTATCTAAAATTTAATTCGGGCCAACTCAAGATGTTTTCACTAAGTGAATTAATGGCCAAAAAGGCTACTGTACTCTCAAACTTTATGGACTTTCTTCCCAAGCAAAGTGTGCACACACACACACACACACACACACACACACACACACACACACACATACACATACACACTATCGCACATCTTGTGATACCTATAGGATGATCTGATGCTCATCTTTTATAGATTAGGACAAGACTCTGCATTTTTGAAGACCCCAGTCTTTAGGAGTGTGGTAAGGGGTTGGTATACTCAATGTACCATTGGCTGGGCAATAGGAGTTACTGAGTGAGCGCTAAGGAGCTGGCTAAGCCCAGAAGGAAATAAAAACTAGCCTTAGCTCACATTTCTTTCATTTCTAGGTGGCTAAAAAGCACAAATTATTCTATAGAAAAAGAGCATTCACAGCTATAATAGTATTTTACCTAACAATATCCAGTTCTAAATTCCAAGGGTGAGTAAAACTCTTTCTTGAGATGGAAGCTCAGCTGCCTTGGAAAAGCATCTTGCCTAGGAAAGAGTCAGTGGATACTGAGTTCACCGCCCCTCCCCACCCTCAGATTTCCTTATCCATAAAAACTGTTGTAGGAGAAGGCAGGACTGACTGCTCCAGGAACTTCTGATCACGTGCTTATCTCTAAACTAAATTAGACCCTCTGGGCTCGGACAAGGCTTTCTCAAGCCTTTGGCATTGCGTGACCCAGCTTCCCCCTCCTGTGAGTCTGGAGCTGCCGGCGGTTTGGACAGCTCTCTGATTACTATCCTCTTACGCAGGTGCTTTCAAGGAGTTGATCTGTATTTATTTCTGCTGCGTCTCGGTTCTGGTTTATGACAAGATACTTTCTCCTCTCTTCCCTCCCCCGCCCCCACACCCAGTGATTTCCATGGTGTGCCCTCAAGGTACTCCACCATTTCATTCACATGAGACTGTCTTGTCAGTCTGGAAAGCACTGTTTTTCAACAGATTTTAAACCCCTTCCAGTCTCTTCTCATGAGGCTCAAATGCTGGGACCCTTCCATGGTAAAGCTGTCCTTTCTGTCCTCTCTTCCTTTCTATGTGAGTTCTTGTTTTCCTTCCTTGCTAGTCTCTAACAAATTAGACCACTCATAGCTGACTTTATTATGCCACCAAAGACTCCCCTCCCCCCTTTTTTTGGTCTTTACTGGTGCTTTTCCCTATAAATTCTTACCACTCCTTCGCCACTTATTACATCAGCATTTACTGCATATCATTTTTGCAGCACACCAGTTCTACCTCCCACAGCTTCCAGCACCGTTTCCTAACACTGGTCAGCTCAAATTTTGCCAGCCCAGTGTCTTTCCCTGATTCTGAGACTGCATTCTTCATGCTATAGCTATGTGGTCATCCTCCCCCAAAACAAATTGTTTGCTGCACAAAGAGTTTCCTTTAAGTGGTGTGGAGTAGGAGATTTGCATTGGTGATTTGTAATTCCCTGGGTGATTTTGATATATAGCTGAGGTTAAGAACCACCTCCCACTCTCGTTGTGGATAGGAAATGAGTGTGCTTGAGGTTGTCACATCTAGGCAGTTCTAATGCACTCCATCAAGTATTGGTGACCCTTGCCCCAAATCCCCTGCTGCTTAAAAGTTATTGATTACTCTCATCTTATGGCCAGGATGTATTTCACAACTTAATTGAACCTACAATTGGGAAAAGGTTTCTGAATACCGCCAGGCTGATGATATTTACTGTAAGAGCAGTCTTGGTTCTAAGACCTTCTGGAGGGAGGTCAGCTATTTCAGCATATGGCACTGTGGGATTGAGGTCTGTGAATTTAAAAGTCTCCTCTGGTGTTGTCATGTGGGAATGAAATTTTATGGAAACCACATATAGAATCTACATTCTTTATGTGATTTAAAAAACTCTCAAGACTGGAAACTATATTGCTTGGGTCATGATTTAATCTTCTCACAAATAAATGACTACTCTTTGAGATGGAACATTGCATGACAAATTTTATTAGCCCTTTTGCAAGCTTGAATATTACATTGACCACTTATTAACTTTCTGGGTTAACATTATAGAAATGACTTTATGATTTCTAGATGGCATACAGGTTTAATTGTCAGTTTTCTTAATAACAAAGTACAAGATGCTGATTTAGTTGATTTAGATACATTGCATTTGGGAACTTTTCCAGTACGTATACACAGAGAGACAGACAGACAGACAGAAATAGACAGAGAAAAAGGAAAACACACACACACACACACACACACACACACACACACAAAGAGAGAGAGAGAGAGAGAGAGAGAGAGAGAGAGAGAGAGAGAGAGAACATTTCATTTGTGTATTTCTATTCCATGAGAATATGGGAAAGTTCAATAGCACATCAGTGAAGTGACCCAAAAAGTAACTGGCAAAAAAAAAACCGGAATAGAAATTTCTCTGAAGTGAAATACAAATGCTACACAAATATATGACAGTGTGCTCTACAATACTATTAAGAGAGAGATGGACGAAAACACTGCAATGGGCCAGCATTTCAAACCTTAGTGGATTATTTTAAATCTATAATAAGTGTTGAAGTTTTGGAAAAAGAGAAGCCTTGTATATTGCTGGCAGAAACCCCAATTAAAATTTTGATACAACTTGACAAACTTCTGAAATTTATGTATAAGTCTGAATATTTACTTACTCTTTGCAGTAACATATAGAAAGCATATCATTAGTATTGGGAAAGATAAATAGACCAATATATAGGTTAGATATCTCAGAAAGAGATTTAATTATAGACCAACAATGTATAACTAAAGTGGTTTTCATGGCCAAAAGAGAAATGAGGTTTCAATGTAGAGCATAGGGAGACAGTTATGGTCTACAAAGAACAAACCAGAACACAATAAAGTGCAACTGGATTCTCTCTCAACCAGAGTTTCTTCAAAAGTGACATTGTTGTAATATGTGAGTATATATTGTTTAGATGAGAGATGAAATATGTGAGATTGGGAAAGTGTAATGGGTAATTTTGCTTAGGAAATAGTGTCTGGCCATGTAAGAGCTTTTACAAGGAGGAAAGGGAAACACTTATTTGGTGTCACCTTTACACACACTGGGGACTTGGGTGTAACAGGAATTTTTCTTAATTTTTCTCAATTGTTGTCTCAGAGGCTTACTGCCTCTGTCACATAACCTAGGCTAGTCCTGGAAGCTTCTAGCCACCATACAATCTAAACTAGGCCCAGAATGTTTTCAGACTCTGAGATTTACTGTTTAATAAGCTTACCATTTCTTGTTCTTATTGAGCTTTGGGCTGGCTAGTTCAACTCAGCTGTTCTGGCTTCAACTCATCTCCCACCTAACTTATTCAATCTAGCTTTTCTCTTACTATCTGAATAGCTCTGCCTGGCCTCCAGCAATATTTGCTAATATCCTGGCTCCTTCACATTCTCTGGCTCATTCTGTCTTGACCCATGTTTAGCTTATTCTCTCATTCAACCCCTCTCTGTAAAACCTTCCAGGTAAAATGGCCATCTCTCTCCTTATTATCTGTGTTGTACCTTTAAGTAGTTTCCCTTTCCTCTCTGTCCTCATGAGAGTTGGGTGTATCCTATTCTTTCAAATCTTTCTCTGATTCATCACTTTTTCTGCCACTCAATTAAACATCACTTTCAAACATGGGTGCTTCCTTCTACAAACTAACCTTACCTTAATTGTTTGGGACTAAAGGCATGTACCACCGTGCCTGAACCTAAGTTTTTCTTTAGCTGAAACTTGCTCCAAGCTGACCTTGAACTCAGATCTTCTTGCCTCTGCCTCCTGGATTAAAGGCTTCTTTGTATGCCAGCTGCGTCACATAGATCTAGAAGGTCTTTGGATGTGATCTCTTGCCAGAAAAGCCATGTTCTGAATTAAGATTCCTCTATACTTGGGTGAAATAAAGGTGGGGAAAGGTGATACACAATAAATAAATAAATAAATAAATAAATAAATAAATAAATAAAGTTAATTTAAAAACTATTTACTTATTATCAGGTGGTCCATGGGCATAAGGAACCCATGATGGTGAGATTCATAGTTCAGCTGTAATAATAGAATAATAAAAATAATCCTTTAAAAATAGAAAAATAAAATGCAGCTGACTATAAAGTTGGAATAGAAATATCAAGTTCTCTAAAGGTCATTTTACATTGACAGCATAGGGATTAAGCCTCTTTTTAGTACATGCCTTTGAAGCCTATATCATCTAGACACTTGGAACATTATAAAATATCCATTGACTTACCATATGCAAGACAGTTTGAAGGAGAAAGCTCTAACCATGTAGAATGTATTCCTAACTTAGGATGTCTTCTGTTATTAACACACATACTGCAAGCACACTGTGATATACTCATATACACATCGATAATTCACTAGACAAATCCATCTGCTCTTTCTGTGCACCCCACTCCCCAGTGTCCAGGAGGCGCTGCCTTCTCTTTTGCCCTCCTACTTTAATTTCCAGATCCAAAAGAAAAAGAACCTGCAGCACGTGTCTTCCAGTGTATGGCTCACCTCCCTTAATGCAATGTCCTCCAACTCTATCCCGATTCAGCACAGAAGACAGAATTCCAGTCCCCTTTATGGCCAGGCAACATTCCATTGTGTGTTTAAGCTACAGTTTCTTTGTGCATTCATTTGTTGATGGGCACCTGGGCTGATTCTATATATTTCTGTGTCCTCCTTCTTGACCCCCAATTCCATATCTTAGATATGATGAATGGCCACAACAAACTGGACTTGCTAGCACCCCAAATCATACTGTAAGTGAGTCGTAAAGGGCAACTCTAAAGTTTTATCAGCCCTCAGATGTGATTTATGAAATACATATCTTCTGACAGTGCAGTTAGCATCTTTCTGCAGTCTTGTATGAGATTCCATTATTAACAAATAAGAAAGTGTGTGAGCCCTCACATAGCCATGATAAGGAACGTTAAACACTTGCCACTTCCAGGTGGTATAAATAACCACACCTGACACTGTCAAGTGTCTGAGTGTTCTTTTCCAAGGATGGAGAAGATAAACCAGATTGATAGATTCCCACAGATTCTATTGCTTCCAGGTTGAACACTCAGTGGTGACAGTGTTCAGGCTAGCTTTACTGTGATGGGGCACACACCGAGGAAGCTGTGAATAATCCTTATTTGTATTCAAAGGAAGCCATGAATAACCCTTATTTTTACTGCCTTTGCTACTGTACCCATAGACCCGCTGTGTAAGCCCCAGAGGAAGTGATCAGAGGCATGTGGCAAGATCTCTTTATGATTTCTACAATGACAGGTGACCATTAACTCCAAATGTGTCCTCACACCTCATGCTTCCTCATATTGACCTTCCCATCTCCAGAAATTCGGGTCTTTGATCTTCCTGGATTTCTCTCTTTGGATCCTGACACTTGGATACCCTTCTGAGTGGAACTGCGGTGTGGCTGCAGTCTACCGTTGACTAATAACAATAGACAGAACCATATCATCAACAGACCTTTCTTTGTATATCTGCCGAACATAAGTAAAGCCCAACGGCACTGTAAGTGTCAGCTAAGTTAAATGCTCCAGCAACTGAAGTGAAGGACACCTCTTGGAGATGCATGAATAAATGACTGGTAGCCATAAATATACCAAATAAGAGAAACTACCCAGGTTCAATTGGTTGTACCAATGGGCTTTACTGAAGTTACTTATGGGGACATGAGTGAGGAGCTGCTTGCATGAGTGTTGGAAGCTATGATCTACTCATCTCTGTGATTATTATCTTCTCTTTGGAGCAGGGTGATCATAAGAAACCATCCCTGCAGTCTCATACTGTGCCTCATGTGTCATTCTTGCCTCCCAGGTACCATTTGATGTCTTTGTAGACCACCTTGTGAACATCATGAGTCCTCTGGTGCCTCTGTGATATTAATGGGTCAGTCTTGTGAGGGTCCTTATCTGTGTAACAAACTGTTCTGATGTGTGTCTGGAAGATGCTATTTTGCAACGTCAGAGCAACTCTTTGAATAGCATATTTGTTTCCCTAGGAATGTGAATATCCTGTTGTGAATATGTGATGAGCTTTTGTCCAATATTAGTACATACTAGACATAAAAATACCAGAATTATGACAAATACTTGGCAGATGGTCACTCAGTGTTTGCGTGGGGCTACACTGAAAATTAGCAGCCTTCTACGGCACTTGGCATGAGTTGAAAGAACATCCCGTGTGTGATAAACACGCTGTTAAAGAAGAAAGAAATCCTCAAAATGTAGGTCTCTTTCATTGTGATGGTAGGTACAAAGTTGCAAACCATTATCGTTTATGTTGGAGCCATGTCTGTGTATGTCTCAAGCCTCCCGAATTTGGTATTATCTCAGATTTTATGGGAAACAGACATTTAAGATGCTGATAAAGATGCAAGAGATTCGTTAGGGTGATGCCAGTGGGAGTATGGCCCACAGGCTGTGATGTATTGCTGATAACTGGGACACAAAGAGAAGATTCAGTGGGGATTAGGCAGGACTCTAAGACTGCAGCACACGTCTAGAAAGCTTTGTCTTGACTTAATGGACATTATGACTCAAAGTAACTCCCGGAACCAGTCAGAGAGCATTGTTAGGAATTTTCTGACATTTGTGCTTCCATCCTGGTCAGTTACTAACTAGAAACAAGGTGGAGAAACATGGTTTTGGCTGAGATGAGGCTGTAGAACTATAATGTGGCGTCTGTAATGCTCGTTCATCATTCTGCCTAAAGTCAGGTTTCTTAAAGGAGTTCTGAATGGCATATTCAAATTACTTTTAAAAATAGTTAAATATTCATCAATCTCTTTGAATTTCTTGGAAATTACTTTCCATCTTTGTTCCTCATTGGACCTTAGTAGATCATATAACGTATATGTCATTACAATGATGCTAGGGCTATTTTTTGTGCCATTAATATGTAGGGTTTTTAATGACCTGAAAGGTACAGAGGTCATCTAATTACCCTTGTCTTACATTGCAATGGAAAGAAGAAGAGACAAGACAGTGAAAATGTATTATTTTTGATACAGGTACATATAAAGTATTTCTGAGTCTCCTTTCTGATGAGTATTAAATGGAATAAGTTGAGGAAACCAATAACTGCTAAAACAAAAGGCTGTATTTATCTAGTGTAGCAAAAGTGCTTTCTTCAGCACAGCATCTATAGTTAGGGCAATCATTTGTTAAGTTTACTGCAATCTATCACCATCTGCCATTTCAGTCTGTTTGGTACAGGACCATACTAGTGAATTAAGCAGGAGTATGGTGCACACCACCATCCTGATATCCTTTAATTCTTCAAGGATTGCCCCACTCTCTACAGCTCCAGCTGGGCTATGATATGTAATACAATGTAATATGTTTACAAAGGACATGAGCATTCAATTGCTTCGACCCAGCCCATTTTGTTATAAAGGCTTTTTCTTACTATACACACTGGGAAATGAACCAGAGGGTATTCTTAGTTCTTAAGTTATTCTTATCACATTCAGGGACAAGAGATGTGAACATAGGGTGATGACCCAGTAGGATCACTATGTTATAAACATAAATACACTCAGCCCAGAATTCTGTTTTATCATGTACTTTCTATTCCACATTCATGTAATCGAACAGGATTTACTATTGCAGAATGCCCAGTGACCTTGTACTTTGTGTGCTGTGTTCACAAGCCCTCAGAAGAAAGGAACATTTCTGCCTCCCTAGTGTTTCATGAGTACATGGATGTGGGTCTTTTTTGTTTGTTGTTTGGTGGGATATTTTTTACATACGCATTCCCCTTTAATTGGCAAGTTCTGCATTTGAGAACTGGTGAAAATATGAAAAATAGATTTGTCATTTTACATTGCATCAACTGATCTAAACCTTGCACCTCAAAACCTTTTAATTGCACAAGTCAGTAAATACTATAATCAAATTTCTCAAAGATTTCCTCCTCTGAATTCCATAGTCTCTTCTACACAAGAAGCTCACTGTGAGTCAGGACCCTTCGTGGCTATGCCACTTCTACAGTTCATCACTGTAATGATCTTCGTCTTTTCCCTGGTGATTGATGTTACAAAGCAGACTGTGAAGTTCTAGCAATAGGTTATCAATTGCCTCTCTGGGTTGGACCCTTCCTAGTGTTTTAGTCAGCGCAGTGCCCCTTGGGCCCTTGTAGTACCCATAGTCTGCTGGTGAATTTTTTGGTTTTCTATGTTAAATTCATTTTTTTTTCTGATATTCTAACTCTTTTCTTTATCTACTAATGCAATTCTATCTTTTTTGCTCCATTTAAAAACACCCCTTAAAGAAATATATTAAAAAAACAAGAACAACCCCCCAAAAAAAACACAGTGGAAGAAAATAAATAAATCAGTTCAGGACATGAAAGTGGAAATAGAAACAATAAAGAAAAAACAAAGTGAGGGAAATCTGGAATTTAAAATTTTAGGAACTCAAACAGAAACCTCAAAGGCAAGCCTAATCAACAGAAAACAAGAGATGGAAAATAGAATCTTAGACATTCAATATGTGATAAAAGAAATGAACAACTTGGTCAAAGAAAATATTAAACCTAAAATATCCTGGCACAAAACATCCAGGAAATCTAGAACACTGTGAAAAGACCAAATGTAAAAATATTAGAAATAGAGAAAGGAGCAGAAACCCAGATCAAAGACATGAAAATATTCTCAATAAAATTATAGATAAAAATTTCCTTAGCCTAAAGAAGGAGAAGCCTATTGAAGTATAAGAAGCACACAGAACACAAAAAACTCCCTTTAACACATAATAATCAAAACACTAAATGTACAGAAAAAGGAAATAATATTAAAAACTGAAAAGGAAAAAAAGACCTAGTAATATATAAAAACAAACCTATTAGAAAAAATACCTGACTTCTCAATGGACACTCTAAAAGCCAGAAAGGCATAGCCAGTTATTACATAAAGTGTTAAGAGACCACAGATGCCAGCCCAGAATACTATGCCTGGCAAAACTTACAATCACAGTAGATTGAAAAAATAAGATATCTCATGGAAAAAATTTAAGCAATATCTATCTACAAACCCAGGCCTACTGAAGGAATTAAAAGGGGAAACTACAATCTAAAGGGGCTAAACCTGTTCAGGAAAATACAAAGAATAAATAGTTCCTACAAGCAAATCAAAATGACAAACATACATACATACACACACACATACATACATACATACATACATACATACATACATACATAAACACCACCACCAACTCCACAACAATAACAGCAATAAAATGACAGTAATTACAAACATTGTTCATTGACATCTCTAAATATCAGTGGTCTCAATTCTTTCAATAAAAATAAACAGACTAACATAATGGATACAAAACCAGGACCCATCTTTCTGCTGCGTCCAAAAAAACACAGCTTAACATCAAGAATAGACATTTACCTCAGGGAAAAGAATGAAAAATACATTCCAAGGAAAATAGTTAATAAGCAAGCAGGTACATCCATTTTAGTAGCTGACAAAATAGACTTCAAACCACAGCTTATCAGAAGAGCTAGTGAAGGACATTACGTACTGATCAATGGAAACATCCACCAATATGCTGTTTCAATTTTTAATATCTATGCACCAAACACAAGGACACTGAATGTAATGGAAGTTTTGGGTTCCTTGTACACTCAGTTGTATTATGTCAATATGTTTTCCTTTTAATCCCAAGTGTGGTATTTTAGTTTGTCCATAGCTAATAATTATCTCTTGTGGGGTGTGGTGGTCTTTGCCAGATGGTAATGGCCTGCTCTGTGGGTCATGGTCTAGGACTCCGAGAAAGATAAATAGAGAAAATAAGTGGGGTACAGTGGTGGTTCGTAGCCTGTAGCAGTTTGGAGAAACCAGAGACAGCGGTGTGGCAGCTTAGCAAATGAGAGAAACGTGTCAACGCAGTGCTTAGAGGAGACTGCTTGCTGAGTTTCTGATGATAGAGATTTGCATTACCACCAAAGAACCCAATGGACCCTAAACACTTGAGCGAGAGAGAGGAGTCTGCTTCCTCTCTCTCTTTAACCTTTTTCTTTTACCCAGAGTTAAGGGTTAGGTAAAGGGAGGTAGAGACTTCCATACCCCAAATAAACTAGAGTTTATAAGAGAGCACATAATAAAAGAAACATTATTATTAATAATGAAAGAAACATTATTATAGCTTATATTATATATTGACCCTCACACACTTACAGTAGTAGACTTCAATACTCCACTCTCTCCAATAGACAGATCATCCAGACAAAAATTAAATGGAAAAATGTTTGAGTAACTGATGTTATAAACCAAATGAACCTAATGGATAGCTACATTTTATCCAAACACAAAAGAATGTATCTTATAGCAGGCTACCAAGAATAGACTTTATCCTATGAGCATATACAGGGGGACGTGGTCCCCCTCAGTCACAGTCATAGGGGAGGGGAGTAAGGGGAAAATGGAAGGGAGGGAGGAATTGGAGGGTATAAGAGATGGGATAACAATTGAGTTGTAATATGAATAAATTAATAAAATATATTAAAAAAAGAATATACCTTCTTCTCAGCACCTCATAGAACTTTCCTCAAAATTGACCACATACTCAGACACAAAGCAAGTCTCAACAGATACAAGAAAATTGAAACAACACCCTATATCCTATCTTACCACAGTGGATTAAAGCTGAGTGTCAATAACAGAAACAAAAGACAGGTAACAAAGTCATGGAAAATGAACAACTTATTGCTGAATGAAAAATTAATTAAGGCAGAAATTTAGAAAGAAATTGAAAGTTTTCTAGAATTGAATGAAACAGAATACACAATATATCCAAACTTACGGGGCACAATGAAGGCTATTCTGAGACAAGTTCACAACACCAAATACCTACGTACAACAATTGGAGAGAGCTCATACTAGCAACTTAACAGCACACGTAAAAGCTCTAAAAAAAAAAAAAAAAAAGGAAATCACACCCAAAAGGAGTAGACAGCAAGAAATATTCAAACTAATGACTGAAATCAATAAAGCAAACAGAAAAAAAATATAATCAAGAAACAAAGAGTTGGTTCTTTGAGAAATTCAGTGAGATTGACAAATCCTTACCCAAACTAAATAAAAGTCAGAGAAAGAACATTCAAATTAGCAAAATTAGAGTTGAAGGGGTTGGCATAACAACAAACACGGAGGAAATCTGGAGAGTCATAAGGACATATTTTAAATATCTGCCTTCTACCAAATTGGAAAATCTAAATGAAATGGATAATTTTCTTGATACATACCACTTATCAAAATTAAATAAAGATCAGACAAGCAATTTAAACAGACCTGTAACCTCTAGTGAAATAAAAACAGTAATTGAACAATACTCCTCACAGATTTTGAAAGGACAATTTTCAGCTTCACAAGGAAACATAAAAAATACAGAATAGCTAACCCAACCCTGAATAACAAAAGAAGTGCTTGAGGTGTCATTATTCCTGATTACAAGTTGCACTAGAGAGCAATAGTAAAAACCAAACCAAACCAAAATCCCAAAATCCCAGCATGGTATTGGCACACACACACACACACACACACACACACACACACA
>OU015742.1:25389627-25405336 GCA_907169655.1 Acomys percivali | reverse complement strand
AGAGAGAGAGAGAGAGAGAGAGAGAGAGAGAGAGAGAGAAATCAATGGAATGGAATTGAAGACCCAGACATAAATCTAACTCTTATAGACACCTGATAAGGAAGCCAGAAATACAGATTGGAAAAAAGACATTTTCAACAAATAGCTCCAGCCAACCAGAAAAGCTGCGTGTAGAGGAACCCAAATAGAACCATACTTATCAACCTGTACAAATTCAACTCCAATAGATCTAGGACCTGGACATAAAACTAGATACACTGAATGTGATAGATGAAAGAATTAGAAAAACCCTTAAATTCATTGGCATAGGAAAAGACTTTCTGAATATAACACTGTTAGCATAGGGACTAAGGTCAACAATGAACAAATAAGGCCTCATGAAACTGGAAAGCTTCTATATGGCAAAGGATACTGTAACTGAACAAATCAACAGCCTACAGAATGGGAAAATATTTTTACCAATTCCATATCCAATATAGGGCTAATATCCAGAATATATAAAGAACTCAAAAAGCTATATATAAAGAAAACAAATAACCCAATTAAAACTGGGCTATAGCTCTAAAGAAGGAATTCTCAAAGTGGAGAATTCAAATGGCTGAGAAACGCTAAGAAATATTTAGCATACCTATTATTCATGGAAATGCTAGTCAAAACTATTTTGAGATTTCATCTTAAACTTGTCAGAGTTGCTAAGATCAATAACACAAATGAGAGATGACTCAGGCGAGGATGTGGATTAAGTGAAACACTCATCTATTCCTGGTGGGAGTGCAAATTTGCACATCCACAATGGAAATCAATATGGCAGTTTCTCAGGAAGATGGACTCTGTCTACCTCAAGATCCTGCTATTCCACTCTCAGACATACACCCAAAGAATTCCTCATTATACCACAGAGACACTTGCTCAACTGTGTTCATTGCTGCTTTATTCATCATATTCAGATATTAGAAGCAACCTTGTTGCCTCTCAACAGCATAATGAATAAAGGAAATGTAGTACATTTATATAACCGCATTCCCTATCTATCAAAGAAAATCATGAACTTTGCCATTAAATAGATAGGACTAGAAAGATCATCTTGAGTGAGGTATTCCAAACCCAGAGTGATAAATATGATATGTAGTCACTTATATGTGGACATTAACTGTTAAGTCAATAATAAGCAAGGTATGATTTGTAGAACCATAGAGGCTATGTATAGAGTGAGAGATGTGTGTGTGTGTGTGTATGTGTGTGTGTATGTGTGTGTGTGTGTATGTGTGTAGATAGATCTCTCTAGGATAGAGAAATAGAAAGGTTGGTTATAGAGAAATGAGGATGACTGGAATTGGATGATCAAGTCAGGAGGGGAAAGAGTGAGGATTGAGAAAAAAAATTCAAGTAGAGACAGCTAAAATTAAGGTCCATGTGAGGGGTAGTATGGAAACCTAAAACCTATTTGGGAAATACCCAAATAATGGGAGAGGCAGAGACCCAACTGGCTATCTCTAGTCACCAAATGAAGCTTCTAATATGAAGATTGGGCTACATCTAATTAAGTTGTTGGCCACAGGGGTCCCATAGAGCTTTTGCCAAGGTTGTAGGCTGCTTTCCACAAACTGATGAGGCCCCACTGCTTAAAGACAACAACACCTATATAATTCTTTGAATATGAAGACATTGACTGGTGCCTACATAGAGCCTTTAAGAAGCCTATGTGTTAGCATCTTTGGTATAAAATTTTACTCTGCAATCTAGCAAAGGAGAAATGTAAATACATTAGATCTATAATGGTGCCACCTGCAAGATATGGTAGGACATTGGGGTCACAAAACTTGTGGACATAGCCGAATAAAATCTGATTTGTCTTAAGACCAATGACACAAGATGGAACCCATACCTGAAACTTCTTTGGTGTCAAAAAAACTGAGACTAGATAGCCCAAGGACCTAGCCTAAAACCATATAGTACTGTTCAAAAAAAACAAAACAAAACAAAAACAAAAAACAAATAAAAACAACAAAACCAAAGCCAAAACCAAACAAAAAGGTTCAATGGAATGACTCCTGATGACGCCCTGCTATACTCACAGATCAATGTGCCTAACTGACTTGCCAACCTCATAGATGCTTCCTCCTGCATCAGATGGGACCAAATACAGAGACCTGCAACCAAACATTATGCAGACAGTGAGCAACCTTGAAACACTCAGCCTTAAGTGGAATGTCCCCATCAAATCCCTCCTCTTAGGACTCAAGGAAGCCTGCATAAGAGGAGAGGGAAAGAGTGTAAAAGCTAGAGTGAATGGAGGACACCAAGGAAACGAGGCCATCTAAACCAGCAGGATCCATGCCCATATGGGGACTGAGGCAGCATACACAGGGCCTCAACGGCTCTGCACCAAATAGGGTTCTGGAGCTGAAAGAAGAGGACACATGCCCCTACCCATAGCCCTAGCTCAATCTCCAATTGGTATCCACTTGCAAATAAAATTTTACTTTTCTCCAAGGGAGTCTCACTGTGGAAACAAGTTACTCCTAACGGTAGGTTGCATGCCCTGCAGTAAATGGCCAGTGAAAATGAACTAAAAAATCTCATCTTTCAAGGTTCCTGTCTCATAATGTCATGTCATAGCTTTTCTCTATTCTTTTTCTTTTTAAAAATAAATTCTGTCTTATCATATGTGTGTATATATATAAAATTTTTCTTCTCAATTTTTAATCTATAGGTCCTTTGTATATATATTATGGCTTCCAGTTTAGTGTTTTATAACAGATTTTTAAATTTTTTATTTTTTGTTTGTTTACAGTATTCTTCCTGCATGTATTTATTTATTATGTGTAGTGTTCTGCCTGCATGTATAACTACACACCAGAAGAGGGCACCAGATCTCATTAGAGATGGCTGTGAGCCACCATGTGGTTGTTGGGAATTGAACCCAGGATCCCTAGAGGATCAACCAGTGCTCTTAACTACTGAGCCACCTTTCCAGCCCCAGTTTAGTGCTTTTCTGGGTTTCTTGAATGTACGATTGAGTGGGTCTCCTCGTCTGTATTTGTTTCTTGTGTGTTTTCTTAGACTCCTTTCCTTATGTTTGCTTGTTTTGTCCTATTCTGTTTATGAATTAAACCAAAATATATGTTATTTTGATTTAAGTGTATGCAGAAGACTCAGCTTCACAAACCAGATAGTTGGAAAAGGCATCCTTTTGGCAGTTGTGGCCATTCTTTAACACCACATTAAAATCTGGCAAGTGCAATTCCTGTTGAAAAGCTGTCAATTTCTTTGAATTTATGTATCATTAAAGTCCATTGGTCTATCTAGTGCTATCAGTCAATTCAGTAGCCACCCAAGGTCTTAGAGCACACGATAATGACTGCCTAGAGCATTACAGTACACTCAGAGCTCAGACTTTTAAATGGGCATGCAGTTAACCTGACAAGATTCATTCAATCGTAGTATTTAAAGTAAGATATGTAACCTCATTGTAGAAAGAATTTCAGTATCGGGAAGTCATCAAACTCAAAGTGTAGGAGTCAAACCCACCACAATTTCATTTCTAAATAAAACCTCAAGTTGTCATTTAAAAATTGACATTTTTTTCTTTCCTTGAAATGGAGAGCTTACTTTGTTGACTTTTGAGAAAAGACTTGCCAGACAACTAAGCGTGAGAAGTTCCCATCTACCTTTGAGTTGTTAACTCAAGGAAAACTTATTTCACTAAAAGGCATGTTCAGTTTTGTTTTGTTTTTTATTATTTTTCTTTTTTTACATATACCTTTATATTATTACACATATATACAATAAACTACCTACAGCAGGAATAACCATGAACCAATCACAAATTATATAAATGTTATATTCATAGTGTTTTGGCTATTTTTATTTGGCAACCTTGAAGAAAACATCTTTCCTCTCTTGTTGCATCTAAAACTCTGAATGTAAGTCAATATCTATCATATCTATCATATGTCATCTCTATCAACTTAAAACATCTATCTAGACCTAAAAACATCTTAACCCCTAAACAACTAAGCTTCATTGTAAAACTAAACTATCTGGTTTTAAAGGAAATGATTGCAGAAGGAATTTTCCTGTGCTAACTATAATGTTTTGATATGTTGTGAAAACTTTATGAAAAATTTCTATTTTAACATAAAATATTTAAAAGGAATATATCCAAGAATCAATTTTAGCATTAATAATGTTGACTGCTCAGCTAAAATACACATATGAAAACTGTCCCTAAACATTAGCATGGAAAGGTATTAACAGAGCTTAGTGTCACTGCCCTGATCTTTTGGTAAAGTAAAATATATGCCGTTGCCTTGGTGCAATTAGCCAAGAGGATTAAGCAAAACAAAACAAAGAAAACCCTAAAGGCCAAATTTACTTTGGGAATAATTGGCCTTGGTGGACCATCTGCAAGGCTGTCTGGGATCTACAAGGATCTGGAGATGCTGACTGAGGAAGCTGCTGTGGGAACATTTCAAAATAGTAAAGGTTCCACTCAGTGTAGTGTCAGGACTGGCTCCAGCAAGCTAGACACAGTCCATGAAGTGAGACACTAAAGTTACATTATCACATTGAGTTTTATTTGATTATTTCCTATTGGAGTGAGCAAAGTCATCTGGTGACTCTTAGTATTAGACTCCCCCCCCCCCATAGGCTTCTTTATTTATTTTTATTTTTTGGCATTTCCATAGATGCATAGAATGAATGTACTGAGATTATATGAAAACTTTCTCTTTTTCCTCCTTTATTCCTCTCCCACCCTGACAACTATTGTCATCCCTAGCAGTTTATCACTTTAAAAAACCGAGAGAAAGAAAGAAAGAAAGAAAGAAAGAAAGAAAGAAGGAAGGAAAGAAAAGCATTAGACTTTTTAGTACCTTCTGAGCTGAAGTCTCCACCTTCTCAAGCAAAGAGCATGGGGTCTTCTTCTGACCCTGATGGTTCAGAGATTTTCAGAAGTTTCCTTGCAAATACCTCTTTCTTATAGTTCATAGATCCCTCTCTTTCTTATCCAAATCCAGATTTTAGTATAGGATGCCGGCCAAGGCTATTAATTTAAATTCTTCTTAACTTTTTTTTTTTTTTTTTTTTTTTTTTTTTTTTTTTGCCATACTCACAGTTGAATTCATCTTGATGTCCAGCAGTTTCTGACCTCTGGCTGAAGAAGATGAGTGTTTGAAGGTCATCAAGGGATCATCCATCTTTCACAGCATTCTCTAAGATAATATTTGGGTAATATAGCCTCTTTTCAATGTTGGAACTATGAGTAGCTGTTGCTTCCTCTCAGTCCTCTGTAGGGATCCTCTCAACATGGTATTGTGTGTGCTTATCCATCATGGAAAATTTGACTAATTGCCAGGAAATGCTGCAGTTATAGATTCTCCAATGGTCTGCTTTCTAGGATATTTGGACTACTCTGGAAACCCAACTGAATCACAAATTTGAGTGAAGTGAACTATGGAAACAGATCCAGGTGTAGAGAAATGGAGAAAAGAAATAAAGCCAGTAAAATAAAGGTAGTAAGTGGACTATGAACATTGGCAATGCACACCCACGTCTCCTGTGAATCTCCAGGAGTCTTTAAAACAGAGTAAATTTTCCATGATGCGGGTGAAGAAGTTGACACATTTCCTTCATAGGCTGAAGGTTTCACCTCAGTGAAGACGTAAAAAATATAAAATTAAGACAACAGTAAAAGCAATATGGAAAAAGTGCAAAATCACATATAAAAACAAGAATATCTTCAGGTAGTGGGATATCTACATCCTCATAATACCTTCAGAGATCAGGCAGAATAACTTCAGTATTTCATCAGCAATCCTAAATGCCAGAAAAGCATGAAATTATGCATTTCTGTCTCTCTGAAAGTAATTCATTGCCTACAAAGATTGCTATACCCAGCAAAGCTGTCTTTGAGAATTTATGAAGAAATAAGAGTCATTTGATATAAACATAAATTAAAGCAAATTTTGACAAGCAAACCAACATTGTGGAAAATTCTTGAAGGCATATTCTTTGGTGAGGAGTAAGCAAGTCAGTCTTTTGGGAACCCTTGAGAACACAAGAATAATTATCCCATGGGAATAAAACAGGTGAAAAATGAGTATGTCTGTTGTTTAGGACTATCTTCCTCAAGAAATGCTCCCATCTTCAGAAATTCTGCCATATCTGTTTATAAAAGGTCATCACAGTGGGACCTGTTGACCTTTGATACTTTTTTTCCATCAGAAGGTAAAAATAGGGGAGCGATTTGAGACCCTCATCTCAATAGCCAGCCATCCCTCCTTGTCATACAAAAGGAGCTCTGAGAACTAGGTGTTATTAACACTGGTTGAGAGCTTGCTTGATTCAGTCTCAAAAATTGCAACATTGCTGAATCAGAACCTCTGCATCTATGCAGAGGTTGTTCGTGAGGCTCAGAGCTAGGCTCAGCCTCAATACTTCAAGATTTATTTACACTAGCCTCTCTTGACTATTTGGCAAAATATTACTAATGTGTTGTTAAAGTAATAAAAATGGATTTTCATTTACTCATTAATTTGCTAGACATATAATAAACAGCTGAGGCTGTGCTACAAGGAAGAACCGGTGTCCCAGTAACACATAACGGAGAATGAAAACACCATCATATACTTTTAATGACAGGAAGTCAAGTTCCCACACTGAAAGCATCCTGGAGGGGCAGTCACCTTGACAGGAGGATGAAAGGATGGTGGGGGAAGGTGGCTGTAGGTGCTGCCTGACCTTTACTGACGGATGAATACAGACCTCAGTAGAGGAAGAGGCGGGAAAAGAATGTCTTAGAGGGAAGAGAGATACACAGAAAGAGAGTGATTTCATCAGAAACGTTGAAGGGCTCAGGGGCGTCTATGCAATCCAAGCAAGGCAAAGAACGAGGAGAACAGAGAAGACTGGGGAGCCAAGTGGGGCAGTTCAATCCCGCGCTAACAACCTTGTAGAGTGACATCGAAAGGTTTTGTTTTTTCTTTTTTGTTTTTTTGTTTTGTTTTGTTTTTGGTTCAGTGTTTTGTTTTTGTTTTTGTTTTTTGTTTTTCTTTCCCGAGACAGGGTCTCTCTTTGTTAAGCTTGGCTGTCCTGGGCTCGCTTTGTAGACCAGGCTGGCCTCAAACTCACAGAAATCCCCCTGCCTCTGCCTCCCGAGTGCTGGCATTAAAGGCGTGCACCAACCTGCCTGCCCCCATCAAAAGGGTTTTAAACAGGGAAGAACTCCGTCATTTTACCATTGCTGGTGGTACACTGGCTGCTAGGGTAGAGGATGCAGGTCAGGGTGTGTGGGGACAAAAGACCTGAAAGAAGAGAGGCCAGCAAAAGTCTGAATTTTGTTCTGGTAAAAGGTGTCTAAATCCATATGTCATTAGATGACAGTGGCTTCACAGCCAGATTACAGGGAAAGGTAAAGTGAAGACACCTGTCCACTGTCTCTACAGTCCTCTTCATGTCGTTTTCAAAGCAACATTGCAATATTCAAGTGTTTCAACTTTTATAATCTGTCTGTTATGCCATATGAATGGAAATCATCAAACCCTGCATTATGCAAACATTTTGAATGATATCAAATATCATCCATCCTACATGATGCCAGCATTTGTACCGCTGAGTTTTCAGCCTTCCATGCAACCTTAGAAGAGTGTTGAGGTCATATTCCAGGAGAAAAACAAGTCCCTCTCCATTTCTCCATATTAAATTTATGCTATAGTAACAGCAGCTTCAGAATGGGGCTGCAATTTCAAGCTTCACATTTTCTGGAAATCTAAATGTACACCTGCAGAAAACTGCCTGCAGGCAAGATGTCAATTACACACGGAAGAAATCTTTCAGCCGGGATAGACTGGCCTTCGCCAGCATCATGTCTTAAGCATTCCTTTCACACTGCTGACTCACTCTTCTCTCTGATCCTAGCCAGTGGGAACAGAGAGGTTGGAGGAAGAAATATATATATATTTCCCTCTAGCTTTACAGTGTGTTAAGGAAAAAAGGTTTAGGTGAGTTAACTGAGGGAAGTGCAAGTCCTCAATAGGCAGAGCTAATTCACCACATCTCCCCATGCTGAGAGACTCACTAGGCTCCTGCTCTGTCTTTATTTGAGTAATAACTCACTCACACCTACAGGCGGGGGGGGGGGGGGGGGGGGGGTCAGAATGAGCTGGAGAGATTCCCATTGGACTGCTCCTTCTGCTGCCAAGTAGCAGAGTGCTTTCTTTCCCCTCGCAAGGCAGTGAGTGCATCATTTCTCATCCGGAATATCTGAAGCTCATTCAGGGAACTCAAGCATTTTGTTTTTTAACAAATTCTTGTTGGTTCCTACTCTGTACAGAATACTGTTATGTAATGGAAGGTTGGTTGCGTTTACTATCAGTATTTTTGCCAGCCCTATACTGGAAAGATCCCTGTCTCAAGAAACACTGAATCCATAGCAAGGTCTAAAAGGTCAGGGTTGAAAGGTAAGCCAGATGGTGCAAGCAGCCTCTGGGTTGGAATACCTCCTGTGACATCTGGGTTGAACACAAGTTTGTTGTACACTTGAATGTTGATGGGTGGGATGTGCCTACTTGCTAGTGGATTTTTTTTTTTTTGCCCTCTCAGAAACCCTACAATGTTGTTACTCTTACTCTTATGACATCATTTCCTGTCATAAGCTTCTGTATAGCATAACAAATAGATTCTCTTTCTTACACTAGTCCCGCTCATATACTTTGAGATAGGTGTTTTTCATTGGGATGACATCTGTCTTCAAGTTTGAAAGTCCTTTAATTTTTCATGAGGTATAATTTGGCCCATATTCCTGGGATTTGAAGTTGTGTTTCTCCCTCATAAGGAGTGGGTCTTTGCATTGAAGATTACTCTCAGATATAGCTAACCGATACGGGCATAGCTGAATGAGTTTTGGAAAACTATATATTTTATCTACTCTATAATTTTGTTGTTTCTGAAACAAGAAAAAAACGTAATGTTGCATAAGAATAGAATTATCTGGTGGCACAAATTTATGTCATATTATATGAAGCCATTCACCATGTGTCTTGACTAGTTTTTATGTCAACTTACCACAAGCTAGTCTCATCTGAGGGAAGGAACTTCTTTAGCATTAGCTGTAGCGAGCGTGTGGGGGATTTTCTTGATGAATAATTGATATGGGAGGACCCAGTTCATTATGGATGAGGTCACTTATAGGCTGGCGATCCTAGGTTCTGTAAGAAAGAAGACTGTACAAGCAATGCTCAGCAAGCTAGTAAGCAGCACCCCTCCGTCTATCTTATATTACATTATGGCCACAGGCCTATTAGGGGCAGAGAGTGGAATGTGGCATTTTAGATGAGAATGACCTCCATATGCTTGTATATTTGAATTCTAGATCCCCAGTTGGTGGAACAATTTGGGAAGGATTAGGAGATGTGGACTTGTAGGCAGAAGTATGTCACTGGGGTGTGAGCTTTAAGGTTCCAAAAGCCCATATAATTCCCAATTAGCTTCCCCTGTCTCTCTGCTTCCTGTTTGTGGGTCAATAGGGACGTACCCTCTCAGCTAAAACAGGAATTATGTCTATTGATTACTGACATGCTCCTTATCATAATGACCATGGACTCTAACCCTTTACATAGGCCCCTATTAAATGCTTTCTTTTACAAATTGCCTTGGTCTTGGTGCCTCTTCATAGTAATATAAAAGTAACTAATATCCTGGCCCACCATCTAGCTATAACTAAAATTTATAGGACACTGTGTCAAAAAATAACCAAATAAATCTTTTTTACTTTTTTTGGTGTTCTGTGAATTTTTATCTAAATGAACCTTATTCTTGTTCATAAAACAATCCTCAGTCAGTTAAAAATATTCAAATTATATCAACTCTACTCTTGGACTATAAAGAAACTTAAATTAAGAATAAGTATAAAATATGTTGATAACACAAATGTTATAGCTAGGGTTTTATTGATGTGAAGGGATATCACGACCATGGAAACTCTTCTAAAGGAGAACATTTACTTGGGGCTGGCTTACAGTTTCAGAGGCTTAGTCCATTAGCATCATGGCTGGAAGAATGGCAGTGAGAGGCAGACATGGCGATGGAGAAGGAGCTGCGCTTTCTACATCTGAATCTTCCGGCAGCAGTCAGAGAGCTATCCTAAGCTTCTGCAGCCTCAAAGCTAACCCCTTACTAATGCATTTACTTCAACAAAGCCACACTTACTGCAAGAAGGCCACACCTCCTAAAATGAGCTTATAGAGGTCATTTTTATTCAAACTGTCACAACGAAACTATTTGAAAATTAAGTATAACTCTTCTAAATATCTTGGTTCAAGTAAGAAATTCAAGGAGCAATTAGAGAATATTTTGAATGAAAAGTGAAGACATATCTAATTATGATACTTAAGCCGTACAGACATTTCTAGCACTAAATAGCTATATAGAGAAGGGGAAAGTGATCACGTCAACAACCTCAGTAGGTACCTGAACAAAACAGAGGAGGAAATTAAACAGTTATACAAAGGAAAAGAAATAGTACTAGTAAGAGTAGAAATCAATCAAACAAACAACCAGAACAGCGAATAATAATCAAATGAACAAAACCAGTACAATCCTAACTCTTTAGCAACACATATTAGGAAAGATATATGGGGAGAGGATGGGAAAGCAGGAGGGGCAAGGGAGAGGATGCCATGATTAGGAGTAAGAATAAAAGTTTTATAGACTCGAAAGAAATAGCAAGGGGAAACTGTGGACACACAGGTGCCAATAAATTAATTTTAATGAAATCAATTTCATGGAAGGTCAAACTATTAAAGTATATTTGTTATGAAACAGATTCCCTGAGAATTGGGGATGTAGGTCAGTGGTAGAGCACTTCCCTAGCAGACACAGGGCTCTGAGTCTGATGCCTAACATACCTATATATGACAGTAACTGAATTTATGACTAAACACTTCCTACCAGTTTCAGATTATGTACTACTGAATTCACAGACATTGCAGGAAGAACTTGTGTAAAATCTATTCCAACTATCTCATAAAACTAAAGAGGACAGCAAGTTACTAATTCTTTTTTTTTTTAACAAAAAAAGTAACTTTAATGCAATAATAACTATAATCTGAGGACAAATAAATCCACAACAGACTCTTAAGTTTGATTTTTTTTCTTCTTTGTAGAGAATGGTTTTCTGAAAGCAATAGGACTGTAGATGCTAAAATTTAATTTATGAATGTCCAGGTGGAACCAGTGTGGAGCCGGCATGGTACTTCCTGCTGCCCTCTTCACACTCGCCAGGCCAAGGTGAGAGTTCTGTTAACCTCAGGATAAGCGTTAGTTTCAAGAGTATCTGGAAGGCTTGTTTTTTGAGTTATCTTCTTGTGAGCCTGTAGTATTTTGAACAAACTGGCGATTCACTGTGATCTCCTGGTCCATGGCCTACAGCCGCCCATCCGGCTCTATGCATTTTAGCATCGCTTGATTAATATTATGAAGTATGGCTGGGTTATTATATTTTTCAGGGTTATCATGGAAACTGAACATACCATCCTTCTGCTTAACACTTGCAAAAATTTCTCCTTTCTCTATCATGGGTAGAACATATTTTTCTGTCTCCTAAAGTCCAGATAACTGCACATGACTTGCCATATCTTGTAACAATAATGTAAAGAAGGTCGATGTCGGCCCAGGAATGTTCTTCTTATAAAGAGATGCCATGCATTGCTTCACCAGGAGCATGTTGTTATCTCAAGAGAGGGTTTCCCTGTGCTTGTTCACCAGGTTCTGGAGTTCCAATGGGCTATTGGCTGAATAAAACTGTGCTAATTCATGGCAAGCATTGCTGAGAGGCTTCATAAATCTACCCACAATTTTAGACATGTATCTAGGCAGCTGTTGTACTTTGCCAAGTAATATCAAAGACACTAAAATATACTTTTCTTTTTAAAAATATGATTCCAACATGATATGACTGACTTCCATGGCAGGAGTAGTTATAGCCTGCACATAAAAGTAGAGTGCCCTTTCAAAGTTCTTCAGCCTCATATAGATCATCCCCCCCATAATAATAGTAACACAGGAAGTGTTTTGTATCATAAGCTCTGTTCTCTTTATAGATATCCATCACATCCATATCAAGATGTGGAAGGGCAGGTTTAAAGCACTTTGCTAGTAAACAAAGCCAGCAGAGAGTGTCAGGTACTGAGGTCAGCTGATTTGTATTCATCTGCATCTTGTCTATGGCTTGCTTAAGGATGCCAATTCCCTCAAGGGGCTGTTTTCTTTACACAAGTGCATTTGTTAGCTGATGGCAAAGCCCGGCAAATGTATCTGTTGCATATCGAATGAATGCGCTCACCATTACAAGGGAGGGGAGTAAGGGGAAAATGGGAGAGAGGGAGGAATGAGAGGATACAAGGGATGGGATAACAATTGAGATGTAATATGAATAAATTAATAAAATATATTTTTTAAAAAAGAAAAGTTGAACCTGTGAAAATAGTCTTTCGAAGTCAGGAACACTGGGCATTGAAAACTTCGCAAACAGAACAGCAAGGATGCCCAAAGAGTGTTCTTGAACATCCAGAGCCCTAAGCACAGTGTACAAATAGGACAAGTTCTTTGCAGGGAGTTCTTCTTTCTTGTTGGTCAGTTTACAGAGCTGAGTCATTTGCTCTTGAGCTGAAAGCTATTGGACACTATTCATGGACTGCTCCTGGGCAGATGCCATGTTTCCCTGCTGGTGGCCCAAGCAACAGAGATAGCTCGCTTGGGAAAAGCCTGCCTTTCTAGGAGGAGGGGCCCAGTGACCCCAAGCTACTAATTCTTAAGAGCTGATAACCCATAATGATAACCCACATTCTGGAAGAAGAGGAGGTTATTGCACAAGAAAGAAGCCATGAACAATATCTATTGTGAAGATAAATGCAAATTTTATTAAGCATGCTTTAGCAAATCACACCTTGTAATGCACAGAATAATAATACATCATAATTAAAAAGGCTTTATCCATGAAATGCAAGATTGTTTCACCATTCAGAAATAAATCATGAGAACTTTTATTTTTGTCTCTGACATTTTCATTACGGTCCTTTTGACTAGAAAAAGCTGAACAAACTGAAAAAATCAATGGCTTTTCTTGGACTCATCAGAAAACTAAGATTTCATGGCAAACTGCTCCCTTGATATCTGGAGAGACAGGTGAATACAGAGGACCACAGCTGAGAGCACCCTAAGTGGAACAGAGGCAGATGGTGCCAGGAGCCAACTGAAACACCACTGAAGTGTCCTGGAAGCTAAAAGCTATTTTGGTTCAGATAGGATGCTTCAGGAGAGATAACTCCAGGGTATTAACTGGCAGTGCTAAAAATCTGTCTCGGCTAGGGGAGGGGAAAGGCAGCGTTTTTGGAATGTGAATAGAACATTCTGCACACAGGTCAGCTCAGCAAGGGAGAAGATGTATTATAGCCTCACTGGAGATGCAGATATGGACATTGCTCAGTTCCAGTTTCCTTAGCCTTTCATACATATTTGAAGTGTGTGTGTTTGTGTGTGTGTGTGTGTGTGTGTGTGTGTGTAGAGAGAGAGAGAGAGAGAGAGGTATGTGTATAAAGAGAGGTGTGTAGGGGGAGTTCTGTGTGTCTATATGTCTGTGTGCCTGTGTATATGTCTGAGCATATATGTACAGGTATTTATGAAGACCAGAGATTTTCAATGCCCTGGAGCTAGCCTTATATGCAGTTGTGAACTGCCCAGTGTGGGTGCTGGGTTCTGAGTTCTGGTTCTCCTGAAAAATCAAGCAATAAGTGCTCTTAAGCTCTGAATCATCATCACCATAGTCCCCTCTTTGGCCTTTTAATTTTATCAAGGAAAGAAAGAAAGAAAGAAAGAAAGAAAGAAAGAAAGAAAGAAAGAAAGAAAGAAAGAAAAAGATGAGAAACACTTGTGAAGGTCAGGTCCAGTGGCACAGGCCATTTTAGTGCTAAAACTATAGCTTCTCCTTTCTTCACACACTCTCCAGTGCCTTAGCACAGGTACAGTTCATGGAACAAGAGCCAGGCTCAACTTCTACTTAAGAAGAGTTTCCAGAGGGAACTAAAGACAGAAGGAGGTCATGTATCCTGACACCGAAACCATAGCAAAAACCAGATAAGGTCTAGGACAGGCTAACATAAAACCCCATGATAAAGGCCCATTCACTTCTCCATAGGTAATGACAAAGTGCACTAACAGACCATAACAAATATGGTGTGAAGAAACATCAAATTAGCAAAGATGTTGGTATCATCTGACAGAATCACAAAAAGTAACCATATCTAATATGATAAAGATTCTAATGACTATCATAGCACGTAATAATAACAGGAAGGCAATCGAAGCAGAGGTGAAAAGTCTGAGAAAGGATCAGAGGACAAACTCAGTTAATTGGGCATAGTAACTGAAAAAAAAAAGTCAGCAATCTTGAAGACATCCAGGGAAACTCAAGTGCAGAAAACACAAAGAAGCACCAAACCCAACCATCCTACACATAGACCTGAAACATGGAAACATGAGGAAGCAGAAGATAGAGTCTTTTAGCTACAGAGGGGCAGAGGAAAGCAGGCTACCTTTCAGCAACCAGGCAAGCCAAAGTCCTGTCCAGCACCAGCACACCTCACAAGGAAAAGAACAACCCATCATGGAACCATCAAAGTGGGGACTTCACAGTCGACCGAGCTCTCTGGCGGGAAGCAACTGGGATCTGCATGAAGAGAGAAGAATATCTGAGAAAGAGTAGATGGAATTAAACATTTTGGCTTCTCTTATCCTATTTTATTTAAGACATATTAGTAATGGCAAGGGTATATTGGATAGTTTTAGCATGTGGATAAGTGATTTGGTTTGGGGAATGGCCCAGGAAAGGTACTGTGATTTCAGTGACAGGACCACACCCAAGGCTTACTGGTGACAGCTTGGCAGGATTTCTTTGGGAGAAGCCTTAGTCCAGAGGCTAAAAGGGTCTCTAACTACACGAGGAAGGGAGGGGCAGAGGATGGGGGACAGGGTGACTGTTATAAGAAGCTTATCTGCCTAAGCATTATCAGTTTTAGCCAGCAAAGAGTCTCAGAGCCAGGATCCTGGAAAAAAAAAAAGCCCCATAGCTTGAGTCCTTACAACCACAAGGCTCTGTTTTGCCAACATCTGGCAAACACAGGGTGACATTTCATGTAATATGCAAAGCAAGTTTCTTTAAGTAGCTAAAAATATACTTGTTTTCAGTATTTATTAAGTAACTGGATATGTGTTTTTGACCCTGTTGGGCTTTTGAGCAGATGGGTCTCAGCATGCAGTGAACAGTCTGAAGACTGATATGCAAATGCCGCTTTTTACTCACTTATATCACAGTAAGGGATGGAAAGGAAAGCTGGGAGGTCTTTGTCATAATGTGCTCATACCACCTGTGATGCTGTGTGGTGTTACTGAGTGGACCTAAATAATTTATTAATGTATATAGCAAACATTGAGGCAAACATAATGAAACAGGCTTTATATCAGCATCACTAATATAAACATAATTGACATGCTGAGATAGTAGAAAAATAAGTTCTTAGAATATGTTCAATTAAAACCAGGAAAGGCAGAAAAGCAGATGATGAAAGGCAGAAAGATGAAAGGGTGTGCCGGTTACTATTGCATTGCTGAGAGCAAAGATTGATTCTAGGTCATGACTCAGTGAGTTAAATCC
>OU015742.1:25369856-25389617 GCA_907169655.1 Acomys percivali | reverse complement strand
AGAGAGAGAGAGAGAGAGAGAGAGACAGGGAGAGAGAGACAGAGAGACAGAGAGACAGAGACAGAGAGACAGAGAGAGACAGAGAGACAGAGACACAGAGACACAGAGAGGCAGAGACAGAGAGAGCCAGAGAGTGAGACAGAGAGACAGAGACAGATTGATCCATTGAACCAGGTCTTCAGGTGCAGCCTTCAAAACTATCTCTCATTACTTACTTTCTCCAAATAGATCCTACTTCTCAAAGTTTCCAAAAGTCCCTATGAAGAGTAAAACCATCTGGGAGCCAAATATGCAAAAATACGAGTTTATGGGGGTGTATTTTAAGTTCACATCACCGCAAAGCACAACAAATAGAAAGGAGTTACAGATACAGCATGTGCAGTACCAACCACACTAAGTATTACACATAAGAGAAGTTTATAGTATACAGGTTTGGAGTGTAATTTTGAATAACAAAGTCCTGAATGTTGAAATGCCAAAAGATCCAAAGCATTAATATCTATAACCTCCAAATACTCAAATCCTGAAAATATAATCCCCCCCTCTCTTCCCTCTCTCCCTCCTTTTCTCCCTCCCTCCCTCTTTCCCTCCTTCCTTTCTTCCCTTTAAATCTCAATCATAGCCCCTCCCACCTCTCCTCCTGGGTCTCCCCCTCCTCCCTCTTCCCCTGTTACTCCTCTTCTACTCCTCCCCCACCAACCCGCTAGAGCACATCAAGTCACATCAGCTCCTAGTGCATCCTTTTCACCTGTGTTCTGACAAGGCAACACTGCAAGGGGGGTGGGGGAAAGTGACCAAAAAGCAGGCAACAGAGTCCATGTCCCAGTCAGAACTTTTCCACTTACTTAGGGTACCCACATGAAGACCAAGCTGCCATTGGCTACATCTGTGTTCTGGTCTCTGTACCCTGGTTAGTTGGCTCTGTTGGTCTGATCATGGAGCTCCTGTCCCCTCCCTTCTACCCTTCCATAAGACTCTTCTACAAGTTTGCCTGAGCTCAGCCTAATGTTTGGCTGAGAGCCTCAGCATCTATTTCCAGTCAGCTATGGGGGTGGAGCCTCTCAGAGAACAGCTACTGTAGGCTCCTGTTTGTGTTAATAGTGTTACGAGTCAGCCTTCTCTCATGCGGTGGGTCTCAGGTTGGGACAGGCATCGGTTGGGTGTTCCCTCAATCTCTGCTCTGTTTTCATCCTTGCACATCTTGTTGGCAGGGTAAATTATAGGTTGAAGTTTTTGTGGGTGGGTTGGCGTTCTTCTCCCTCCACTAGGAGTCCTGGTTAGTTAGAGGCTGTCCTCTTCAGTCTCCATGACCCCTGCTACCAGAGTCTCAGCTAGAGTCACCCCCATATCCTCACAGGAGCCTACCGTGGCATGGGTCTCCAGCTTGTCACAGAGATACCCTCACCTACAGTTTCTCTTTTCCCTGCAAGCCCTCTGTTCTCCCCTGCCCATGCTCCCCTCAGGTCGGGTCTCCACCACTGTCAGTTCTCTCTGTGCTCCCTCTCCTACTTGTTCCCTCTCTTTAACTGCTTCTGCTATCTATTTTATTTCTCCTTCTGAGTGAAATTTCAGCATCCTCCCTTGGGTCCTCCTTGTTACTTATCTTCTTTGGGTCTGTGAATTGTAGTATAGTTATCTTGTAATATATGGCTAATATCCACTTATACGTGAGTACATACCATTGTGTCTTTCTAGGTCTGATAATGTTAATAAATTATTCTTGGTATTTGTTTACACTAGTACTACATTTATTTTAGGAACATAAAAACATGGCAGAACACTGCATAGACTATTTTAGATAATTAAGTAATACTAATATTCACATTTTGCAATTATACACACACACACACATACACACACACACACACACACAAAACTCATGTGTACTAAGGCATAAGGTACTATGGTGTACTAAAGTGCTTTCAAATGGATTCACAAAGAAATAGGTCAAAGTGTAATAGATAAACAGGTGTTACTTTGGTTTATGATTGTAATTTAGAACTGCAGTTATTTGAACAGCCCACCTTGTGAAAAAGTGCTCAACAATAATTGATCACATCTGATTAAGCTGACTAACAATAACTGAGATTTTAAGAAATTTTATCTTGCAAAAACCCAGATAATAAAAAGGATATCTATTCACTTACTGAGAAAATTTTCACATCCTTATGTACACAAACAATGCTTGCACATTTATAAAATTGATTATGCACTCTTACAGAGTCTAACTTTTCAAAACTGAATAAAATGCATTAGAATATTTTTAAAGTTCTTACATGATTTATGCCTCTGCTTTGGTAATGATTCCAAGATAAACTGAAAGTATAAACAAGCTGAAAAAGAAATTTTAAAAAGGAAATATTTATTTTAAAAATGTGTCAGTGAAACTAAAAATTTATTAAAGTTACATAAAATCATCACAGAACTAGCTTATGGACAATTTCAGGGAGTCAGTGTGTGAACACAGCCTGGACTTCATGATCATTGACTATATTTTGAAGTCTTGCGTAGCTATTATCTGTTTTGAGCATGACACTTTGCAGAGACCACATTCACATTCATTTTCTGCCTGGCATGGCTCTTCCTGGAACTCTTCTACAATTTGCTACACAGCAACATAAACATTTCCTATTAGAGTTTTTTTTATCTTGTGTGCCATGCTTCCACAGTGTTTTGGTGTATGGAAATCCATTTGCAATGCACAAATATCCAGGCTACAGATCTGATGGAAACAGGGGCTGTTATTGAAATAGAACACTGTTGAGTGTCTCCTTGATGCAGTGTCCACATGTTTTGAAGCAGCCAGAAACCTGGGCAACTTTCTCAGGGCAGTTTATTTATAGTTAGTTACTCTTCTAAAAACTTACTGTTTTGTGTTTCACATTTAAAACTGATATATAAAAAATTAAATGCTATACTCATAAAAGGGTTTACATTATTATTTTGATATGCACAAGCCCTATATAGTTACATTAGATACACTGTTAGGCATATTCAAACATCTACCATAACTTTATGGTGTAAATATTGGATTATTTTCTTCCACCTTTGTGAGAATCACATTCTACAATTGGCTATATTCCAGAGTCATCATCCATAGTTACCTGTCCAGTGCCACAACAAATCCTCCTCCTACTACATGCACTCAATGCTCACAATGGTCTTTACACACTTATGTCTCCCACACCTGAAAACCATCATTCACCTCTCAACTTCTAGATATTAACTATTATGTTCCACAGGTGACTGAAACCGTGCAGGACTTGTGTTTCTATGATGTGTTCTGCCAGTGTCCAGAGAAGTTGCGTATAGTTTAGCAGAAAGATAATGGACACTTTGTTTGGTGCAGGTTTGAAAGCAGGCAAGGTTTGAGAGTATATATGGTTGTTAAAGAGATTAACACCTCAGACAATAGGAAAGATGTTCTGAGAGCAAGAGCCTACCCGTCAAGGAAAATTCACTGAAAGTAAAGAACATCATTTGAGAATGCCATTGAAGGGATTTTCTGTCCCTGAAAGCAGCTGCCTAGGGAAGTGTTTGCCCAGGGTCAGCACACAGAGGTAGGTGTCATTCAAAAGGTACAGACACCAAGCTGGCAATAGATCTTGACATCATCATCTACATAGAACAGGCATTAAAGAAGCAAGCTTGAGGGTGTTATAGTTGGTTTCCTGTATTGCTATAATAAAACATGGACCAAAGCAACAGGAGAAGGAAAGGGTTTATTTTAGCTTATAGGAGATAGTCTATTATCATGGGAATCCAACACTAAATCTCAAGGTATGAGATTGGAGGTAGGAAACAAAGCAAAACCACAGAGGAATGCTGTTCACTGGCTACCTTCCAGAGCCATCATCAGCTCCCGTTTTCTTCTATGGGGCCATTGGAAAAATTAATGAGAGCATTAGGAATCCCCTGCTTTGAATCTTAACCTTGTCCTTTATTCACAGACCTCACCAATAAGCCTCTTCATCTGAAAAGAAATGATCCTGCAGTTAAGTAGGTCTGGTTGGTGTGGTAATGTTAAGACAACTTAATTCAATGCCTTCATCTTTATCTCCCTTCTTTCATTCTCTTTCCCTTTCCCCTTGATGGTACAGTCTGTCAAAAAAGAAAGGCATGAAGACAGTAGCATGAAGCAGCCTGTCACATCTCATCATCCATAGTCAGGAAGCAGTGTACAGCCAGAAAGCAATGACTGCTCATGCTCAGCTCATTTTCTCCCTTTCAGTCAGCTGGGAACCCCAGATCATAGAATAGTGATACCCACATTTTGGATAGACCTTCCTACTTCAGTTAACGTAATCTAGAATCTCTCTCATAGGAAGCAGAGAGGTTTGTCTTTTAGATGATTTTAGATCCTGTCTAGGTGGCAATCAGTGTTAACCATCAAAACACAAATTTTATGTTTGGCAACTATATAGATGTATGGTCACTAATTAGGTTAAGTAATTGATATTTGTCTGTGGCATGCAGACAAATCATGTGCAATAACCTAATTCAATGAAGAACACTGACATGAATATAAAGTGCATTTGGAAATATAATCCACTTGGGAGGTTTAAATCAGCATATAGGAAACTATCTGCTGTTCCTAGTTAGATAAGTAGTTTATCCACAGGCACAGGTCCCAGAAGAGCTTCATTAGCTGGAGAAATAGGACAGTGGTGGATAACCTGACTCCCCAGGAAGAAGAAACTTTTCTGGGAGATTTGCTATTGGATTCATGTCATGCTCTGAGGTTATTTTCCTGTAGCCGTTAGTCCCTGAAACAAAATGATGCCATTTTCATAACAAGAGCAAGATCTGGCAGGGGTGGGGGGTAGTTCTGTCACTAAGGTAACCTTAAACATGGAAACAAAACTGAAACGAACACTCGTAAAGGAGATGTGTTTGCATTTCACAAGGAATTCTACATTTCCCATGGGTCCCCTAAGCTCAGAACAGATCTTTAGAGGAAAAAAAAAAGCACTTCATTTTGTTTTCCAGTACAAAGAATATATATAATAAAGTAAATCAGTGGGATAAGGAAGACAAGGTCACTTAAAAGTACATTGGTGATTAAACAGTTTGTATTCAAACAAAACTGTGACATACTCGTCTACTGATACCCAGAATGAATATTTTTTTCTGTCAAACTTTTATTCAAACATAGAATTTAATAATGCCTTCTGTGGTCTCACCCTGCATCCTACTACATACTAGATGATGAGAAAAGAAGCAGTCTTAGAGAACACTCTAAGTTCAGCCTTCCTGTTTCACAAATGAAGAAACAGGTTTAGGAGTCAGTCTGTGATTGACGTAGAAGAAGGATGAGTCTGGCAGTGTGGACATGACACTGAGCTTACAGTTTCAGAACTGGTCTGGACAGGCTAGGTCACAGCGGGTTGTTTTCTCATAGGATCCAAAGGGCATATCATTAAGATCACTGATTCC
The DNA here is from genome assembly GCA_907169655.1 of Acomys percivali. Lineage (NCBI taxonomy): Eukaryota > Metazoa > Chordata > Mammalia > Rodentia > Muridae > Acomys > Acomys percivali. Next base: position 25,384,181 of record OU015742.1, on the reverse strand, counting down.
ACCCTTGAGGTAAGACAGAAGGGACAGAGCCTGGCAAAGGAGCAACAAAAAAGGAGGCAGCAGTTAAGATAAGCAATGTTCCTGGAAACAGACTCCAAAGCTGGAAGCTGTCACAGGATGATAGCCAGTGCCTACAAACAAGAAGGTCAAACACATTGTGGGACTTGGTCCGTGATGTGGAAAGAAGGTTAGCGTTGAGGGTTCATATGGGATGCAAAGGACTGTTACAACAAGACTCATCAACAGTCACTGGACCACTCAGCTCTTCCTTTTCCGATATGTAGAAAACAACTTCTTGTGGCTGTCACTTTACACTGGGAGCCTTTTGATGTTAGCATCATCAGATAATGTGATGCTAACCATGTGATAACCAGAGCTGGAAGGTGTGATGGTTTAGTAGTCTACAAAGAGAGATTTGTCACCTATCAGACAAATGACCTTAGCCAAAGTACAAAACTTCATAAAATTTGCTTTGTTTTTGTTTGTTTGTGAAAAATTAAGATGGCAGCATCCCCTATTCAGAGGAGTTGACATGTGAATAATTCCCGAGAGAGTCTCAGACACCCAGAGTGTGTCTTCAGTGAATAGTGTCTAGTTTAATGCTAGATTTGCTTCACATGAGTGCCCTTTCGTGACTATATTCTAGTTTTTTTTCTTAAGGGATATTCTGATGCATTTATTAAATATTGAACTTAGAGTTTTACTCTGGGAGGGACACAATACCTACAAGTCCTAGGGACCTTTACTATATCCTCATCCATTCATGGTAATAAATTGTAGAAATGTCAGTCTAATCCTAGAGTTAGCGTCAACAGCATTGATGGTATTTCTTCTCCTCCAATAACTGATATTAGAAGTTCAAAGAATGTAAAAAAAAATAATAATACAAGAAAACCCCAAACACAACAACAAGTCAGAAGCTGCTTCTTCTCAGTGAAACATACAAGATATGGCCAACTTCTCGCATAAAAACCTCATCAACCCCTGGATAAGAACACATTTATCCCTGGAATAAATAAACATGAAGAAGAGGATTATTGTTCTCTCTGTACACCAGCCCACATTTTGAAAGCAGGAAATTTAATTAGAAGGTTATTTGCTGATATCCTAAAACACACCAAATATTTTCAATTTTCTTGTCTCTTTCTCCTTCATCTCAAATTTCTAGACCTGCAGCTTGAGTTGAGAACACAGACACTAATGGGATCTATGAATAACACAGAAGAAAATTATTAGTTTACAAGAGTCAGAAGATATCATTTAAATGATAATATACAGGCTTGGTGTAGTATTAAATTAAAGTTGTAAAGTGTTAGATTATTTAATCTAGCTTTTCCCCTTTAAAAGATGAAATCAGCGCCATAAACTTTTTCACTGTAATGATTTAGGAATTCTTGATGTAGAGAGAATATTTGTTATATTATACTGTTAGTGCATTTTAAATTTGTTTTTTAGTTATTTATTATATATTTTTTTACATATAAATTTAGTCTATTACACATATATACAATAAGCTACCTACAGCAAGAAGAACCATGAAACAATCAGGAATTATATAAATGTTACTTTCATAGTGTTTTGGCTATTTGTATTTGGCAGCCTTGAAGAAAACATCTTTCCTATCTTGGTGAGTCTAAAATTCTGAATGTAAATCAATATCTATCATATGTCATTTCTATCACTTAAAATATCTATCTAGACCTAAAAATATCTTAAATTTAACCCTTAATCAACTAAGCTTAATTGTAAAACTAAACTATCTGGTCTTCAACACCTATCAGAGACTTGAGAAGGAATATACAGGGAGTAGACAGGGAGGACAGCACAGCAGCTTCCCAAATGAGAAGATGACAGAGACAGTTTACTGCCTAAACAGTCACCCAAATTTGTCTAAACACTGCAGCATCATCTTCAGCCTTTTGGCCCAATATATCTGACAGACATATTTGTGAATCAGGAACTATTGAGGACTTGCTTACCCTGTCTTGGCAGAGTTTGGCTGTCGACTCTGTCTGCATCCAAGCTTGCACATTTTTAGGCACAACTCTGTGGTAGAAATGAGGACATTTTGGCCAGTGGCTTGTTTGCCACATTTGAAGCCATCTCCATAAGGAGGGTGTAAGGTATATGCATGGTTGTTTTGTTGATTGATGTAATGTCTGCAGTAATCACCTGGCTGCAACACATCTTCATTTGAGGTGTGGCCAATGACTGTTGGTTGGGTGTTCAGAATCTACGGCTCTTGTCATGGAATAACAAGTAACAAGAGGAAGCATTCTTCAGGCTGTTGGAGTGCATTGGGGGACATCTGTAAACTTTATCCTAACACAAGCTTAAACTGAGATGGATCTCTCACAGCAGGCTTCCCCAACCCCAAGGAGAGCAATCTCTGCTTAAAGGAATCTTTAGATAAGATCTTGAGAAATTCAAGGCATAGTTGTGTGGCTGTGACCATGAGCTCAGATGAATAATACAAACTCTTTGTACCTAATTTGTATTGTATATAATATAATGTAAAAATAAAAAACCCTTCCTACAGATAAAAATTTTGAACTGTGAAAACTATGACTCTGGAGAGTGAAAAAGGGAGGCAGCTTCTGAAGTGACAGTGACACTGGAAGAAAGAAATGGCATGATGTGAGTTGCCTGTCCTTTGCTACCTTTAGCTCAAGTGTGGGATGTAATGAACATATATCAGGAAGCTAAAGGGACTTTGGAAAACTGGTTTCTCTAATATCAATAACTAAAGGACAGAATTGGAGCAAACACAGTCATTAGAAAGGGTGGGAAGAGTTCTGAAAGAAAAAGAGCCCAAAGAGGTAATGAGAATGTTTCACATATGCCGCACCGACTGGATTCAGCTTGCAAGGGGCCAGCCACTAATAGAATTGATATGATATTTTATTAACCAGGAGAGAATTTTAGTGTGAGTCATGCCAAAGTTCCTATTAGAGTAACAACAAAAACCTAGATAATGTTTGCAGGGCCATGCTATAACCCAGACTTTCTACAATAGCAATCTTGATATCTAGATTTCAAACAAAATTTTAAAATAAAGAAAAGGCTACACAGTTACATATTTTGAAGCAAGAAAAAAGGGAACAAAGATTTAGACAATCACATCTAATAGCTGAGATGCCAGAATTTGTTGACGAAACTTTAAAGCAGCCGCAGCTATACTCATTGATGTAAAGGAATAGAAACTCATACATATCAGAATTATGTAATGTGAAGGTACCATTCCAGACCATCTGAGGCTATTTTTTCAGTGTTTTCTGTATAGAGAGTTTTTGTTCCTCCTAGTGTTTGTAGAATAATTGATAAGCTATAATACCACTTAAACTATACTTTCTGCTAAATAAATATAGGGTTCAGAGTAGGGACTAAGGTTGAATAAATAACACATATCAAAACAGCCTTGCCTTGTACAAGAGGAATGCGACTGCATTAGAGCAGGTGATACTGATCTAGGCAGCGTTTTTATAGACATTGTCTACAGGGGCAACTAACTGATAAGGCTGTGTCCTGACGCTTGTTAGGTTATCCTCCTCTTCCTCCTTCTCCTCTTCCTCCTCTGGCTCCTCTCTTCTCCCTCCTCCCCATGTATCTCCTCCTCCTCTTCCTCAACACAACAATAACTGATAATAATAGTTGTGTGGCCTGCACATTTTGTTATAAAGTTTGGGACAGGTATTCACATGCTGAAGGATCAGCCACAAGGGGCCTACGTTCACATGAACATTTTCTCTTTGCAGACAGACATAGATTAAAATTGTACACATTTACCACTGTCTCTCCCTAGTCATTTTTCTGCAGCAATCACAATTTTTCAATAGGAAAACAAGCTTTAGGTTCTGTGAAAGTAACAGTGAGCTTTAGGGAGTCCCAGAGCATTCTCTAGACTGTCTTCTCCCAAAATGTTTCTTAAGAACCAGTTGCTTGGTGATAATTAGTGACTGGGGTGCACCCAGCCTCACATGTCGGTGCTCCATCCTAGTTAGAATGACAGCAGTGTGAACATGTAACTATGTAATTGTGCGAAGAATAGATCTAATTTCCCCAATGTCATTGCAATATCACCTTTCAGGACTAACAGCACTGAATGATTACACTTATCATTTGGTAATTGTGTTTTTATCCATTCCACACTGGGAGCTGATTTTTAAAAGTGGACATGCAATTAGATTATAAATGAACACACATCAGAAGGCAGCAATATGTCAGCATTAACCCAGCTGCATTTTTAACTAGCGTTAGTGACAGTTTCTGTGGCTTGTCAACACTCATCAATGATGAACATAGTCTGGGGCACAGAGCATAGTTTTTGATAATAAAAAAAGAGAGAAACATGACTGAGAATTTCTGGACTCAAGAAGAGTGACCTTCCAAAACCAATAGCTTTGTTTGCATTTGGATGTGACTTAAAATTTAGTCGTGATAGGGAATAGAGATAAAGTGTCCAGCATTGCTGTGAGAAGCTACTCTGAGAAAGGTAGAGGAGATTGTGTTATCAGAGGAGAGCCTGGCATTCTGGGAAAAAATTGGCACTCCAAAGTACAAATTAGTCATGTCCTATGCCACTGGAAATATTTCAGGTTAGGAGTGGAAATTTATAAAGCCATCTGCATTTAAACAGCAGTTTCTAAAAGTTAAATATATAGACATGGTGAGATTGGGACGAGAAGTTATAGCTGGAAGACCTCCTGTATACTACTGAACTCTATCCTGTAACAGTAAATTTTAATAAAGACAATTATTTGGTGTCCAGTTGAAGTATTATCATAGTAACTAAAGGCAAATTTGTAGAGCAGTTCTCTTCCTTGGACTCGGTTGGGAACAACCACAGGATATTTAATTGTGGGTACTTTTTCACATGGGAAAATGATGGACTGTAATTCTGATTTTTCCTATGCAATGACACATTACTTATCAACCACACCCCTCCTCATTATAATGGTGTGTGCACTCCATGGACTAGAAGGATATGTCAATAGCTCCCTTTTCATTCCAAGTTTTGCTAATGGAGGCTGATCAAGTGTTCTGTGCTTACATCAGACTTTGCCAAACACCAAAGTCTATGTAGAGTCTTACAGGCTTTTATGAATTCTGCCAGAAATGTTCAAACATTCTGTGATTTCATCCCATATGCAAAGTAGACGCTTTGAAGTATAAAGTAAGAATGCTGCACTAGCTACTTTCATGTCAACATGACATGTGGCCAGAGCCATTTGGGAAGAGGAACCCTGAATGGGGACATTGTCCCCATCAGAATGGCCTGTGGCCAAGGCTGTGGTGTGTTTCCTTGAGTGATGATTGATGTGGGAGGGCCAATCTTACCATGGGCATTGCTTCCCCAGGGTTGATGGTCCTGGGTACTATAAGAAAGCAGCTGAATAAGCCATGGGGAGAAAGCAAATACATTCCTCCATGCTCTCTGCTTCAGGTCTTGCCTCTCAGATCCTGCCCTGAGTTCCTGGGCTGGATACCCTGAGTGATGGACTTATATGCTGAAAGGTAAAATGGACCCTGTCCCCCTCACTTTACTTTTAGCCATGGTTTTCATCACAGAAGTAGAAACCCAGGTAAGACAAATGTCTTCTCTTCCCACAGAACATAGTCTATGGTCCTGGATTGTGTTAGATGCAGCCTTGGTACTGCTTGAGGTCAAGAGATGTCAGTCAAAAGGCCATAGCTGGGAAGAACAGAGAATGAAGCCTGGAAAGAGCAGCCACCCAGATCACACAAGTAGAGACCTCCAAAGAAAATAAAAATGAAAGCACAAAATGGCAGTTTAAAGAAGTGGTAAAATGAAATGACAGAGAGATTTAAATGAAAGCTTGAAGCCTTATAGACTCTTAAAGTAGATAGAATGAGTCAAGGCACTTATTTAACTTCTGAATACTCTTTCCTTCCTATTAACTTGCTTTAGCACTCAAATGACTGCATTACAGCTGATTGTATTAATATGGAAAGATTGTAAGATCCAGAGGATATCACCAGGATATCTATTTTGAGATGGTGTCATCTTTGTAGGCAAGTTACACCCGTGAAATCTCAACAATACGGGTGCCCAAACAAAACCCAAACAATGACTTCAGTTCAAGTAGGAAGGTGGACAGGGGAAACATCCCATGGCCCCACCTGTAGATGAAGAACTACAATTTATAACTGCTGAGAGAGAGAAAATAAGTCCCCTAGTAGTTATCCAATACCAATGATTAGCCCTACACACACACACACACACACACACACACACACACACACACACACAAACACAAACACACACACACACAAACACACACACACACACACACAGAGAGAGAGAGAGAGAGAGAGCGAGAGAGAGAGAAGCACACATATATATTTATCTCTATCTCTATCTACCTACCTATCATCTATCTATGTACTCTATTATCAATTATCTATCTATCTATCTATCTATCTATCTATCTATCTATCTATCTATCATCTATCTACTTATCTATCTATCTGAGTAACACTGTAGAAGGAAGGCTAGGAAGTAAGAGATAGAAACCATGGGAAGGAAAAGAGGATAAGATAATACTGGATTGAAAAGGATTAAAGTATATTATAAATATAAATGAAATCCATTAGTTAATACAATTAATTAGCACTGAGAAAAATACAAAAGAATGGCTTACCTAATAGATCACTTATTTTAAAAGGATTACATTAATGTTTTATGCATATTTTAAACAAAAATAGAGACAATAAATATTTACAAGTCATCTTTTAACAACAGATAATGATTTATAAGGTACCCAGGATATGAGATATGATCTTTTTTTCTTACCATAAACAATGATGTGAGTCTTTCCCACCCCCTAACATTATAGTAAGTTGACATCATGTAGTTTAGCCTATATGCACAAATTAAAAAAGCTTTTTCTTTTCAGTTTCCTAAGTATTCCAAACTCTTTATATACATGCTATGTCTTTACCACAACCTCCATTTTTTTTATATGGCTAATATTGGTTTTGCTAGTTTGTTCCTATCTTTCAGTTTGCAACTAAAATAATACCTCTTCAGAAAGGCTTCTGGCTTATGCAATGTAAAGTGTGTACTATAGGTCACTGTCTTTTGCAGAATTTAGGTTTTACTTTTCTAGAATGATCAAATATCTCCATTTTCCCAGCTTGAACAATATTGGATGGACTAGTTTAGTCAGTTTCTCATCTGCTAGAATTTAGCAATGTATGTTTCTGTTTCATTTCTTCTGGAATATCTCTCTCCCATATTAAATTACTTAGGGATGAAGTTGCTGTATTCTTTTTGTTCAAATTGCATAGCCTCCATTAAGGTATGTTACTTTCTAGGCATACAGTACATATTAAAAGAAGGAAAAATGAACAAATCAGAAAACTAGTTGCTGGGAGTCAAAAGAAACCTGTATTTGGAACTAGCAATACAAGTATATGAAACTGAAGTTGTGGGTGTGGAGAGCTTCTGGAATTCCAAGGACACATGAGAGCCACCACCGGGTTTTGTTCCTGTCTATAGGTGGTAGAGAGACTGGAAACTGCCAAGAAGGAGCTCAATGATCACAGATATGAGAATGAGGCTACTTCTAAGTTCATATTATTTTTATTCAAAGGTTAAGGGAGTATTTAAAAGGCATTTTTTTTGATTACCAATTGTTGGTTTATGAAATCACAATACTCATATAGCATAGCTAGTTGATATAATCTTCAGATATACAGACTTGCTAATCCAATAAGGAAGTTATTTATATAAGAAACTGGAGACTAATGCTTAAATAGTTACCATAAAGAAAACTTACTCATTAATCATTCAAACACACAAATAGTCAATGATTTAGTAATAATATTACATATGAAAGGTATAGGGGAACCATGACTATAAATATCTTGTTATTTGCTCCACCAATTACACTACTAAATATACAAGAGTTAGAAGTTAATTATATGTGCGAAAATGCTGAATGCAAGAAAAAATGAGAGGCTGTGAGTGAAATACAGCCCTTTAAGTTTACAATGACATACATATCAGACATTGATTCTTTCTGCAGAGCACAGGATGCTAGCGAGTATTTAGTAAGGCTCTGAGAAACCTCAAACATCCCCTGGATATGCAAAGTGTAGCCAATGAAAACAAGATATCCATGCAAAGTGTCTCAAGGCCAAGGCCATTGGGACAATGCTGTGTTGCATTTGAGAACCCAAAGTACTCATGTTAAAAATGTCTGCTGAGGGACTTAGTTGCCATCTTCCTGTGCCATGGTTTTCTATGTTTACAGTTTAAAGAATACCTCTTTAGAAAGGCTTAGCATTTCAGCATCTCAGAAAGGATTGGGAAGGTTGAAAGGGAAATAACCTAGGCGGGGAAGTTGAGAGTTATTGTCCAGATGTGGTAGGAAACTAAATTCCCTGTGGATTCTGGGAAGTTAAAGACGGTAAAACTTTGTCATGCTAGGCACTCTGGCGTTGAGAGGTCTCAGACGAAAGCAAACCAATGCTTGCTCTCCCAAATAGAAACATTGAAATGTTTCTCAAAGAAGGAATAGATCTGATGTATCTAAGGAGATCAAACCATCCATCCCCCACCTTGTGATGTGTCCTGTGCAAATATTTGTGAAGTATTTATGCTCCATAATGGAGTATTTATGAAGACCAGAGCTTGGACAACTCCAGCCAGTAAGACAATCTATGCCACTCTGCTCTTGGTGTACACACCACAAGTTCCCTTTTACAGTTTTAAAATGGCTTTTTGAAAAAATAAAAACAAAATAAAAAATAAAAACCTTTTATGTATTACCCATTACATATGCATACCTTTATAATAATAGCACTGAGTATTGGCAAAGACGTGTAGTTTCAATAGAGTTGAAGTGACCTACAAAGTCTACATTATTGTACATTTTACCCCTTACAGATAACAAAACTTACTATTCTTTAACACAGACAGTCTTAGCAATAAACATTGTGGTCTCACCCCTATCTTCAGCCCTCGAAGAGTCTAAAACTACAGCCTCAGCATTACTGAAGTGAGTACTCAATGTTTGTAAGATGCAGACCAGAAAGAATGGTGACTTTATCCATTAAAATTATTTTATTCCTTTATGTGCCTGGGTGCTTTGCCCACATGCATGTCTGTGCATGAACTGTATCTAATGCCCGTGGAGGCCGGAAGAGGGCCCTGGATCCCTTGGAACTGGAGTTACTGATGGTTGTGAACTGCCATGTGGATGCTGAGATCTAAAGCCAGATTCCCTAGAAGGACAGCTCTTAACCACGGAGACTTCTCTCCTGCACTGTTACTCTTACCTTACACCTACATTTGTGACTAAGATTTGTATAACTTCATCATAGTAAAATGATCAAAGCTACGGGTTAGAACAGCCTTAAGTAACTTAAAATACTCAGGTTTTCCAAAATTATTTAAACATGACACATTCATTTGAGCTACTTGTAGCGTATGAAACTACTCCCACAAGGAATGTAGTTGTAAAATGCTGTGATGGTCCAACTTCCTCATCTCAAAGGAAGGAAGTCTGGGTATTGGATGCTGTCATATAATTAGTTTACTGTAGATCTTGGAACTTCTAACCCCAGTGTTTCAGTGCTTTCTGTGAAATTCTTTTAATCCTCTACAAATCATTTTGATTTAATCAATCAAAAGCTCATCAAAGTTAGGTCATTGAAAGATGCACTAGGGACTTGTGGAGCAATTTGACTGGGCTTACGACTGGTTAATCAAAGCTACGTGGATTTCTCTGTGAAACACATCAAAATCCACCAGCAGCAGGATTGAAAGTGATTCCATATTTTGTGTCTGGTTTAGAACAACAACAAGAGAAACCCATTCTGAGTAAATTGATTGGCCAATCCTAAGTGGAGCAAAGTTGTCCTGGACCATCCGTGGGATTGCATTTTGACAGCACTGACCATCTGTTTCCATGCTGGGCCAATTCATGTTGTGTCTCGAGACGAGGCCAAAATAAGTTCTGAAAGTGAACACAAACCTTTTTTAAAAGCAAGAGGAAAATTAAACTTTCTGATCAGCTGGAGAGACATAGACTTAGTAAAGCTCCACCTGCAAAGCTGTCCTCTGCTGAAATTGAAAAATTGGTTACTTTCATCCTTTCCAGACTGACAATTTCAACAGACAGGAGTAGTCACATAAGCACATCAATTTCAGCCCCCAGAAGCGTGTCTTCTTTGAAACTGACAGAAACTAAAATGACAGAAAGCAGAGTGCCAGCTTCTCCAGAGGCTTCAGGGGGTGACAATATTGACTGGCCTCCTTAAGAGGACTGCCGCTCAGGGACTCTGCCTCCACTGGATGGATGCTTTGGTACCACATCAAACTTATTTCCCTTGGATCCTCAGATGAAGAGTATTTCAGAGGGGTCATAGATGTTCAAGCACAAGCCTTAGAGTCAACTTCTGTAGCTTGCAGTTAATTGGATGAGCACGAAGTGTGATGACCACCTCTGAATCATATATAAGAGCTCTGGGACTCCTGTTTAAGCAGGTTGTGAATCATTTAGGATTCTTGGGCCCTTTTGATAAGATGTAAAGTGTTTCTAACGGTGTCTGTCTGTACTACTGAATAACCAAAATACAGTGGCTAGTACCAGTGAGGCTAGGATTTTTCTACATCAAAAAGATATAATCCATTATATTCATTGGGAGTTTTTTTGTTTTTTCCCCCAAGGATATTTTTTAATTAATTTATTCATATTACATCTCAATTGTTATCCCATCCCTTGTGTCCTCCCATTCCTCCCTCCCTCCCATTTTCCTGTTATTCCCCTCCCCTATAACTGTGACTGAGGGGGACCGCCTCCCCCCTGTATATGCTCATAGGGTATCAAATCTCTTCTTGGTAGACTGCCATCCTTCCTCTGAGTGCCACCAGGCCTCCCCATCCAGGGGATGTGGTCAAATATGGAGCACCAGAGTTTGTGTGAAAGTCAATCCCCACTCTCCACTCAACTGTGAAGAACATCCTGTCCATTGGGTAGATCTGGGTAGGAGTTCGAAGTTTACTGCACATATTATCCTTGGCTGGTGCCATTCATTGGGAGTTTTATTTGGTAGCATATAATATCTAGTTGGGAAGTGTCTTATTTGTTATATGGTTATTCAAATATATATATTATATATAATATATATTTGTGCCTGTGTGTATGTATTAGAAGAATTATAGAATTTTCATATGTTTTTTTTTAGAAAGGACTTTAGTTTTAGTTTTCCTTCCTCTCATTCTCTTCTTTATTCAGCCATCTCATCACTTTCTCCATTCAATCCTCCTGTAATAGTTTCTCCTGTATCATTTTATAACACAAAGTTCTATTTCCTCTTCTTCGGAAGATCTCCTCCCACCTGTACCTTACTAGCTATTTAACCTCTATGGCTATTCTGAATGAAACATGTGTATCTAAAGCTTAAAATCTAACATTCTCAAGTAAGAGAGTACATGCAGTGTTTGTCTTTCTGGGTCTGGATTACCTCATTCAGGATGATTATTTCTAGATCCATCCATTAATCTGTGAGTTTCATAATTTCATTTTTTTTAACAGATGGGAATGCAGTTTGTTTTTGTTATTGATTTATCAGTTGATGGACATCTAAGCAGTTTCAAGTTTCTGGCTACTATGACTACAGCAACCATGAACATGGGTGAGCAAGCATCTCTGTAGTAAGCCCTTTGAGCACATTCCCAAGAGTGGTGTAGGTAGATCTTATGGTGGATCTTTTTTTTTTTTTTTTTTTTTTAATTATTTTTATTTTTTTAATTAATTTATTCTTGTTACATCTCTATGGTTATCCCATCCCTTGTAACCTCCCATTCTCCCCTCCCTCCCATTTTCCCCTTATTGCCCTCCCCTATGACTGTTCCTCAGAGGGATTACCTCCCCCTGTATATGCTCATAGGGTATCAAGTCTCTTCTCAGTGACCTGCTGTCCTTCTTCTGAGTGCCACTAGGTGTCCCCTGCCAGGGGACATAGTCAAATGTGAGGCACCAGAGTACTTGAGAAAGTCAAATCCCTCTCTCCACTCAGGTGTGGAGACTGTCCTGTCCATGGGCTAGATCAGGGTAGGGGTTTAAATTTGACCGCCAGTATTGTCCTTGGCTAGGGCCTTAGTTTGAGCGGGACCCCATGACCCAAATCTGCCTATCATAATGTTCTACTTGTAGGATTCTAGGACCTACTGGATCCTTCTACATTGCTATTCTCCCATGGTTCTCTCATCTAGAGTCCCAATAGGATGTCCTCCCCTCTGTCCCGATTTCCTGGTAAGGGAAGGCTTTCATGGGACATGCCCATTGGGCTAGTATGCAGATATAAGTGAGTATATACAATTTGAGTCTTTCTGCTTCTGGGCTAACTCACTCATTATGATCATCTCTAGCTCAATCCATTTGTCCACAAATTTCGGGAATTCCTTGTTTTTAATAGCTGAGTAGTATTCCATAGTGTATATGTACCACAGTTTCTTTATCCATTCTTCTACTGAGGGACATTTAGGCTGTTTCCATGATCTGGATATTATGAATAAGGCTGCTATGAACATGGTTGAGCAAATTTTCTTGCTGTGTGCCGGTGCATCTTCTGGATATATTCCAAGGAGTGGAATAGCTGGGTCTTGAGGAAGCCCTATTCCCAGTTTTCTGAGATAGCACCAGATAGATTTCCAAAGTGGTTGTACTAGTTTGCATTCCCACCAGCAATGAAGGAGTGTTCCTCTCTCCCCACATCCTCTCCAGCATGTGGTGTCGCTTGAGTTTTTGATGTTAGCCATTCTGATGGGTGTAAGATGGAATCTCAGAGTTGTTTTGATTTGCATTTCCCTGATGACTAAGGAGGTTGAGCATTTCTTTAAGTGTTTCTCAGCCATTTGATATTCTTCTGTTGAGAATTCTCTGTTTAGTTCCAAGCCCCATTTCTCAATTGGGTTATTTGGTTTGGTAGTGTTTAATTTCTTGAGTTCTTTATATATTTTGGATATTAGACCTTTGTCAGATGTAGGGTTGGTGAAGATCTTTTCCCAGTTTGTAGGCTGTCGCTTTGTTCTCTTGACCGTGTCTCTAGCCTTACAGAAGCTTCTCAGCCTCATGAGGTCCCATTTATTAATTGTTGACATTAAGGCCTGGGCTGTTGGTGTTCTGTTCAGGAAGTTGTCTCCTGTGCCAATATGTTCCAGGCTCTTCCCCACTTCTTATGGTGGATCTTTCAGCTTTCTGAGAACATCTACATTGATTCCCATCATGCTTGTACAAGTTTGCACTCCCACCAACAATGAGTAAGTATTACCTTTTTCCTGTATCCTCACCAGCATCTGCTGTCATCTGATTTATTAATTTGGCCATTTTGACTGGGGTGAGGTAAAAATCTCAATGTAGTTTCAATTTATATTTCCCTGATAGCTAAGAATGTTGACACTTTTAAAGATGTTTCTCAGTCATTTGTATTTCATCTTTTGGGAGCTCTTTGTTTAGTTCTGTATTCCATTTATTAATTATATTGTTGATTTTCTTGATGTTCAGTTTTTGAGTTTTGTATATTATAATCCTCTGTCTGATGTACCCAGTGTAGAATTTTATTTTAGGCACAACAGGAAATATGATGTCTTTATAGAAGGCTCTACCATTGAAAAAACGAACTCATATTAAAGGGAGTGGGTCCAGTGATTTGGAAAAATATGAGTGACCACAGTCTGGTAATGGGAATTCAATTTTGGTTTCTAAATAAGATCTTGTAATATGGAACTTATCACATGAATTTTTATAGACACACTAACGTGTTAAATCAAGACTTTTTTCAGCCTATTGGCGGGAACACTAGGTAGGTATAATTCATCAAAGAAAGAAAGCCTCTTTCTATTTTAGTTTGGCAGAACCCGACAATCTGTTAATAATTTCCAAAACTTTTATCTGATACTGAAAGAACATTTGGTCAGACACAGGTAGGTGAGGCACAACTATCAAGGGTATTAAAGACAGCCCAAGATAATCTGTAACTTTCCAATGTTCTACACTAACAGTTTTAGCAACCAATTAGCCTTGAGTAATTTTTACATGAGGATATTTTGTTATTGTTTGTTTTCTCTTAAAACTTCACAATTCTAAAGAAGAGATAAATGAACAGAGAAATGGTGAAGGTTATTTCCCATATTTTGGATCTTTCTCTTGGTTTTTCTGCCTCTTCGGTATATATTTTATCTCTTTTATTCCTTTATCTTTATTGTCTCATGTATTTGTTTTGTATCTGCAGATGTACTTGTGGGGTGTGTGTGTGTGTGTGTGTGTGTGTGTGTGTGTGTGTGTGTGTGTG
>OU015742.1:25343043-25357523 GCA_907169655.1 Acomys percivali | reverse complement strand
CTTCTTCTTCTTCTTCTTCTTCTTCTTCTTCTTCTTCTTCTTCTTCTGCAGCATCAGTAGCATCAGCAGCTGAGCAGCATTTTCTCTACTTGGTCCTTTGTCTTGTGTACCAGTAGGTTCCACTCACAATTCTGTCATTTTCTTTTTAAGTTCTCCACCTTGCTGACCTAGGCTGTCGCTCATCTTTCTTCTGTTTCTGTGTGGTCTGGGAAAGGCTGTACATAATACTTTACACCCTTGAGCACAATGGGTATTCTGTAAACAGTTGCCAGAATGAGATTTATTCCTATCCAGTAGGACTATCCCATGTGGGAGTGGAAGAGGCCACAGCAGGCAAGACTTGGGGTGAAGCCATGCAGAGTAGGACTGAGCAAGATTGAGTGCTGTATTCCACTTGCTTTGGAAAGGACATCCTGGGCAATGCTCTACATGACTTTAAATGATGTGTGTTGCTAGAAGGGGTCTAGAATAAGGTAGGTTTTACCTGAGGAGAGCCTTTGTTTTCACCTTTAAAATAACAAACAACCTTTTCATGTGAAAAAAGAAAAAAAATGGCCTTGCTTCATATAAAATATTAAGGCTTAAGAGATTAAAAAATACTTTCTTATTCATATGCACACAACTGCTCATATAGCCCTTGGTAGCTTCAAGGCAAGAGGAAGTCAGAATAACAGAGTTAAAATATGATACAATGCCTAATTAAAAATACAAAATTGAAGTTGCTAGAACTTTTCCAGCAGAGGAGAGTAAACACAAGAGGGGAGGAAAGGTAGTGTGAAGTCACATAGGGAATTGAAAGGATCTTGTGTGCTACAAGAAACAAGAAGCACGGAGGGGTCTGGCTTCAGAGGAGGGAGGGATGCTGGGCAAGCATCTGTGATGGGGCAGTGGTGGAGTCAGGAGAGCAATCACGGGATATCTAGCAGGACTTGGACTTTATTTCCAAGGATTGGACTGTTGCTAGTTAGAGGAAATACACTTGGCAAATATTTACTGAACACCCACTGTGCACAAGCACGGGCAGTATTATCCACAGCCTTTTCTGGCCCACAGAGAAATGGAAGAAAGATGAGAGACAACCTAGATCAGAGAGGTGGATAATTTTTTAAAATTTATTTTATTAATTTATTCTTGTTACATCTCTATGGTTATCCCATCCCTTGTATCCTCCCATTCTTCCCTCCCTCCCATTTTCCCCTTAGTCCCCTCCCCTATGACTGTTCCTGAGAGGGATTACCTCCCCCCTGTATATGCTCATAGTAGAACATTATGATAGGCAGATTTGGGCCAAGGGGTCCCGCTCAAACTAAGGCACTAGCCAAGGACAATACAGGCAGTAAAATTTAAACCCCTACCCAGATCTAGCCAATGGACAGGACAGTCTCCACACTTGAGTGGAGAGTGGGATATGACTTTCTCATGTACTCTGGTGCCTCACATTTAACCATGTCCCCTAGAGGGGGAGACCTAGGGGCACTCAGAGGAAGGACAGCAGGTCACCGAGAAGAGCGAGGTAGATAATTTAACCTAATGTATTGAAGCAAAGAAAATGATGATTCGCTGTGTGGGACGACGTAGTGATACACAAGAGAAGGAACCAAGCAAAGTTAGGGGAGGAGGGAGTGCTACTGCTGAATAGAATGAAACAGGTTGTAGTTGAGGAGAAAGACATGTGTTTTCACGGGATCTGGACACGGCAGATCCAACATTAGTAGGACAAGCCTATTGGAGAGCAATGTTGTATGGGCAGGCCAATTGAGAAACGCAGCTGTTACTTGACTCGGCTTGTCTCACCCACCCAAACTTCCAACACCTGGGTCAGCTCCATAGAAGCCTCCGACTGAGGAGCAGAGGAGGGTGAGACTTGCAGAACATGAAGCGAGGGGAGGCTTCTCACTCGGGTGGACAGGGTGGCGGGGCAGCACCTAGACACAGCCATTGTCCTCTGCACACCAGCATGAAGATTTAACACTGACCACAGGTAATCTGAGCAGTGCAGGGGAGGAAGGTTGCCTGAGGCTGAAGAACAGACCAACAAGCACTAGACACAAGGCGGGATCTCTGTTTTGTTCTGGGCTTTTCTGGGGATGTTTCTTGAAAACTGGTTAGAAATTAAAAAACAAACAAACAAATTGCAATGTATTGTTTAATATTGTCTAAAATATGACCAGCTTTTAGCTCACAGCTTGCTTATGCTTTACGGTCCGACAAAGGCACTCTTCAGATTTGTTGGAATCACCGGGTATGCTGATGCAATACAAGCCATTAGGACCACCCTCCGACATTTATATTCGGCTGAACTGGAGTGGAGCCAAGGGAACCGGATCTCTCGCAATTCTTCCGGCTAGGCTGCAGGCACTGGTTAGCCAAATGGGTTTCTCTTTCATCCTTAAAACATGCCCCAGAGTTTCCCCTCCTTGACGCTTTTGTGAATCTCAATGTTAGAAGCAAAATTCCTTTAGTGCTGTTCGCCTTCTGTATATGAAAGAAAACAGTAAAAGGGTGGTAGATGTCCGGTTGACCGTGCTAAGTTTGATCTTCTAGCATCCCAAAGGTGTTCCATCCCTAGGGACCATCAGGATCAGCCAAGTGCACATGTGAACGTTGTACTGACAGCTGCCATGAGAGGGCAGCAGAGAGCTTTTCTCTGCTGGCCAGAGAAATCCGACCTAGCTGGAGAATCCTTGGCCCATGCTGAAGGAGGAAATGTTTGAACCTTTAATGGGGAGCAAAGGATGTAGCAGTTGTCTTTGTTTCAGAGATATCTGAAATCGGAGTCTTTACTCAAACGAGAAATAAGAGCAGTAGGAGTTTGGACAAGGAGGTTCGGTTTTAAACAGGAGCAATGGACAGATGTTCTGAGATGCTGATGGAAACCTCCAACAGCAAGCCAGTTTGTGGGGTAAAACTGGGGTGGGTCTTATAACTGCTCCAGAGACCCATATTACGGAGAGACTTTTGTCTAGATTCAAACCCAAATCAAGAGCAAAAACTTTATCTCAAAGCTGAGCAAGTTCTTGCAACCTAGAGAAGCATGTGAGCAGGGTACAAAAGGAACCGGGTGAGAGGCAGGAGAGTTCCGGGAGCTGCTGACATCACTGACAGAAGCGGTCCAGGAAAGCTGGTGCCCTCACCTCCAGGACCAGGTCCTAGAAGGCCAAGGCAGACACAAGGGTGCTGTGTGGGTTGAAGCACACAGGAAGTCCTTTGCAAATAAGCACAGGACCACAAACGTTTACTACAGCTGGTAGCAGCACACCTGGAGGCAGGAAGACCTCAAGGTAAGTTGGCAAAAGTTTGAGAATTCCACACCGCTTTGTTGTTGGCAGTGCTGACTTGATGCTGCTTTAGACTGGCACTTCCAGAATGTTCTCTGGCATCTTGCTGCTTCTGGTGTGGGTGCAGACTTAAGCCTCCACCTCACTGGGGAACTTATTACAGTGCTGAATCTTGGGTCCTGCCTCAGACCTACAGAATCAGAATTTACATTTTAACAAGATCCCCAGGTGATTCATATGCATATCATGCATATTAAAGTTTGAAAAATTCTAGGCTAGCATCCAGTCCAGATAGGATCTGATGCCACCGAGGTTACAGAAGATTAATAAGGACACTTTGGAACAAGGAAATGAAGGCAAAGAGATGTGTTTGAGTGACATTAAGTGACTATGTTACTAATATGTATATTTGTGGGGTTCTTTTTTGTTTATCCTATTTAATTTCTCATAGTTACATACAAAAATCAATGGATCTTTTTCTCAAAGACCCATAAGTAGAGAAAGCTGTGTCCTATTTCAATTTGAAAGAACATGTGGATGAAAATTGACATTTTTTCCAAAAAACAAACAAACAAAACTCTTTGAAAGGTTGTCACTTCTGTGCTCTGACTAATTTCTCCCAAAAGTATGTTGTTTCTATTTCTTCTTCTTTTTTTGTATTTGAAAAAAAATATGTTTTGATAAAGCTTTCCCCCTCTTTCAACTCTTCCTCCCAGATCCTCACCCATCCAACTTCACATCCTCTCTCTCTTTCCCTTTAAAAAAAAAAAAGAAGAAGAAAGAAAAGAATGTCCCTCATAGGCTCATGTGTTTGGTGTTTGGGTCTATTTGCTCCTCAGCTGAAGGTGATATTTTGGGAAGGCTGTGGAACCTTTAGGAGGTGGAACCTTACTGGAAGAGATGAATGCCTGGGATGGGCTTTGGGGTCTTATAGCCCAGCACCATTTCCTGCTTGCCCCTTGCTTCCTGCCTACAGAAGCGATGTGACTGATTGGCCTCCTGACTCTGCCTCTGTGCTTTCCATGCCACGATGACTATGTCCCCTCAAACTGTAGGCTCAAGTAAACTCTCCCATCTTGTAAAGTATTTTTGTCACAGTAATGAGGAACACAACTAATACACTTACTGAATGCATTATATTCTTAGAACCCATTAGTACCCACATTACAAAACAGTTTGTGCCTGCATTAGTTTCTTATCAATGTTTAAAAATAATTTACTAACTCAATAGCTTACAGCAGCATAATTTTATTTTCCTATAGTTTTGGATGCACAAAATCAACTTCACTGGACTACAGTGAGAGCATCAGCAGGCCATCTTTATGGAATGTTGTGGGAGAAACCTGTTCCTTGTCTCTTTAGCTTTGGTAGGCCTGGTGCTACCCTCGCTGCCTTTCATGGCTCCTGGCCCATTCCCACAATCTTGAGGTCAGTGGTTTAGGATCTGTCTTCAGACTTGCAGTGCCAAACATCCTTTTGTCTGTAAGAATATCTGTGTTCACACATGAAGCAAACTACATACTGAATACTGTCCCTATTTCAAAAGCTTAGTTCAGTCACATTTGGAAAAAGTACTTTTTCTATATGAGACAGCATTGCCAGATTTCAAAGATAAGGACCCAGGTACTGTTCAGTAGCCGTTATTTAGCCTATCATAAGTTTTGAACTATAATGTTCATTAGCAAATTATAAAATATGCTTTCTCACTGACTAAAAGAGTATAATTTGGGGCTGGGGCAATGGCTCATTGGTTAAAAACAAGTAATGCTCTTCCAGAGAACACGAGTTTAGTTTTACTTCAGTTCCCAGCACCAACTTCAGGCAGCTCACACCACCTTTCACTCTATCTCCAGGGCATCCAGGTTCCTTTTATGGCTTCCATGGGTACCTACAATCTCTTGCACACCTCCTCATATGCAAATGATGGTATATCTATAGCTATGGGACTTTCTGGATCTTGAAAAACATCTTAGAAAATATCTAGTCCACTCTTATTTACCTACATGAGTGATTAAATCTCAAAAGACAGTAGTAGCATGCCCAGAGCCACAGTTTAATTTATTATTTAGTCAATTAAAACTCATAGCACAGTTACCATGTACCAAGATTATAAAATAAGAATAACATGAGAAAGGAGGAAATCAAGAATGGTGACCATGGATTTAAGGGGTAGGTACCATAGTATTTACACTAGAAACCAGGTTTCCCGAATTCAGTCACAAATGCTCTGTACATTACAGAGGAGATTTATACGCCTGGTGCTATTAATTCATTATTGATAAAGCAGAAATAGCATTGTGCACATTTGCAGATTAGAAACACAGAAATTCAGACTCTCTGGATTTCAGGCCGGAAGGAAGTTTGCTCCTTTCTCTAGAGGGAAGCTCTCCTATGGTTCCATGGTGACCCATGGCTAGCCAGGTCTTCTGTGGAGCAGCAGAGAGGCAGCAAAGTAGCTCCCTGAGCTGCTTTGGGCATCCTCAGGGAGATCTATTGCAGCTGATGGATAGGTCTGCAGGCAGGGTGAAGGAAGCACTTCTCTCACATGGGGCACCAATTTGCCTGAGCTGGAAAAACCACACTATCTATTCTCCAGAGGGTCTGAGGTGGAAAAAAGTGATGCCATTAACTCTTTCCATATGCATTCTATACATATTTTGAATGTGTGCCTGTCAACCTGATGCTTGCTACTATATGAAACACATTCAAAATAATTTCTTTGTAGCTCTCAGAATAAAATGCTTGGGTACAATATGATCATGGTGACAAAAAGCTATAAAGCTCTGAATCATCTTTCTTATGTTAATTAAAGTCATAATCCCGTCATCTCAAACTTAAATGAGGAATATACATATATTTCAAAAATACTTGAGATATAAAGCATTTCCTTAGGGCTTGTTTTTCTAAGCTCAATGGAAATTAAAAATCTTTTCACAGTAACAAAATGACATCATTGGGAAGATATGAAAATCAAATTATTAGCTTTGTCTAGGGGCGGATAATGCAGACTTCCCTGTTTTTTTAATTTGGGGGGGAGGGTATTGGTTACCTAGTTGGCTTTCTACCACCATTGGAAGGCTCATTCCCAGAAAGAAATATGGCTGGCCTTTCCTCAGCACAGA
The DNA here is from genome assembly GCA_907169655.1 of Acomys percivali. Lineage (NCBI taxonomy): Eukaryota > Metazoa > Chordata > Mammalia > Rodentia > Muridae > Acomys > Acomys percivali. Next base: position 25,351,123 of record OU015742.1, on the reverse strand, counting down.
TGAAAACTGTGATGGCTTGCTGGAACTGTGCTCTGCAGACCTTGGTTAAACATGGCAGGATTCCAGCATGAGGTGGAAGAAGAGGATCTGGGTTTCCATCCTGGCGCAAATGCTCTGAATGTGTCTCTTTTCGTATGGTCATCCCCTAACCACCTCACCCCACTCACAACTTGTCCCATCTCCTACGTGAGAAAACATCTAGTTTTCTTCTCTCAGCCTAGTCTCTTATCTCATCACAAACTACTCAGACATCTTTTTAGGTCCCTTTGCTTTCATTTTAATTGCCTGCTTTGTATGTCAATACTAGTAGAGTTTGTTAGCTATAGAAATCTGAATTCTCCAGGAGGCCTTGTAAATTTCCTTAAGTAGGAGAAGCCTCACAAGTTAAAACAACCTGGAAAAGAAAATCTAAATATATTACCAATCTACAGAACCTCAAAGCAAAATAAAAAAAAATGACTAGCAGACCAATTTTTAGAATATTAATGCTAGCTGAGCTATGAGATTCTTGTGTGTGATTCTCTAGCTTACAAGTGTATTGTTAGCAGAAATAAGGAACCAGGAAGAAAATGTCAGAGCATTGTGTTTTCCTCTCCTCTCTATAACTGTAGGGAAGAAAGTAGAAAGACAGATTCCTCTTGGCCATTGCAATGGGCCAGGATCAGATAGGTATGTACAAGAAGTTTCTTGGGCTAAAGAGAACTTGATTCAGTAAATAAGATGGCCCAAGGCCAACCCCAATTAAGGTTATCATGCATTAATGCCCATAAATGGCTAAATGGACCCTCCGTCACCATTTAGACTAATTACATTTGATTAAGGGGGTTCCTTAAAAGCTGTTCTTTCACAGGGAAATTTAAATGGCTGCTGGCTTCCATGGACTGATGGGGAAGGGTCACCCGATAAATTGATTAGGCAGTACAGCATTGCAACTTTGGGATTCCAGTTGTGCAGGGCCCCTGGAGCCCTGTTTCATAAATCAGAGACCTTGGAAGGTGATTACAATATTCTGTTGCAATTTTTGTGCTAAAGGCTCTCTGTGTGAGTAGTGACCATTGTATTCCACACCAATTGGTGAATTTACTGCTCATCTGGTCTTTTTTTTTTTTTTTTTTCTTCTTACATTTTCAAAGGTGTCCTTCTCAACCATGAAGGCATTTCCTCCTTTGGGTTTGTTCTAAATGATAATACTTTATATTTTTATGCCTATGTAATGAGGTGGCAGGAGGTGGTGGAAATGGCTGAAAAGCAACCAGGCTAAATTATTAGCTGAGATTGGGTATATTCAGCGTGTTAGGGATATAGATAGGTAGAACTGTAGTGGGAAATTTGGTTTCAATAAAAATTCAGTTATGTTATGTAAATATGTTTTTGTTTGAATCCCAAGTGTGGGATATGGGATTGATTTTAGTTTGTCCACAGCTGATAATTGCCTCTTATGGCTCAGAGAGGGGCGTGGTCTTTGCCAGCTACAGTTAGTTTTATTCTGAGATTCTGAGAGGGTATAAATATTAGAGCTCAGAGAGAGTAAGGACACTATGAAGGAGTCTTGAAGGAGATGATCAGAGGAGGAAGAAAGCTGCTTGTTCATGATGCTGCTGTGATTGCTGTTGCTGGTTTACTGGACTGCTAGATATCCTGCCAACTATGCAATATAGGATGTTAGGATGAAACGTAAATTATTGAATCTACCAGTCTCAAATATTTTACACTGGTATGGGTTATTGCATATTGATAGAAATGTAAGATTATTTTGTTCAACTCTTGCTTAATGTATTGTACATGTACAACTCATTTATTGTACATTGATAGGAATATAAGGTTATTTTGCTCAATTTTTGCTTAATGTATTCTGCATATACCACTCATTTAGAAATGTAAAGTTCTACTCTTATGAAAGCTAACTATTGCAAACTGTTCAGGATGATTGGAGATTCAAGTTAGTAGTTAGTCACCTATAAATAAACTTACTTGCAATGCTTGTCTGTTTAAATATACTGAGATAGATAGGTGGTCTTCAAGTACTTCAGAGATCTACAGAATATGACATTCAAAGTTGTTTTAATAATAAAAGGCTTTTCTGACAGAGAGAGATACATCCTCTCCTGGCAGCAGCCCCAATCTACTTAAAAGATGATGATGGGCATCAAAGAAACAAATGTGGCAAGATAGCCACTGGACAAAGAAAAAACTGTCCTTATTTTAACTGCTGACAGCAGACTGTCCAAACTGTTGACAGTCAGGACACTTGGAAATTGACTGTCCAACTTTGCAGAGACTACATAGGCCAGTCCTTCAAAAGTCTTGCTTCACAGAAAAGTCTGTTAGATATTCTGGGATGGTAGGCGGAAGATTGGATGTCCCAATGACACAGAAGAACTGCTGGTAATGTTCCAGGCAGTCAGCTGCCTCAGTCATTTCTACAGTTCTGCAAGCTGATTGCTCTACACTTCCTACATACTTATGTAATATTATTTCCTTCTCAAGTCTCTGATGGGATTGAAGACTAGATAATCATAGTCTTACTACAATTAAGATTAGTTGTTTAGGAATTAAGACAATGTTTTAGGTCTAAAATGGTGGTTTTAGTTTGCTAATTGTAAGTTATAATCAGAAAGTGATTTAGGTACAGATTTTTGGGCTTACCATTGATAGGATAGATAGTGGAATACTTTTCCAAGATTGCCAAATATAGACTAGACATTGTAAATGTAATTCTTACCTGATAATTATTGTAATTATTGTTATTGTATATAGTTTGTTAATATTATAGAAAAAAGCTATTTTTAAACAAAAAGGGGGATATGTAGTAGAAGTTTTGTTTTGTTTTTTTTCCCCAAAAATTCAGTTATATAAATATATGTTTATAAAATCCCAAGTGTGGGATATAGAGCTGTTTTTAGTTTGTCCATAGATAATAATTGCCTCATGCAGCTTGGGGAGGGGTGTCATCTTTGCCAGCTGCAGTTAGTTTACTTCTGAGATCTCTGAGAGGGTATAGATACCAGAGACCAGAGAGAAAGGATGCTTTGAAGGAGACTTCGAGGAGATGGTCAGAGGAGGAAGAAAGCTGCTTGTTTGTGTGGCTGCTGTGTTTGCTGTTGTTGGTTTGGTGGACTGCTAGATATCCTGAGGACTGATATTGGTATTGCTCCAAAGAACCTGATGACCTAAACAGAAGGACGTTGCTAAGGAGGACTCTGTCCCTTCTCCCCACTAACCTTCTATCTTATCTGTTGTTGGAGGTTGGTGGAAGGAAGGTAGAGGTTTAAGTAACCCTATTGAAATAGTCAACAAAAACAACACCAACACTGAATTCTTAGAAATGGCAAATAAAATAGGACTTTACTATCATTGAAGTCTGTAACTAATGAGTCAGGATTTTTTTTTAGGAAAAAAAAACTTATTTCAGAATAATCTTTTAGTGTAAAATGTTTCATATATGTTTGTATACATGAATGCAAGTACATATCTCTTCCAAATCATTTCAAAAGTAAATATAAACTTCAACCAAATAAAAATGAAATAAAGACAATAAACTTGTGGATAGAAAAAGGGAAAGGGAGAAGGAGAGGGAGAAGAGATACAGAGACATGGAGACAGAGACAGAGACTTTCGTGTACTTTAGGTAGATTCTCACTTTGTACCCAGGCTTCCCTAAAGTTCTCTTCTTGCCTTAGGATCTTAAGTGCTAGATTAAGGATATGCCTTGCCTTGTCACCCTGCTGTGTAGATTGTAATCTGGTCTTAGTCTTTATTTCTCTAGAGCAGTGGTTCTCAACCTGTGGTCAGAACTCCTTTGGGGATTTAACAACCCTTTTACAGAACTCCTCTGAGACCACTGGGAAATACAGATATTTCCATTGCAATTCATAACAGTAGCAAAATTACAGTTATGAATTAGCAACAAAAGTAGTTTTATGGGTGGGGGTCACCACAACATGAGGGACTGTACTAAAGGGTCACAGCATTAGGAAGGTTGAGAACCACTGCTCTAGAGCTTTTGGCCTAGCTGTTCTCACCTGTGCAGCCCAGGAAGATAAAAGCAGAGAAAGCAAGCGGCACAGCATCAAGAGCTCATAGAAACACAAGTGTGAGGTCATAAATCCCGAGGAAAGATGGGTTGAAAAAAAGACTATCCACCCAACGTGCTCCTCAGGGAAGGAGTCAACGTAAGGTTTCTTCAACAGGGGAAGAGAATTGTCTTTGATTTAGGAAGAGAATCACCTCCATGCATGTGCTTGGATGTTGGCTTCTCCACAAAGTAGCTACATGACCTTTGAAGAGGGCTCTGCATTTTCCATGGGCAGACTGACGTTCAGCAGTCCGTTCCTCAAACACTGTTAAAAGAAATCAATAAGCTAATGAATGTAAAGGGCTTAGAACCATGCCTGACTCGTCGCATGCAATAAATGTTAGCTCTTATTACTTTTGTGCCCTTTATCTTTAACTGACATTTTGTCAAAACTTTCTTTAGAAAGGTCAGCTGTTGGTATTAGGAATTTTCTCTTAAAGCTGCATTGTGTCACTCCCCTCTCATCTGCCCTGGGTTTATGCTGCAATCCCAGGTCTTGTTTCCCATTTTGAGATTTCCTGTGTGACTTTAAAATATTCCAAGTATGATATTTTTCCAAACTTCAAGCAAGCCCTTGCTATTAGAAAAATAACGAAGGTAAATATTTGCCACATTTGAAGCACTATGATTTCTGTGGGTTAATATTTTACATGAAGTTTTGCATCTACTCCTCAAAGCATAGGGCATATAAAATAAATATATGCAATATGGGTTAATGGTGGCAGCTTAGTACCAAGTAAAGATGATGAAACAAGTTAAAAAGTCAGACAAAATGATATATAATAGAAAAGGTAAGAATGAAGTGAAACAAAAGATTAAGGAAACTTAAAGCAATGGAGCTATGTGGACTGAGAAGTTAATAGTATAATAAGCGCTTGACAGATAAAAAGCTTGAAGGAACATATTGGAATTTTGGCAGAGACTGTCCATTCAGAAATGGCTGAATCAGGGCAAGGTCAGAGGACTGGCCTTTAAACTGGGTTTTAACATCCCCCTGCTATACTTACAATCTGCCACTAATTCATCCATCACCTTTGCTTTCCTTCAGCCAAGTAGGAGCTCCCATCCTAGCACAAGACTGGTCACTCATCAGAAATGTTGTCATTGGCTTATCAACAACTTGGTAAGATTTATCTTCAAAAGTGCAATTCTCTACAATAGTCTATTTAGCTATGGTCACAAGTGGCTTTTCTAGTACTGGTTCTTGTTGATCGGTCTCTCTGTGGTTTCTCTGGTGAGTTGTCTCTGTTTAATTTCAGTGGCTTCACACATAAGAAGGGAATAAATCTCACATGTTAAAGTCTCCATTGGAGCTGAGGATATTCTAGAATGAAGACCATCATGGTGGCTTTCTTGGCTGCTCCACCCTTTCCACATATTTAAGAACTATTCTGTTGTGTTAGAAAGAATTTGTGAACTTTGAGGTAGAATTACTGGCTGGTGTTCTGATGTTCAAACTTCGTCAAATATCTGAAGACCCCCCCCCAGGTATCAGAAATGATAGCATTCTTCCCAAGGATACATGCCTCAGAGTTCCACACCATCATGGGTTTACCAGGGTCCTTTCCTTCTAGGTGGTGGGTGATGATATGAAGCTTGGAAACTGTAGGAGGAAGTTTGGCAGAGTGAACTCTCCAAGCTGACAGGCCAGACTGTTCCAAGGGTTAACCCTGAGGGCTGTATTTTGTGTCCTTCTGGGGAGGGTGTCCTTTCTACTGAATCCATCAACCTAGATCTATCTTCCTAGCATCCCCTTTCAGTTGGCTTATGTACTTTAAACTTCTTTAATCTTTCCTACTTTATTATCTTTTCTATTCTATCTTATCTAGTTTAAATTTTTAGTTTGCTCTTTCATCTTGTTGATTTTGTAGCGTGTTATCGCCTTTTATCTAAATTGTATGGATTTGCTTTGTATGTGGGTTTCAGTTTTATACATACTTTGTCTTTACTGGCAAGAGAAAGACTGGGCAGCTGAGGGAAGTGGCTGAGCCAGCCCAGAAACAACAACTGGGCTGGCTCTTTGTCCTTTTGAACATATAATCAAATAGCCTTTAAGTTTTACGCTGCAAGTTTGTTCCTTTTTCCCCTAAAATGAAATTTCCACTTAAAATATATCAAGTTACTCTAATAGCTTCATCTCTGAACTTCATTTTCTCTTATTTTACCCTCTCCCTAGTATAATATTTGTTTTCAAAAAATCATTTTGAGTCAGAATAGTGTTATCGCCCATGGTATAGCTCAAACGTTTTAATTGCTTCCCAGTTAAAATCTACAGGATCTTTTTAAAAAGCTGCTAGATATTGACTAGGACTTTCCCACAATGCACAGGTGATCAGGAGAAAACCAGGTAAAATAAGCCCGCAGGCCGTGTTTGATGGTCATCTGACTTCTTCAGTGTTCTTCATCCTTTCCAAGGGTGTCTGCCTCAAGACAAACTGCACTGTCATTCTCCATGCACTATGATAAGGAAGGAATCCTTCTCTCCACATGAAGTGTGTGTACTTGAGTTTCCCTTTCCACTCAGTCTCAGGCTCATGGTTCCTTCTTTAATTATTATAGTACAAAAGTATTCATGCATGTGCCTCTGTCTCTCTGTCTCTCTCTCTGTTTCTCTCTCTGTCTGTCTCTCTCTGTCTCTGTCTCTCTCTTTCTCTCTGTGTCCTTTAGTGTTTGTTGTTGCTTATGTATATATGTCATATGTCTAGGGGTGACAACATTGGACTGGCTAACCTATCAGGAGATAGGAGAAAAATAATCCTTCCTCTCTCAGCAGAAATTGATTGCCTAAAGCATTTCTTCATTCAACTTCTCTTGAAACACATTGCTCTTCTCAAGTGTCTGAAATGTTTCCCACCATCCATGGAATAAAACCTCTACTTGTCAGCTCAGGATTCAATAGCCCTGGGCTGTCCTCAGCATCATCCTACAAATGTGTCTCTTTCATTAAATGAGGCAGCCAAATGGAAGGATTGACCTTCTCCACTTATGGTTCAGATATTTCCATGGCTGTTTCTGTGTCCATATTCTTTGTGGGTCTCTTCAACTGTAGACTTGTTCCATTTGTCAATGTTTACAGCACATCATCTTGAAATTAATTTTCCTATCATGACTTCCCTATGTGAAAATAACTAGCATTTTCATGATCTTCTCTGAAGAAATGTTATATATGGAATGAAGTTAAGCTTTGTTTAGATGGACCAGGGTTCAGATGCTAGCTCTGCTACGTTATATTATATCTGGCCTGGGGTAAGATATCTAGCTTTTCCTTTCCCTGTAGCCCTGGGCTTCTTCTATGCAGATAGGTGCTTCATCACTTAGTTACATATCCAGTCCTAACTTTTGAAACTCTGTTGTAAATCTCTCACATGAAGATTTGGCAACCTAACTAGGCAGGGTGAGTGTCAAGGACAAACCAGGAAATAAGACATTCTGACATTTCTTAGAAATCTTGGGGGAAAAAAAATCCATGAAGCTGTGAATTATAATTTAAAGAGAAAGAAGGAAGAGAGGGGCCTCTGTCATGAAAGTTAAGGACACACATACAGACACAGACATACACACACACACACACACACACACACACAGAGAGAGAGAGAGAGAGAGAGAGAGAGACAGAGACAGAGAGACAGAGACAGAGAGACAGAGAGACAGAGATGCTGAGAGACAAAGACAAAAGACAGAGCTTCAACTCTCTATTCTCACTTGATTCCCATGGATTTTCTTGTGTTTCTGTCTGCATTTTAGGACATTTTAACACAAGGAACTGGACAGCTTTGTATTGTGTCTGAGGAATGCTGAAGTTGTCCTAGGCAGATTGTCAGAGGTAGAAGAGATGAAAGATAAAGGCAGGAGACATGTTCCCCAGCAGCCTAGGGACCTCAATCCTGGCCAAATCAAGATTGAACTTGAAGACAAAACTTTCAGGACTAGACAGTGTAAACCAGAAATGGAGTTTAAATCTCTTTCTCTCTCTCTCTCTCTCTCTCTCTCTCTCTCTCTCTCTCT
>OU015742.1:25297031-25342643 GCA_907169655.1 Acomys percivali | reverse complement strand
TGTGTGTGTGTGTGTGTGTGTGTGTGTGTGTGTGTGTGTGTGTGTGTAGGTCAGATGACAGCCTAGGTCTTGGCTTTCTCCCAATACCTCGGGTTTCACGTCCATGCCTACACATTTCAATTCATGAAATCATCTCACAGTCTAATATTTTAATACAGGCTTAAGTACAGGGTTAAGAGAAAGACAAGATCTTGAAAGAAAATAAGATGGCTGAAAGTGTGGGCATGGGCATGGCCTTTTATTTACAGTCCTCTTATCTAGGATTTTGATGGGTTTGAAGCTATTATCTTTGAAGTTAGGCTAAGGACCCCAATGAGACCACCAGGTAGCTCACTGAGGCTCCTGGCAGGATGGTAAATCTCTAGATTCAAAGAAACAGGCTCTCAACTGAAAACAAAGTTAACAGTTTTGTTTGAGAAATGTAGAAATGATCTGAAGGAATGAAGAATGCCCTGCCCCAGGTCATATACATTCAGACATGAGGCCTGGCTCATTTAGATTGTAAAACAAAACAGATGTAGTTAAAAAGCAATATATTCCTGGGCCAGCAGCCTTTCCACAAATGTTGTGGCTTGTACTGTTCCTCAGCTGGTAATAGATGTCATCCATGTCCCCACAAATGTCCTTTCCTTTCAAACCTGCCTCAGGACCATATTGAAAACAAATTAATTTTCATCATTGTTATTTTGTAATCACAAGTTATTTGCATCTGTTTCAAAATATATATATATATGTATATATATACATATATATTACAGTTTCTGAGATTTCTGAGATAAATTGAAACTATGTGGCAGTAAATCTTTCCGACACTTAGAAGCTTCTGCAAGGATGTCAAGTTTGAGGTCAGCCGAGGCTACATGGGGAATCTCTGTCTCAAATCCAACAACAAAATTCCAAAAAAATATTATGTTAAAGCAGCCTTGGAAACATGTTAAGTCAGTAAGCAATTTTTAACACGTGCAAGGAATTGAGAAAAGCGTGCTTCCTAAAGCAGATAAAGAAAGGGCACCAGTTAACAGCAGGCTGTGAAATAGACACATTTACCAGTGCAAGGAAATAAGGATAATTTTTTACCTGATTATGCCAGTTTTGGCATGGGAGCTGTGTCATCAAAGGGATCCAGCAGCAAGGTGCATATTGAGGAGCAGAGCCCTCCCAGCCAGCACAGCTGCCTGGAGGCAGGAAGGCATGGGGAAGATTGGAGTCACGTTTCAAGTAAAGACTATTTTTACAACAAAAAAAATCACACCTCTCTTGGATCTGTCCATGTTACTGCCACTTGACTAAACAGGTTGGAAAGGACAGCAACAGACTGTGAAAAACATTTATTCCTTGCTGGACCTATTAAAGGAATGCAGATTTCTTTAGTTTTCTCCAGTAGGAAGTAGAGGACCAGACAGACTCCCAGCTTCCTTAGCAAAGAAAAAGAAGGACTGGGGAGATGAGAGAAGAGAGAACTGGGCACAGGGATGTAATGGTACAGGTAGTGGCTGTGTGGGGGAAAGTTTGGCTCATGAAAGGTCACTTTAATATAATATGTGCTATATATGTATATATAATATATCTGTTCTATGTGCATATATATATATATGATGTATGTGTGTAAAGAGTGCAAAGTAGATTAATGAAAGCTATTTAATTACATATGCATATGATGATGTAATTTTCATTTCATAGTAATCTTAAATCCTTTACTATTTACAGACCAGGAATTAATTTGATTCCAGTGATACAGAAATTATAGCTCATGGTGGTTTAGTATATTAACTAGGCCAGTTCTAAGTGGTGCAGACCTGGGCAGAGTTCTGAGATCACTTTCGTGGTACTCTGTAGCGCATAGAAGTGCCCAGTAGTTTTAAACTACGTGAATTTTACTGTCTTCATATTTTCAGGAATGCTTTTCTTGAACACTCATGTTTCATTACTGTTATGTGGGTTGGGCTATTGAATGATTGTGTCTAAATTGCATATGTTATCTATAACTACACTATGTTTAATTTTTGCTTTTCACAGGAGTCTCGTTCACGTAAAAGGTAAAGTCCCTAAGCTGTCCTTTGCACTGGATGGCAGAAACACCCATGGGATCGGTTTTGGCTGGCCTCCTGAGACTTTGGAGTTTTCAATGGGCTCAAACACAGTCCACACAACAATAAGCAATGCAGCAGCTGTCCCTGCAGTATGCTGTGCTGAATTTTAAGGACTGAAAGTCTTCCTTCTAGTTATGCACTTTGCTAGCTCAGCAGTCCCTAGCTGGTGCTAGATGAAAACACCCATAAATCTGTAGCCAGACAGCAGTGAAAAGGGCCAGCAAGGGGAGGGCAGGAGCGGCCAAGGAAGCTGTGTGAAGAATCAGGAGAGTAGCCAAGACTCTTGGGAGAAAACTAGCCAGCCTGTGGGACCCACGAGGACAGTGCTGCCCTGTGTGCATCTTTGTGTCCCTTGATTGGCAGAGTGGATGGGTGCCTCTGGACCTGCTGTTTGGTTTCTGTGCCCCTAGCTTTAGGCAAATTGTTTTTGAGTGGAGTCACACCCTTCATACACATACCAATGAAGCGAACATATGATATATACTTCAAAAATTGAATAATTCATTCTTTTTAGGATTGGTGTCATTAATTTTAATGCTTGTCTCTGATAGAACAAACATCCTTCATCTTCATTATACTGAAAGGCAGTTCTTCCAACCGCTCTCAAAAACACGTATCCATTTATGTTTTCAATTTACTTTGTGCTATTTTTCAAAAAGTCAGGTCAAGACCTAATTTCTAAAGCAATCTTAACAGTGTTTTATTGTTCACCAGTGACTTATATGATTAAGGAATCCATCAGGATTTTCTTTGTTGTTGTTCTTTCTGTAGCCTCGGTGCCAATGTCTCATTCTCTGTGCTTTGCAGTTCAGCATCTTGAATAAAAATTCCTGACAAGAAATGGGTATTATACTTTAGCCAATGGCAGCTCCATTACAACAGTGACATAATTTCTTAGAATTTGTGCTTTCTTATGTCAACCATTTAAATATCAATGGCATTCAAACCCTTGCCATGTACCATCTCCCTGTGATAGAAGGTACTGTGGCTTCTTTCAAGGGAAGCAGTAGAACCCTAATGTTCGGTCTTTAAAAAACATCCCAATGGTTTATCAAAGCATAAAGGGAGCGGAGCAGTTGATACAGGAGTTATTAAGTTACTGAGCAGACACTTCTCTAGAATCATTACAGAAGTCACTAGATGGGAGGAAGGAAGACAAAGCATGGCAGAGCCATAGATCGCTCTGCTTTAGATACCTATAAAGAGCAATTCAGTTCAAGACACATGAAATAAAAAAAATGTTTAGGTCTCCAGTTCACTGGCTTCTACGGGTTTGACTGCAGGTGGAGGAAGGAAGGAAGGCCCTTTCAAGGACAGGAAACAGAAAAAGGAGTTCTCCTGAAAATGAATGGCATCATCTACTAAGGGTGATGGTGGCGTCAGGACAGGTAGAATAAGGAATGGCTGTAGCACTGTCCTAGGTAGAGTCCATGTCCCAAAGCAACAGTGATTTGGAGAATGCCGAGAATGTTCCCCCAGCGAACAGACTGCTGTGATTGGTGGGTTGAACAGATCTCGAGACCTGCCGAATACACCCAGAGTTTTTTCTGGGCTATTGTTCTAGATCATATAATTAAATCACTGACACAATTATGAAATAAATAGTTTCAAACATTCCAAAGTTTCTGCAAATGAGACATAGGCCATATAATTTTAAGTCAACAGTTAACTACCAGAACTGCCGTTCATGTGGATAGCTGTTGGTTTGAAATAATTGTATGCTTAAGATAAAAAGACCCAGGGAGAAAGGTTGAGTGTTAAATATATCTATCAGCAATTATAATTTGGTCATGCATTTTATAATACATTTTAGATGAAATAAATTAAGAGGGCTTGCCTATAATGAGTAGGAAATCTTACAAATAAAAAAGTAAATTGGGGAGATAAATATTTAGTATTTAAGTGTAAGTCCAGTTACTTACATAGGGATATTAATTTTAAAAATCTATCAAATATGTTTGCTTTTCATTCAGATATTCATTTACCTATGCATTAATTTGCTTTTCAAACTTGTTTAATGAATGTTTCAGGTAGCAGATGTGAATATGTATCTTGGAAAATTATAATTTATTGGAAAAATATAACCAGTAAAATATGAAGAAGAAATATTTCTGCAATTAATTTTTTTGTTTTTGTTTTTTGTTTTTGAGACAGGGTTTCTTTGTGTAGACTTGAATCTCCTGGACTTGTTTTGTAGACCAGACTGGCTTCAAACTCAGAGAGCTGCCTGCCTCTGCCTCCCTGAGTACTGATGAAAGGTATGTGCCACCACACCCAGCTGCTGTTAGAATTTTTTCAACTTTGTTTTTTATTTTGTTCATTTTAAAAGCACTTAAAACATTTTGCATAAAGTCAGCTCTGCTTCTCATCTGGGATTTCTTTTTGTTTGTTTGTTTGTTTTATAAAAACCCATTTTAATAGTCAGGTGTATTCTGCAAAATAACAATTAAAAGCATAGTATATTAGATACATGAACCAGTAACGCTATTATTACAAGCTGGTATATGGTATTTGCGTTATAGTATGTCTAGAAGCACACTAAGTCTCTTTATCACATCATAAATTCAAGCACAAAGTAAGGGAATAACAATCGGTTTGTAATCTGAATAAATTTTTTTTATTAATTTATTCATATTACATCTCGATTGTTAGCCCATCCCTTGTATCCTCCCTTTCTTTCCTCCCTCCTGCTTCCCCCCTACTCCCCTCCCCTATGTCTGTGACTGAGGGGATTTCCTCCCCCTGTATATGCTCCTAGGGTATCGAGTCTCTTCTTGGTGACTTATTATCTTTCCTCTGAGTGCCACCAGGCCTCCCCATCCAAGGGACATGGTCCAATATGGGGCACCAGAGTTTGTGTGAAAGTCAGATCTCCTTCTCCACTTAACGGTGGAGAATGTCCTGTCCATCAGCTAGACTGGGTAGGGGTTCGAAGTTTACTGCCTATATTTTCCTTGGCTGGTGCCATAGTTTGAGGAGGACCCCAGGGCCTAGACCTGCCTGTAGTTTTCCAGGACCCTCTGGATCCTTCTATTTCCTCATTCTCCCAGGATTCTCACCCCTAAAGTCTCAATAGGATTTTCTCCCCTCTGACCCACTTTCCTGGTAGGTAAAGTTTTTCATGGGGGAGTACCCTTTGGACTAGTGTCTCGATATAAGTGAGTATATACCATTTGACTCTTTTTGCTTCTGGGTGAACTCACTCATTATGATAATTTCTAGTTCAATCCATTTGTCCACAAATTTTGGAAATTCCTTGTTTTTAATAGCTGAGTAGTATTCCATAGTGTAAATATACCACAGTTTCTTTATCCATTCTTCTACTGAGGGACACGTAGGCTGTTTGTAATCTGAATAAATTATTAAAAAATTTAAGATTAGGTCTAAGGCTTCAAATAGGGCAAAGGAAGGATTCAATATTAGAGGAAAGAAGATAGGAAATATTCCACAAAACGTTCCAGTCAACGATGGACCACAGATAAATGGTCCCATGAAAATTTAAGAAATGAAAAATTCCCTATTGGCTATTGACATTGTAGCCATAAATGTCATAGCATAATCCATTACTTTTGTACTTGAATTTATGATGCAATTAAATTTTTAAAAAGAGATTTGCGTGCCATTGGGATGGCTCAATGGGTAAGGGTACCTTCTGTGTCTACTGTGAAACCTGTTGACCTAAGATCAGGATCCAGGAACCTTATGTTAATCAGAGAAAACTAAGTTCCACAGGCTGTGCTCTGACCTCCACATACATACTCTAGAATGAGTGCTTCTCCATCATGCACTACCTACCTACATACCTTCATACATACATACATACATACACATCAACTAAGTAAGTAATTAAGTTAAAACCAAACTTTGTGATTGAGGGTATCTAAGTGTCCTGAACAACAACAAAAACGATGGTCATAAGATTATGTGACTTTTATTCATAGTGCAGAAAACACCCCATTATTTTCTAAGAAGAAACACTATTTTCTTGTTGGACATTGGTTTGAGTTATGTGTCTTGACTGCATCTTCTCCAGTAGTGTATTGATAGGGTGAGGTGTTGGTAAATACCATTAACTACATAAATGTGGTAAATATGATACTAATTTATGCAAAAGAGAAAGGAATACAAAGAATAAGCTGGAAGCTGCATCTTCTTTTCATCACACCAGCTTCAGTGGTGGTTGTAACCTGTGGGGGAAGCAAGCCTCTTGTAATGAAGTTAAACATGTGGCTGAAGTTAAGTCTCAGTGATAGGGGATATTTGGACAGCCTGGGGATTTGTGTGCTGCTCAATCAAATGACCTACTGTTTAAGGGATGAGTGTGTGTGTGTGTGTGTGTGTGTGTGTGTGTGTGTGTGTGTGCATGCTTACACATGTGTGTGTGTATAACAGTATACCCACTGTGCTCTAGTAGCCATCAGAGCCCAGAAATACCACTTCACTTCTATTTCCACATCTTGTGCAGAAGACACGTGGACAACCAAGCAGACACTTAGCTGGCATCTGTGTGTACCTCTGTTGTTACCCATACTTGGCTTTACTAGCCATTTCCCCAGACAGACAAGATACCAAGTTTTTGTAATATGTTTGGAGATGTTATATCCTCTCTTAGCAGCCTAGCACTTAATTACCAAGATATTAACTTAGATTATAGGAAATGTAAAAGAAGGAAGGACATAGTTAATGCATATGCAAATTTGTTGACATAAAAACAAAGAGGGAGTTTTTACATAGCAGTTGTTACTTCTGTCACTGTTGACATGATCATAGTCATATCTTCCAGTATCCTTTTTGTGTTCCTTTTATTCTTAGCAAGCACCACAGAACACAGTGGTTGCTACTCTGGATGAGTGGTCTGAGCTTTCATTCCAGTAAAGTATAAGCCATTAACAGTCTAATTGTGTATTGATTGATATAATTTTCTGTTACCTTTTATCATAGGAAATATGTTATTACAATGGTCTACAGTTCATTGCCAAAGGCAACAGTCTAACTTTGCCCTTCAAAGTCAACATCAATCAGGTTGTCTGGTAAGGAAACTTCTATCTTAGATTATTGATTCATTGGTGAAAGAAGCCCAGAGTCGCCTTAGAGCAGCATCAGATTCCAGTTTTAATGGAAATGTGTTTGTGCTCTGTAGATACAGTCTGTTCTCAAGAGCTACAGTCTCTCAGGGGACACAGACCTAGGGGGTTTGGTAAAGATGGTTTTCTTCCTCCTTTGTAAGGATGAGATGAGCCACCACATTTTACCCTTCAACTTCTAGAGGAATAATGGAAAGAATTTGACATATTGCTCCATAACATGATGGATTTATAATTGATATATATTAAAGTGAATTGACTTTGGTGGACATTTTGATGGAATTCTGCAGATGTATATACCTCCCTACATTTAAGCAGTGTACAGTTCCCACCACTTTCATTTCCTGAGACGTTCTCTCATGCGTCTTTCCTGCCAACTCCTTTGACCCTTGACACAGAGCACCAATCAACTTTATGTCAACATAGATTACAGCTGCATTTTCTATAATTTGTTAGAAATAGATCATAGATTATTTATTGTTTTGTATATGGCCTTTCCCACTGAGGATCATTCATCAAAGCTAATAGTTCATGGTCTTTATGCTACATCCAGAGTCCATTTTCATTTCAGTATTTCTCTGTGCTCACACATAGTACATTTGCCTTTTTCTTTTACTTCATTGGCATCTATGATTATACTTATCCCATGCTTCATTGTGTCATAAGTAAATATCCAGGGTTGGGAATTCTGAACCATCAATTCATTTAGTTTTATAAGAGACTGCCAGTTTCTTTCTACAGTAGTGTTTTATTTATCACTCCTACAAAAGTAAAGAGCATCTCTGTTGTTCCTTATCTTCACCAGACTTGTTTTGAGTCTCCCTCATTTTATCCATCTTAATGGGTAAACAGTGTACAGCCATTGTGGTTTAGTTTTGCATTTTTCTAGTCATCAATCAGATTGACCATATCTCATTGTGCTTACCACTTGAGTGTTTTCTTTTAAGTATCAGCTTAACTATTTTGCCCATTTAAAATTAGTCTGTTTTCATACTGAAGTAAAAGAATTTATTTATTTATGTATGAGTCCTTTGTCATATATATATGGATTGTAATTATTTCCCCAATTTTTGGATTTCTTAATTTTAAAAATATAAAATTCTAAAGAGCAGAAAATTTCAATGTTGTTGATGTTTGTCAAATTTGCCATCTTTTTATTCCTTATTTAACTGATTTTCTTATTCTGGTACTGCAAGGGCTTCACCATTCTCCCAAAGCTTTAGAACTTCTTTGTACTATCATTCTCTTAGAAAACTTTTGTGCCCATAATGAGACAAAGATTTGCATTTGTTTTGTTTTGTTTGTTTGTTTTCTAAAAATGTGAAGATTATAGCCGTTATACATCTTGTTGCTGGGGAAGTAGCCAACAAAAGTTGGTTAAGACAGGAGGGCTTATTTTGCCTCACAGTTCGAGGGGAGACAGTCCATCGATCATGGCTGGGCAAGCATGGCAGCAGAAGTGTGAAGCCGACCCTCCCATTACATCTACACTCAGAAAGCAAGAGGAATGCTGGTTTTCAGCTCACTTTCTTCTGTGTTTTAGCCTGAGACCCATGGGGCCCATGAGATGGTGCTGCTTATGTTCATAGTGAATCTTCCTTTTTTATTTAAGCCTTCTGGAAATGTAATCATAGCTGGAGGTGTTTTAGCTAAACATAACTTCCAGTTGTATTTCAGCACCATTTGTCGAAAAGATTTTTCTTCCATTGTTTTGTCTATTACTATCAGCTAGCCTCAACATTATTCTTAGCATAAACATCTTCTGTTTTAGTTTTGAACTTATTTCATCTTTAAATTTAAAGTACATTTCTTTATGTAGGCAAAATGCAACAAGGCTAGTTTAATAATACTTGTCTCTTAATTTGAATACTTAATGTGACAATTAAAATAAGAATAACATTTACAAACATATAACATAAAAATCTAAAAATTAAAGAACTTAGGTATGATTATAAAATGAAGTCTGTAACATAACACTTATAAGCTATTATTGAGAAAAATACAAGTAAGGAAATAAGTAGAAAACTGTGAGTATGCATATAATACAATTCAGCCAAAATCAGGTGCATGTGTATGTGTGCATATGACTGTTTGTGTACTTAAAGCACACAATTTCAAAGTAGAATATTTTTAGTTAATTTTTGAAGTTAGGGTTACTATTGCTGTGATGAAACACTATGGCCAAAATCAACTTGGGAAGGGTTTATTTGGCTTACAGTTCCATGGCACAGTTCATCTTCAAAGGAAGTCAGGATAGGAGCTCAAACAAGGCAGGAACCTGAAGGCAGGAGCTAATGCAGAGGCTATTAAAGAATGCTGCTTACTAGCTTGCTCCACATGGCTTGCTCAGCCTGCTTTTTTATATAACCCAAGAGTGGCCCCAGAAAGCCGTTAAGCTTCCCTCTTAAACTTCACAAGCCAGGACCCCATTGTCTGCATTGCCCCCAATATTATTATATCCTGAGCTTCTACAGAATAGCTAACTGAGCTCTCAGCACTTGATGGCTTTTTTAAAGCCTAAACTAGGCTTTTCTAGCCTAGTTCCAAAGTCCAATAAAGCATGATCAGGTCTGTGACAGCAGTACCCAGTATCCAGATATCAAATTCTATCATAGTTAGGCTACTATTTTTGTGATAAAACATCATAACCAAAACCAGCTTGGGCAGAAAATGGTTTATTTGTTTTGCACTTTCATAGAAACAATACCTCCCACTATAACTTGGCAGCTATATAATGGCTTTGAAATCTGGACACAGTTTTGTCAGATTCATGGGCCTGTGTTATTTCTAGTGCATATTTCATCTCTATATCTCCCTCTTATTCCTACATATTGCCTACTTATAGCTTTGTGAATGAAATATGACGCTGGATCAGTTGGTTTGGGCCCATTGCATTGGCCTTGGGTAAATTCCTTCTGAGTGCTTTATGCTTCCAGCTAAGTAGGTGTAATGACCAGATCAAGTTTTCATTCCATGCTAAGCTTCTAACACCAGCCTTTGTCAGGATCCAAATCCTCACAGAATCATTTGATGGGGAAATTACGAATGACACCAGCAGACATGAGAAAGATGGGTAATATCTGAAACTTGAACACATTTTTTTTAAAAAAATCTGCTTCCACACGGAACAGTGTGGGCCCTTCCTAGCATGTTTAGCTAATAGATGAAGATGGCTGAATGGGATGAAGAAATGGCATCCTACTGTGAAGCTAATAGCAGGGATATAAGTGAAACAGTAGCACACATGACAGCTCTAAACACGAGGGGAACGTAAGAAGAAAATTAAACCCCACAACAGAACATGAAGGAGTAGATGAGCTGAGCCCATATGAGATTTAGGAGACAGCCCAGGCTTTCTTAAGAAGTTCTTACCAAGCGATAATTAGTGATTTAAGAAAACCCCAGACTGATGGAAATGTAGTAAAGGTTCATATCTCTGAGACTAAGTAAATTCTGAAAGGTAGGATGACTTATTCACGTGGAGAGAAGCATGTGCTTTCTATGGACATGAGTGATGTCAGCCCTTTATTTCTTCCCTTCAAAGTATTATCTGATTCGTAATAATCCCTGTAAGATTTGAGCACAAGGATTAGCTTCCAACAGTCCCTTACTTCCGAATGTACTGTTTATGGAGCAACCCATCATAAGATGCCTATAAAACAGGAACTGCGTTGAACTATGCTGAGATCTGCAGTGGTGAAACATTAACGACAAAGACTTAAGAGCATTACAGAAGGCTTCAGGTAGCCTCATTCCAATAAATTGTAGAAAAGCATTTTTAATTCTTTACTATTTGCTCATGTGCAACTACTGTTCAGGTCTGAGCACCCCTAAAAGGCAGGTGTTCCCCATATGCTAGCTCATCATTCTATCAGCTTCAATTTTGGGACAATCCCACAGTATCAGGAGATTTAACATAACAGCGTAAGTAGGAGGAGTTAGGCATGGGAGCATCAGTGCAGAGCCCTGTAATGGATATGATGCCACTCTTACACATGTTATGCTGTCAGGCAACTTGCACAGCTGTGCTTGGATTCATGTTGAGACTCCTTTATCCTGTATGACTGTGAGCCAAGAACAAGTGGGTAATAGTGAAAAAAAATTGCTAGCTCCTGCCAGGAACTGCCTATTATAGAAACACAGGAAGGATTTGGGGTTGGTCCCCAGCAAAGCAATCAATATTGGTGGTGACTCCTTGATTGTTCTTCTCCTTAAGCAGTGGAGGAATAACTTAAGTCCTGACATGAGTAGTAAAGGAGAAAGACAGGGGATTAGGACATGACTTCTTGAGAACTCAGGTCTCTAAGTAAGAAACCAGAAACATGATGTTTTGCATTCCTCTGTGTAGAGTCCTCTGTAAAGCTCCTTATGCACAGAAGGTATTCCTGCACCTCTTAACTGTTTGAGAGAATAAGGAGGAGGCACAGCAAGCCTTAGGAATGCAGTGGAAGCGGAGAAATGTGAGAGCCTATGGGCTGGAAAGCTTTATTACTTTCCCACCCATATAGGACAATAATAATGGTAATCTTGAGACTCTGAAAAACCCTAAAGTGCTTTATGAATCATTAATGGATGATTAAATTATTTTCAGTATAGTTTAGGTTTGAGGCTATTATTGAATTTTAGGGCTAGACAATTGGCTATTCACGCATGATATACATTATATATTGCTAGTAACAAACAGTGATGAGCTACCATACACCATGCCCTGATTATTTGTAAATAAAATTAGAGTAACAGATAAACATTTGCTTCCAGAAACATCTGTACAAGAATCACTTATGCATATTGAGTAATCACCCTGACTTCTAATGGGAGCTGAGAGCAGCCAAGTAGAGGCTCACTCAAAATGGGTATGCAAAAAGACAGGTACATGCTACAGAAAGCACAGAGGTAATTTCATGCATAGGAGATGTGGAGAGAGGAGAGAGCCTTTCAGAAAAAGAGATGAGCTAGTTTTGAAACACAAGTGTGAGCTTGCTCATAATCACCATTTGTGTGTGGTGGTGGTGGTGGTGGTGGTATGGTGAATGGACAGGAATGGAATTAAGGAAGAAAAAGAAGATTCCAGAAATAGATTGCCTTAAAACTTACCAGGACAAAGTATTTTTACACTTCAAAATACAAATTTGGGCCCATTTAGGCTCTCAAAAGTCCAGAAGGTAGATGGCTTTGAATTTGTTTGCAAGACATGCTAGGTTAGGAAGCTCCAGAAATGATGCACCATATACAACTGGATGCCCAAGATTTGCCTGGCAATGAGGCATTTTAAAGATGTTGAGAGGATAAGAAACTAGTCATTTTTTAGAATTCAGTCTAATCCACTCTCCTTTCACTATTCCTGGGAACCCATCCACTGTAACTTTGGATATTATCTACATGGTTGTAACTCCCATGCGGTATCAGAGGAAGTCATCAATTAGTGATGAAATTTGTACTCTTTGAGATTGTCTATCATTGGATAGCAATGTGTGACTTAAAGCAAGTGCAACTTTAGCCCCCAAATCTGAAGACATGTCTGCTAAACTATTAAAGATATAAGGCATTTATGGCACTACCAAGCATACACTTTACTCAGTTGCATACACAGCTAAGTTGCTGTGTGTCTACCAATAGGACTTTTTTTTTTTCACTAAGGATATATGTGAATCTATTTGCATTTGGCTATCCTCATTACTACCAAAGAGAGCCCTCAAACTCACATGGCTGAGCACAGGACCTGGATCATTGTTTAGTTATATTCTATTTGATTCCCCTGTTGACTGTATCTCCAGTATGCTAAGCAGTATCCACATTGTTCTCATAACACATGGTAGATATACGAGCTTGTGAATATTTTATATGAATGAACACTCAATAAAGGCGATGCAGGAATTTAACTGCAAGTGCAGCATTAAAGCCATAAGCTCCAATACAAAACAGTTGGGAACCAGGGAGCAAAAGGTAACATGCACGTCGGGCTTGGTTGTTTACATTGCTTGAGAGGTGCTTCCTTTATTCACAAAGCACAAAGCTTGGAGAAGGCAGGTTTCCTACAGCCATCCTTCATTGCTTTTGAACATCCTCTAACCTCACCTATTTTGTCTTCCCCTCCTTGAACCAAAACAGAACAACATTATGTCAAAAAAAGGAGACAGTTCTCTCTATTTCATGAAGCAATCTGAACATCCCTTGGCTTTTATCCCATTGAAAAGGAGAGGTGACATACTCTGGAAAGATGCCTTAAGGATGCAGTCACTTTATTTTATGGGAGAAAAAGCAGGTAGGCATTGATGGATGGAGGATAAAGACGTCTGGAAGAATATCCAGGTGATAGAAGTGACAGGTAATAAGGGTTCAAGGCAGTGGAAGTCATGGAAAAGGATCAACGCTGCTCGCATAGTCACTCAGTAAAAATGTCAGCAAGCCAACTTTACAAAAATACAACCCAAGTATGTAATTGATATCATGGAAGCAGTCTAGACTAGCCTATCATGACTATTAGCACTTATTTACAGGGTAGGTAGAACAGAATATGAACATGAAGAGCTACAAGGGAATGAGACTGTAGAGGCTGTATATGAAAATATAACAGGCTTTTAGCCAAAATTCCTAAATTATGCTTCTTTTTAATGCTCAATTGTCTAACCAGCTGGATCTTTATTTAATTATTTTTTTAATCTGCTGTCTTATTCAACTTTCAGGAATGTAGGATTTTTCCTTTTTAGTGACTAATTTGGCTCTTTTCTATAAAGTAAAAGCCAGCAGGAACTGGTGCTGTGCACACATGGAGACACACTATAACTGACATAGTGGAGCAGGAAGCATAGCCTGCGCCACCAGACACAGCACTTTCTGAAGAAGCGCCACAGGGGCATGACCCTGTTCCTAGGGAGATGTGAGCAAACATCTACTCAGACCAGACAGGGAACTGGTGACAGAGACAGGCCAAAGAACAGATAGCCCTGATGTTCAACTTTGAACTAATATGCTTTATTTTGGCTACCTCGAGGAGTGTGAGTGATGGGTTATCTGGAGGAATATGAGTGAGGAGAAATGATGCAAAGACAGCTGCATTATCATGGACTCACCTTGCATGAGTGACAGCTCATGAAAGCTAGACCTGGACCATACTGCACAGTCTGTTGGCAGTTCAACAGGTTAGAAAGTGTCCTTTCCAGGTGCCTCAGTTGTGCTGAGCCTCTTCCATGCAGCTTGGCTGGTCTTCTAGGCAGCTTCGTTGGTCTCCACACCTTCTGGGATGCAGAAAAATTTCTCATCAGTCTTTACTGTTTACGTACTCTTTGGGAGGAAGGGATTTATACATCTGGCTTGTTTCAGGGACTTCCTGAAGCTATTTTGAGTCGTTTACTTCTTGACTTAAAGAGGTTCTGGAAGTATTTTTCCTATAGAACTTCCTGTTGTTTCACCTCCCTATAAACTTCCCATCTTAAGAAGTTTTTCCCTTCAAGATGGTAGGATTTTATGGAAGTGTGTAATCACTGTGAAACTGCACCACAATGGGACCATTGGGATATAAAAGCAGATAATTAGAGCATGTTCACTGACCTCCTATGGCCTCAGCTCAGGAGTAAATGTTCCATTGTCTCCTAGTCTGTTGTATGATGAATGATTAACTGAGGTATTATTCTTTTTTAATTTTTATTTTAAAATTTGAAATATAATTACATAATTTCCCCTTTTTAATTTTTCTTCCTCCAAACCCTCTTACATCACCCCCTTTCCTTTCAAATTCATGGCTTCTTTTTCTTTAATTTCTATTGCTACACATATGTATAAACACATACATATGCACACATACCCTATAGAATCTGTTTGTTCTTATTTATTCTTAATGTAGCAAGATTTTGATTTCTCAATAGAAAGACAACTTAAAGGCAAAACATTATTAACAAGCAAGTCACCTATGTGGTAAATTGTTAAAATGATAATTTCTAAGTATCTGAAAGTAACTTAAATTTCAGAAGTTCAAGAAAGTTTTTATTACCAGAAAGGCTCTTCTTCTTTAAAATGTGTTAACGTACAAAAACATTTGTGTCGTCTTTGTCATCTTACTTTTCATGTTTAGGATTAGAATTATAGCCCCACACTGCAGGTACGTGCATATGTGTGCGCTTCTGTCTGGAGTGTTCACTGTGAAGGGGAAGTTAGGCAGGTCAGCGTTTTGTTTTTTCCAATGTCAAGTAATCAAACACAATGCTTTATGTGCGCATGAAAAGCTCAGAAACTAGAGATTGTCTGCCAGAGTCCAGCCCTGGGGGAGGTCAGACCCTGAAGAAGGGTAGACTCAAGAGCAACAAGGGAGAAGTGAGTCAGGCACAGGGATCTGGAGGAGCTTCGTAGCCTGACTGACTGGCAGTCAGAGTGCTTCTTTATTTGTACAGAACTCAGTAGTCAGGGATAGAGGCATGTTGTTCTAAAACATGGGTCATATCACTGTTGTCTCTGGAACATGTTTTTAAACTTCTGCTTGGTCATAAGTTTAGCCATCATTGATAAACCGTGACAGAACAGAATTACCTATTACAATCATTTTTCCTCATCAACTCAAGTTTTAACAATATTGCAGTTTCAAGGGCATCTTTTGCCAAAGCATGGCAGCCTGTTCTCAGGCTGGTTTCAAGGGCACTAGACAGAAAGAAACTCTCCAAGCTAGCCTGGACAGATTCTCATGGCCCAAGCAGTGTATTATTAACTTTTAATAAGAAATTGTGGAAATGGTCATTAGGTAATCTTCAGGCCAAAGCTACTGCAGTTATTATTTGATTTCTGGCATACTAAAATGATTACATTTTATATATTTGTAGAACGTATTTATATGCCTAATCTTGGTATGCTTTTGTTCCTTGGCCATACAACACCATGATGGCCATTTATGAGTTCATTTTTTCTAAGAAAGAGAGGTCTTAATATCTTATTCTTTTTTATCATTTATCCATACCATTCTTTGTCCATCAGTATAAGAAAGAGGCCTTTACTTTGGTCTGCTGCCTATTTACTTTGTTTTGATTGTCTTGTTCTTGAATAAGGAATATCCAGGGGCAGATATGCCAAAGAGCATCTGTGAGTCAGAGCCTCATAAGGAGGTCTCTGGCATAATTATTTGACTCATAACCTCCAAGGCATAAGGAAGACCTTCAAGTAGGGCCAGAAAAGGATATCTCACTAAAAGAGGGAAAGGCAGTATGGTCAGGACATTCCTGAGGAAGCTTAGAAGCAGTGTTCCTGGGAGAGGGTGTAAATAAATCATAACAAAATTTCCATTAATCCAACATCCCAAAGTTGTACAAATAATAAACGCCCCCAAGCATGCCACATATAGAGATCTAGGCCATAAAGTGGAGGACCATACCACATCGACTGCATCATTCAGCTTAGCTTTGCTGGAGCATGCCTAAACAACTATGCTGCCTTTATGACTTTCACAGTTCTCATTAGATATAGCTGTGCCAATTGTCAGTCTATCCATTAGTAAATGCCTGTCTACCAACCTAGTAGATTTGGAGAAAATAATATACTTGATAAAAGGCTGATATTCTAAAACCTAATAAGTAACTAAACTCTATACCAAGAAAAAAATGACCCAGTTAAAAATGGGCGAATTTCTGAACAGAAATTTTTCATAAGAAAGGCCACCACCTGTGGGACTACTCAACTTCGCTTATTATCAGGGAACTGAAGATGAAAACTGTAATGAGTTGTCATCTCATGAGTGTGGAATGGTGAGTCTCTAAAGCATGTGTTGTCCAAGAGGGAAAGAAGAGTTCTGAGGTACTGTTAGTAGAAGTGTAAATTAGTGACAGTGTGGGAAGCAGTTTGGAGATCTTCAAATACTTCAATATGGAACTTCCATGTTATCCAGAAACCATACATGCATGCATACATACATACATACATACATACATACATATTCAAAGCTTGTGAAATCAGTCTGGGCATGGTGGCACACACCTGCATCCCACGATTGGAGGCAGGAGGATTACCACAAGGTTAAAGTCAGCTAGAGATGTCTAGGTAAACCAGAGAATACAGAGTAAGACTCTGTCTCATTAAAAAAAGAAATGAAGGGAAAAGGAAAAGAAAAATGAAGCTTATGTTTTGGAGAAATGTCTTTACTTTCATAATAATTGATGCGCTCTTTATTGGGTCAAAGATAACAGTAGCCATTGACTAGAGAAAAAATATGATGTGATATAGATATAAAGTGGAATGCCATTTGTCCTTTACAAAGAAGAAAGTTCTGTCTCTTGTAACAGCAACTGTAAGACTGGAGGGCATATGCTGAGCAAAATAAGCCAGGCCCTAAGGACGAATACTGTGTCATCTCACTTACACCTGCAGCCCCAGAATGTTCCCTTTATAAAAATCAGAGAGCAGCAGCTGGAGTAGTGTGAGTGGAGGAGGGATGTCTGTCATTGCTTCCCTTTCTGGAGTAAGTAGATGTTTGTTCACACTTCCCCAGGAAGCCTGTCTCATGGTGCTGGAGACAAACCCATTAGTGTGAATTACCCTGTGGAGCGATGAAGAGCCACTCAGCTAATAATCTTCCATGGGTTGTGGTCTTCGAGTGAGTGAAAAGGAGAAAGAGAGCTGAGCACTACCATTCATTGTTCTTGGCTTCCTGTCTGAGTGCCAGTAGGAGCAGTTACCTCAAGCCCTGTCTGCCATGACTTTCCTTCTGTGTGGAAATGTACCCTCAAATGTTGATGCAAAATTTACCTTTCCTTGCTTCATTTGCTTTTTTCAGAACATTTTATTACAGCAACAGGGAAAAATAACTAACCCTGAGCACATGGATGCTCTTAGTTAAATTCTTTCATAAAGATTGGAGTTAGGGTGGGAGCAATGACTCAGCCTTTGAAAGCACTTGCTAGTCTTATGGGAGACCCAGGTTTGCTTCTCAGCACCTACAAGATGACTCACAACCACATGGAACTCCATTTCCAGGAGGTTTGATGCCCTTTTGTGGACTCTATGAGCACTAGGCACCCACGTAGTACAGCTGCTCACACAGACACATAAAATAAGTCAAGTATTTGTTACAAGATTAAAATGAAGTATCTCTTTCCAAGGGAATGTTTACAGAAACACATGAAAGAATTTCTTGGGTGTAACTTTTATGATGTGATAAATCTACATAAAGAAATTTGCCCTGTGTCCCAAATCATGAAGGGAGACTCCTGTTAAAATCCCATATAATTTCTACTATGAATCTGTTTTTCTTGAGAATCAACCTGAGACATCTTCAGTGAGTGGGCAGGCTTCTCAGGACAGGGACTGACTGAACTATGATGGAGCAAATTCAGGAGCTTTTGGTCTTTGTGTACAACCCATCTTATTCATAAGGAGAGAGGAAGCTGCTTGCTTACCTCACAGTTTCTTCCTCAAGATCCAGTATTTAGACTGAGGTGAGTGAGTGTGGAGAGAGATGCCATAGGCCTAAGGGTGTGATCTGGAAGGCATCTGTATAAAATGGAGTTTGAAATGACATTTTTCAAACTACAAATGAATTTCCTCAGACAGGGGCCGTGTTCAGGTGTAGGTCTTCATTCGGCCTGCCTTCTTTCCCATCTCCTGCACCCCAGTTATTCAGCAAAAACCTGGGACCTACAGCATCAGGAGAAGCTTACCAGTGACATGACACAGACAGTGTTTTCGTAGGGTCTTTCATAAGGACAGCTGGTCATCTGAGGTGATGAGTTCTTCATTTCTTGAAATCCTCAAAGCAAAGACAGCTTTGTTGCAACTTTTTTTCTTTTATGAAACACTGTAGGCAAAGAAATATTATTGCTGACTTTGGATCTAAATATATTCTACATTTTGAATGGAAATTGATGACAATTCTATTTTGAGCTGAGAATTCATTTCCGGCCCTACATTAAAGTGGCACTTTTTGATTCACTTTATAAGGAACCAAAGGAATTGTCCTTAGTATTTGCAAGCTGTTTTTGTCCCTTTCTTTTCCTTGTTTTTAAATTCATGGTCTGATGAAAATGACTTAGAAAGTTGGAGATGTGAGAAGAATTGGGGTCTTTATCATTGACTCCACGTGAACCTTGGGAAACAACTTAAATTTTCCTGGGCTTACTTCCTCCACCTGTGAAGTAAGGAAAAAGAGTGTGTTAACTTACTGCTAACACATTGAACAGTCTCTTTCTCACCAGGGAGAAGACTCTGACAACGTGGCTAGTGTGTAGGAAATTTGGTTAATGTTTTATGTAAACTGAAGTTTCAGAGGCACTAATCACTTTAAGGAACATTTATAAATGTTTGTTTAAAAAAATAACAAGCCATCTTTTCCAGATCTTAAAATCTGTCCATGTTACAAACAATTGGCTCTAGCCATGACGCTACTTTACCAGTCATGTTCTTCACAGGGTAGATGTGTCGGTATGCCACACCCACTCCGCTAGAGTCTGTGTGACATGCAACCTTATCAGCTCGGAGGATGCTCTGACATCGATCAGGTGATGGGCAACCAGATTCGCGAGGGTCCCTGGCAGAAGCCCAGGGATTTGTTGAGACGAGCATCCCGAGTCCTGGGTGTACAGAGCCTGGCTATTGGCCTACTTCTGCTTTTCCTCCTTCCTTGCTCTATAATCACTCACGCATTCTTATTAAGTCCACCTCCAGGGCAAGGCCGTTGTTACCCTCTGGACATCTCAGTAACTGAGAAACCTGGTGTGAGTCCACCGGGAAATGAACCAATGGTGGCCGTGGATGAGGTAGTTCTGCAGAAAGCTGAACGTCTCATATTAAACATTACCAGAGACATGACTGTAAATGAAACTATACCTTAGGGGTGAAGGTGTTTGTGCAGTTGATTCAGAAAGAAAATGCAATTGTTCAGGAGTCACTTGACAAATGGCAACAGCTGGAGTATAGGCTAAAGAATTCCAGAAAGAGAAGGCATATCCAAGAATGTGAGGATAGCGAGGAGAATGAAGCAGTCCCGGGAGATCCCAGTAAAACAGAAAATGGGACAACTTAGGACTGGATTAAAGGGAAATGGTGGCAGAGACCCAAATACAGCGGACCAATAGCTCTAAGAACCACTCCCTACCCTCCATTAGCACATATAGGAGTGTATGATGAGGATTTAACACGATGGGTTACTAAGGATGGTAAAAAGATAAGATATTAGGACCTGAGTCCCTGGGAAAGGGTCTTGAGGGCCAGACCTCCATGGTGCACTTTAACTGCAGCAGAGAAAAATGATATAATTACACAACTCACCAAGGTGGTAGTAAAGTATGGCACCACATGGGATTGTTTTGGTTTACAATGTATGGAAATATCAGAAATATTAAGATGTGTAAAGGAATATAACAACTTTATCTAAGTATGGGCTGCAGATGTACAGACTTGTACTTCTCTCATGGGTAAAAGCTGTTAATAATAACATGCCTGAGAAAGGAGCCAGCTTCGCCTAGCTGACTGCGAATTCTAAGAAAAGCTCATGCCACCTTCTGAGGTGATCAACCACAGTCTGTCTCTGCCCCTTGTGCATAGCCAGAGGACCTTGTTGTACTTTTAGTTTCTGATTATTGCTGTACTTTACACTTTGTAACCTGATCTGTATCTCTTAAACTGTGGTTTGTAGCTAGCAGAAGTTCCTGTCATGACTGTATAAACCACTGAGCTCAAGTAAACATCTGGGCAGCAGCATTGAACCTCCCTTGTGTTCGTGTCTGTCTGTCGCACCGAAACCGTTCCCACCTGATATCCTAGGACCCTTGCTCTCCACGGCTAGAAGCCCCCTCGGTGGTCCGTGGCATCGGTATTTCTGAAGTATTGATAACCTACAATTAGCTTCCTACTTAGTTCCAGGCTATGGGCCACCTTTTTCTGGATGGTTTTTGGTTTCAAAATATAACATGATAACCAAACAAACACCAAAACATGAGTTCTATTAGCAGTCCCTCAGTCTAGAAACAAGATACTGAGATGTTCCTACCTGCAATTTCTCTTCCCTGTGCAGGCTCTCTGGCTCCCTCCTAATACCCACTACGGCGTGCTCTCACCAGGGCTGATATCCACCCTTGTTTCTCTCTGCTTTCCCTCTCCTATTTTATCCCTACTCTTCAACCGCCACCTCTGTCTATTCTATTTTCCGTTCTGAGTGAGGTTTGAGCATCCTCCCTTGGGTTCCTCTTTGTTACTTCATCTTTGGGTCTGTGCTATGTAGTATGTTTATCCTGTACTATATGGCTAAAATACGCCTATAATTGACTACATATGATGTGTTCCTTGTTTACCTCACTCAGGATGCTCTTTTCTAGATCCATCGATTTGCCTGTAAATTTCATGATTTCCTTGTTTTTAATAGCCGAATAGTATTCCATTATGTAAATGTATTACAGTTTCTTTATCCATTCTTTGGTTGAGGGACATTTAGGTTGTTTCCAGATTCTGGCAATTATGAATAAAGCCTCTATGAACACAGTTGAGCAAGTGTCCTTGTTATATGGTGGAGACCCTTTTGGGTCCAAGAGTGGTATAGTTGGGTCTTGAGGTAGCACTATTCCCAGTTTTGTAAGAAAGCGCCAGATTGATTTCCAAAGTGGTTGTACAAGGTTGCACTCCCACCAGCAATGGAGGAGTGTTCCCCTTTTTGCAAATCCTCTCCATCACGTGCTGGTACTTGGGGTTTTGATCTTAGCCATTCTGACAGGTATAAAATGAAATCTCAGAGTCATTTTGATTTGCATTTCTGTGATGACTAAGGATGTTGAACAGTTCTTTAAGTATTTCTCAGCCATTTGATAGTCCACTGTTGAGAATTTTCTGTTTATCTTTGCTCCCCATTATTAAATGGACTATTTGGTTGGTGGTGTTTAATTTTTTGAGTTCTTTATATATTTTGGATGTTAGCCCTTTGTCGGGTGTAGCCAATGGGGAGTTCAGGCTTCATGTGGGTCCTCTAGCAATGGGAGTGGGGCTGTCTCTGACATGGACTCTGTTGCCTGCCTTTTGATTGCTCTCCCTGGCGGAACTGCGTTGCCAGACCACAGGGGAAGAGGACATGCTCAGTCCTGGTGCAACTTGATGAGCTGGGGGATTAGAAGGGGGGGCTCCCCTTTTCTGAGGAATAGGAGAGGGGGAAGAGAGAGGGTGGGACTGGGAGGAGAGGATGGAGGGAGCTAAGACTGGGATGTAAAGTGAATAATAATAATAAAAAAAAACAGATACAGTGCTCCCAGTGATACTGCTCAGTGGGCAAATGTGCTTGCGACTAAGTGACCTGAATGAATTCAGTTCTCAGAAAACATATAAAGAATTGGAGAACTGACTGACTTCTCTACTTTGCCCTCTGACCTTCATGCATGCATACACACACACACACACACACACACACACACACACACGCACATGCACACACACATGCATACACACGCACATGCACACACACATGCATACACATGCACACACACGCACATGCACACACACAAGTTAGAAAAACTGATAAAATTTGTACATTCAGTGGTAGTTTTATGATATCCATACTTTTTAATTTTAGAAATGAGCTATGCCACATGTCCCTTAAATAGAAAGCTTATTGTTCCAGCCATAAAGAGTCCCAGGTTTGTGTAGTTGTAAAGAACACATCTGTCACAAAGACAGGGCATGCTCTGCTCCCCAGTCATGAAATAAAAACATTTCAGTTGCTGGTCAGATCCTCGGGAACAGGAGAGGGGCTTAGCATGCAGCATGTGGCTTTGACTCTTCTAAGCAAACCTTTATTGATGCCCAGTGTGGGAAAGAAAAGCCTGTGCTTATTTCTGCAATTGTACAGTAGCAATTACCTACTGAATCCAAAGAGGTTTATTTCTGTACACTTTCATTTCATGGTAATCAGATTTGAACACGTGATGGATTCTGCTCTTCTGCATATCCTTCCACTGTGTTCCTAGGTTGGAGTTGTGGCTAACTTTGGCTCTCCTACTTAAACCATGGCAGCAAAACAGCTTCAAGAATTTTCACCCCTCCCAAAGCCACTCACCGAGGAGATGACAGTCATTTAAAATACAATGACACTTCAGCGGGTGCACTTCTGGAGGTGCTCTTAGAGTTTGGTTTAATAGAAAAACTTTGCAGGTTTCACAATGCCCTACTATGTGGCAGAATTACTGTTTCAGTTCCTTAAATGCCTCCCTGAGTTAGGATGACCGCCCCTGGGCCCAGTCTTCGCACATGAGGTTTTTGGTCCAATCCTTGTCACTGAAAACAAACAAACACCAGAGTAAATGTCTCAGTGTGACTATGCTTTATACTGTGTTCCAGCACTGATATTTTAAATTTTCAGTTTAGGCTCCCTGTAGACACAGCTCTTGATGTGTGAAGCTGGCACATGGCATCTTGGCTTCTATTTAGTCCATAATACCAACACTGCGTGTGTGTGTGTGTGTGTGTGTGTGTGTGTGTGTGTGTGTGTGTGTATGTGTGTGTGTGTGTTTAGTTTTACTATTCATAGACATACCCAGAATAATTTGACATTGGGTCTAGCATCGAAGTATTCAGACCATTTACTAGTTCATATTGTTAGGTATAAAACATTGTTCAGCAGAAAGGTTTAAGATACCCATGTCCACACAGATGAAGGGGTCTCAGCCTCAGAGAATCTCTTCCAAGAAATGAGCAAGGTATAGACATGGAAGTGGATAGGGAAAAATGGGACAAAGAAAATCCCCAAAGTCAAATATCAAAACCAAAATCAAAGGTGAAGAATAAAAGCCAGGCATGGTGACAAACACCTGCCAAGCCATTATGAAGGAAGCTCTAGGACAGAGGCTGTACATTCCAGGGCAGCCTGGATCGCACAGCAAGGACCCAAAGAAACATGAGCCGAATCAGCAGAGATGACACCTTAGAAGTGCTTGCTATAAAAATACGAGGACCTGAGTGCAGTCCTCAGCATCCATGTAAAATAGGCAACTGTGGTGCCATGTGTCTGAAATTCTGATGCTAGGAGCCAGAGACAGGAGGGCTCTGGGTCTCACCAGCCAGACAGTCTAGCCAATTTAGCAACGACTCTTTCTCAAAAAACAAGGTGAAACAGTTGAGGAAGACATTTGTACTTGGTTTCTGGCCTCCAAATGTGCACACACACATGTATGTGTACACACACACATGTATGTGTACACACACACACATACACACACACACAGCAGAAAGTATAAAAGGTAGTTTTATAATCTTCATCTCTACAAAGCTTTATAAACTTTATCCCTTATGTGTGTTTGCACAGCTATAGTTTGAAGAAAACTTAATAATTAAAAGTTTGGTTTCTTATGAAAAGTTGCTATCGCCTTCATAATTAGTAAGGTGTACTTCAAGATCCTAATTCAGAGAGCACATGAGAAATATTAAACATAAACTTTAAAAGGCATCCCCTAAAAGCCCTGTGTCTCACCGTTCTGCATCCTGCACATCATAGGAGTCTTACTCTAGGCAGCATCTGAAGGCTATTTCAGTCTGGACCATCCTTCATGCCTTCATAGCAGAGTGCTCATATAACAGCTGTACCCATAATGATTATACCATCATTAGCCACTTTTCATATTAGTCCTGTTGCAGAAAGTGGGCTCAGTCACAGATTGAGTTAAGTAAAATGAGGACAGGCTAAGTGAACAGACAGGAGATTCTTGTCAGGCTAAGCCAAGTAGCATTCAGCCTAGCATTTCCATGATGGTGATTCTGGAGCTTGCCCCGGCCAGCAGGCAGTCCTAAGGAAATTCTTTTCTTTCCTTCTCAAAGATGTTTCTCAGTGTTGTTTCTTTACCCTGTGACTAATAAAGTGCACTTATCTATCGAATTATTGAAAACAAAAATGTACATTGGCCAACCAAAATTATAATTAAAATTGCAAAAAGCTTCTGTGTAAATAGCGCCAACATTTCTAGGGACCAATCCAGAGAGAACAGCACACCATGATTTGGATTTGATGAGTAATTTTCCTAGGCCATGTGGCACAAAAAAAAAATATCATCCAACACAGACCTTCCTCTGATTTCCACTTAGGTCTAATGGTTGAATAATCATGGCTCATAAGTTTATCTCTGAGAGCAGTCCCAGCAGACAGTTTATTAGTAGACTGCGCAGGCTGCAGGGCTGTCATCTGCGGTTATAGCGATTGTCTGTTTTAAATACCACAGCTGTTGGTGTTTTTATTTATTTATTCATGATTTCATTCCTGCCTCACCCACATTTCTGATGCTCAAAGGCAGGCTATTTTCCTTTTCTCTTTGAATTGTGAAAGGCCACTGTGACAGCCTTTAGCCGGGGCTGTGGAGTGTCACACAGGGTCCCATGGTGCCGAACAAAAAGCCATGTCTTCCTGAGTCAGGCAGAGCTCTTTATGAGAGCAGAGCCTGCTGTTGGGCTCTTTCTCCAGCAATGAGTGACAGGCATGAATGGGATCCTATTGGGGCGCTGTGCCAGTAAGACCCCTCTTCATGTGTTTCTTGGCCATGAGAGTAGACCCCCCCTATGAGAAATGCAAATGCCCAGGCCTTCACTCTGCTCCACAGCAAGGCAGCACTGTGAATAGACATAGGACGCTCTGTCACGGGCAGCTTCTAAATTCAGCTGAGGAGAGAGTTTGCTCACAATGCATAGCATCTTCATTGAGTTGGAGGGGGATAAGATTATGCCGAGCAGATGAAATGATTTCATTTGTCTTCAGAAAGGCATGGTGACTCAGGGTGGCTATAGGATATAAAAATAACGTTCAAGGCCGAGGCAAACATTCCTGGTCTCCTGACTCCTGATTCAGCTCCATCACGGCTCTCGATGTCTTGTCATTTCAGCATAAGCTAGAATAGGTATGGTATGTTACTGCTACTAGAGAGCTGATTTTGGGAAACCTGGACATGTCCTGACTATCAAAATCCTGCTTTTCTCAGGTGAGGAAATATACCCTGTTCCCAACATTCCTCAAGCAAATAAAACAGCACCCTTCCTGAAAAGTCAGGAGAAAGATGGTGTTTTATACTTTATGAGTTAAGCTCTGTCCCCAGACTTGTGGTCACGTGGTGAGAACACACACACACTCACTTTGAAAAGTAAATCATCAATCTCAGCTATTTCCTATGAGAGGACTCAGATCCATTGCCAGAAGGTGGAAAAAAGCATAAGAACGATGGCTCAGGAAATAAAGATGCTTGCCAGGCAAGCCTGGTGACCCAAGTTCAATCCTGTCAAACCTATGTAGAGGGGGAAAGGAGCAAGCTAACTCCACAGCGTGGTCCTCTGGCCTCTGTGGGCATACCACTGCATGTACTCCACTGTCATCAATGAAGAAAAGAAACTAGTGCTATCTCACCCTTTCTTAGTTTCTCAAAAGTCTCCAGAATCAACCTACCACTTTCTTGTACTGATGAGAAGAAGCCACACCCGATGGAGACGCTGGTCCTCTTCACGCCATCAACACCTTTTTGGCTCCTCTGTTCTTTATTGAGCACACTGGTAAAACAGCCATGAGGGCTAGCATGCTGCTTAATTGTGGGGTCTGGGACTGTGGATGATTATAATTTCACTGACACTTGGCTGATCTCTTTCTCAAAAAAACAGGAGATTTATAGCAATATAAGCAGAGACAAACCCACATGCCTACCCAAGACACAGACCCTGAAATTAGGTTGAAATCAGAACATGATATGTTTTATGAGTAGGTGAGGCGACCTTTACAGCATCTGTGATAAACCAGTTCAACATCAGTATCATTCTTTCCTCATATGTATTGGTTAATGCATTTCAGATTCTGCCCCATTTCAAAGCTCTGGGAGATTATATGCTGTATGCTGATTTGGTAACCTATGGCCAAAACAGTCATGTTGTTGCCATCATACTAACACACACACACACAGATGCACATATTCACTCATACAGACACAAATGCATATATACACATGCAAAGAAAGACATATGCACACACATCTATCCATACAAACATAATGACAAACATATATAAGCATATAGATAAACCCATAAATACATATATGCACATATACTGATGCACATACAGATACTCATGCACATATGGACCCATATACACACATGCATACATGAAAACACATATACAAGAATATACATTCATACTTACATACATACATATAAACATACCACATACATCCACTTGGGTGCACACACATACACACAGATGCAGATTATACTTGGAGATACACATGCACACATATACTTATGCACATATCAGGAACACACACATTATTAATGTGATTAATCATGGATATTGTTTTATTGTAAACTGCTTTGCTCAGAAATGCTTATCAAATTTCTGGCACTCAATGCTGCTTGCCAACTACTCAATGATGGGCAATGTTTATACATTTAAACTATTTGTTGGATCTATTTTCTAATCTTGTTGGTTACACTTTAATATATTTAGCATCTGACTAATTTTCATCATAGAAATGTGTATTCCCCAAAACTGTGACAGCCAGTCACTCCTCAAGATCTCTGTATTGGCTGCAAACACCACAAAGCCTGGTGCCCACAAGGCAGCCAAAGTAAGCTCCAAACATCAAAGCTGCATTTCACTAGAGGGAAGTTCTCTGTAAAGGCTCACCGGGACCTGCAACATGGCTGTCCCTAGCTGTGTCTCCTTTTCTTTCTTTTATTGCTATAGTGACCCTGACCTGGATTGAGTTTTGGATGTGTCAGGTGAGCTTGAACCTTAGGGTCAGCAGCCTGTTTCTCTGCTTGCAATTCTTTGAGGTCAGATGTCTTCTTCGACGACATTACTAGTTCTTTGAAGTTTATGGTCAAATGTCCTCTCACACAATCACCCTGCTTAACCTTGAAGCCAGTTTCCCCTTTCAACTCCCCTTCTCTCTGACTCTACTCCTCTTTTCAGTCTCATCTCTCATCCCCTACCATTGTAATTAGAATGTAAATTCTGGGCGGGAGAGATGGCTCGGAGGTTAAGAGCACCGACTGCTCTTCCACAGGTCCTGAGTTCAATTCCCAGCAACCACATAGTGGCTCACGACCATCTACAATAAGATCTGGTGCCTTCTTCTGGAGTGCAGTTGTATATGCAGGCAAAACACTGTATACATAATAAATAGTTAAAAAAAAAAGAACGTAAATTCTACGAGAACAACAACAACAACAACAAAAAATCGTTCTGTGACTGATTTCACAACTTACAAGTAATGTTCAGAAATTTGTGCTAAATAAGAAAATGTCTATTGTGTGCCAAAACCTATTATGTTCCTCAAACTGCCAAGACACATATTTTCTTACAAGTTTAGTCAAAGAGACATGCAGTTAACAGGAAAATAAACCCAACCCATAAACAGCCATGGACAATCAGACAGAAAGACAACCAAGTAAAATTTAGCAATTGCTTTGTATGTGGCATTTCGTGAGCTGCTGTGCACTCTTACGGTCCTGCCATTAAACAGGTACCGTAACGTAGCTGTATCTGTGCTTTATCATCTCTGAGGAACACCTGAATTTCCTGTGTCCCTCACCAGACAGACTGTGTGATGGCTGCAGGGATATCCTGATACACTTTTCTGTGTCTCATTAAACCTTCAGAATTCAGTATATATTCTTCCTGTTTTGTCTCTGAGCAATAGAGGCTACGGTAGATTTTGTAAATTCAGGTAGTGGTTCTGAGAGACTGCTACATGCTGCTGCTGTCAGCGCCAGCTTGAACCTTCCTGTTCACTTTTCTTTCTTTCAATTTCAGCCCAGCATTTTGGGCCACTCTCTCACAGTAAGGTCAAATCCTGCAATAGTTTCTAAGAGTGGAAAAGGCTTGCCTTGTCTCGGGCTTCACAGGGCTCTACCATGCCTGCCCTACCCCCATCCCAAAGTAATCTTAACAGGGGTTTTGTTTCCTTACCGCACAGTTAGCTGCCCTGTGGACGCTGAACCCCTTCCTTTAATTCCATGGGACACTTATCCTTTTAGCAATTATTTAGCATAACAGCCCCCCCCATCTGTAAAACATATAAAGATGAAATCTGTAGTCTAGAAGGGGCGCCAGTGTCAATCTTTGCAGGGGAATGCTGTGTGGGGCTTCTGTGCACATCCATGCATTATTTCATTTAAAATAAATGCTCATTTTAGAGGAGAGTTAGATTTAATGGTAAGCATGACTCATAGGGCTCATAAAATGTCCTAAACAATTTCCCCCCATATTAATCTTGCTGTTGCTGAGATTAGCCCCAGGGGGGGTGGCTCCCACCTGGTAAGCCTAACATTTTGCATTATTAGGGCACATATCACTATTAACGAATCAATATTGATGTATTATTATTAACTAAGGTTCATATAGGCGGCATGCAATTCTCTTCACCACATCTCTTTTTTTCTTTTTTTTCTTTTCTTCTGTTTCAGGATCCCAAGTCTACAGGAGTTGTCACATCTCCTTCGGTTCAGCTTGGCTGGGATTTTTCTTGATTTGAATGGCTATGGCAGTTTTGAGAATACTGTTTAGATACTTTAGTGACTGCCTCTCTGCTGGAACCTATTTGTTTCCATGGTTATTGGGCTGAGGTTTGGGGTATAGGGCAAGAAGACCCTGGACGTGTAGTGCAATTGGCGTCATTTGTCACATGCATGCTAGTACCCTGGCATTTACTTTAACTGCCTCCACGGGGTGGGGGGCTGGGGGGATTGGCCCTCAGTTTCCCCACCATTGCAACTCACTGATGTTTTTTAACTCATTCCTGACCAAATGGACCCTGCAGACATTTTCTTGTCCTTCTGGTTTGAGGCAGGAGTAGCCAGGAAACCACAGTAAGCCCGACTTCCGCTGTCTGCGTAGCTGAACTCCGCCATTGAGGAGCTGGGATAGGTCTTGGCGTGCTAGGGACCATGTGCTTATTGATAACCCCTCTATGGGAGCCTGGTTACCAGGCTGTCATTAAACGCGCCTCTTCTGCTGCACCCTCTTTTCTCCAAGCCCGTTCTTTAAATTTGGGCTTCGTTTCCTATACGGAGTGAATCATTTAGGGCTACTCAAGTGTATATGGGTTTAGGGATGACTACCTGGTATTAGGTAGACATTTACAGAGCTCACTCCTGGGAAAGGTTGATTTTCTCTCTCTAGGCAGTCATAAATTGCCTGTAGTTCTTCATGTAGTAGTGGGGCCTTGTGAGACCTCCACCACTGACATTAATATGGCACTAGTGTCACCATTCATATCTTCTGGTGACCACAGTTACGATGTCTTATCTGGAAGACACAGTCTTGCAGCAAACAGATCTTACAGTTCCCCTCTCTTTCCAAAATGTTTCCAAAGCCCCACTGTAGTTTTGTGTTGTGAAAGGGAAGCCCATGGCACGTAGTTCTCTGCATTTTGGCCAGTTGTGGCTTTCTGTAATGGTCTCCTGCTGCGAAAAGAAGCGTCTTTAATGAAGGGTGAACACTGCACATATCAGTGGACGTAAGTTAGAAGTAATTGTTGTTCAAGGCAGCAGCAGTGTGAGGTTCTTCTCTAGGTCCCATGGCCTCCACCACTAGCAATGGGCTCAGTGGGCAGAACTAGGCATGCATTCCCTCATATTGAGTGAGTGGACCTTACGTTTAATTAGACAGCTGTTGATTTACTAACAAACTTCATTTTATAATAGATCAATGGAACTCGAATATGAGCTGATGTGATTATTTTTTTTTCAGGCAGTTTCTGAATAATATGATTGAGTGCCCTAGAACACAAGGTAATGTAATTAATAACACATGCTCACTCTTTCAAATCAAACCTCTGAGAGGAAGGCTTTAGAATGCCTGGCAGGGTTTTCAATGTAATTCATGTTGCTCTGATCTTAACTTTTGTTGAAGGGTGACTCATTTTAAGGGTGGTATTGAACTAAGAAATAGAGAATGTGGGTGCTATCCATAAGGAATGAGAGAATAAGAATAATGTGATCAGAGGGCAAAGTATAGAGAATTGTCCTCACTGGGGATTTTAAGTGAGGGAGAGCCTGAAGAGAATTTTAATGAGAATTCCTACCTCTATATATAGAACTGTGGGGCAGTTACCTTTGTGTAACTCACTTTTGCCTCCACCAAGGAAAAGGCACACTTAAGACAGTGCATCTTGACTCAGTCATTGAGAGGATACAATAGTCTATAGGACGCTGTAATCTGTGTGTGTTTTATTTTTAATTTGTAATAGTTTATTCAGATTACATCTGGATTTTTATCCACTCACTTGTGTCTTCCCACTCACCTCTCCCTCTTTCACCCTATTCCTCTCCCCTAGACCTCTGACAGAACAGGATATGACCACAGCCTATCCGGTCTAATCGCGATAGCCTGTTTCCCTTTCCTCTGAGTACCACTAGCCCCCTCCCACACCCCTGCCAAGGGGAAGTGGTCAAATAGGGGGCACTAGAGTTCATGTCAGAGGCAGTCCCCCTTCCCTCTCCCCACAACCGTAGAGAATTAGCTGTCTATTGGCTAGATCTGAATAAGAGTCTGGGTTTACTGCATGTCTTGTCCTTGGTTGGTGCATCAGTTTGGGCAAGTCCCCCTGGGTCCAGATCCGCCAGCCTTGATGGTCTTCTTGTGGGGGATACTGGACACTCTGGGAATTCCATCTTCCCATTCTTTCACAGTCTTCTTATCTGGTGTCCAATAGCAAATGGAAAGATCTCCCTTGTTCATGGATCAGGAAAATCAACATAGTAAAAATAGCCATCTTACCGAAAGCAATTTACAGATTCAGTGCAATCCCTATCAAAATACCTACACAATGTTTTGAAGACCTTGAAAGATCAATTCTCAACTTCATATGAAAAAAAAAAAAAAAAAGAAAACCTAGGTAGCTAAAATAATTCTGTACAATAAAAGATCCTCAGGAGGAATCTCCATCTCTGATCTCAAGATGTACTATAGTGCATCAGTAATAAAAACAGCATGGCTGGTTGATCAATGGAATCAAATAGAAGACCCAGAAATAAATACACACACCTATGAACACTCGATTTTTGACATAGAAGCCAAATCCATACAATAGAAAAAAAGATAATATCTTCAACAAATGGTGTTGGGCTAACTGGGTCTCTGCATAGAGAAAATTACAAGTAGATCCATATTTATGACCATGCGCAAAACTCAAGTGCAGGTGGATTAAAGACCTCAACATAAAACCAGATAC
Source organism: Acomys percivali (assembly GCA_907169655.1). Lineage (NCBI taxonomy): Eukaryota > Metazoa > Chordata > Mammalia > Rodentia > Muridae > Acomys > Acomys percivali. The sequence goes on along the minus strand of OU015742.1, from coordinate 25,310,330 downwards.
ACTGAATCTGTTTGAATAAAAAGTGGAGGTGCTGTAATTTGTTATCACTTCTGGGATGGACCATAGCCAAGAAGGAAAAGCCACATAGATTGCTAACAAAGGACCCTGAAATAGGTGGAACAAAGGAATTGCCAGGGTGTAGACAAAAAGTGACCTTTGTATTTTAGTTGGTATCAGATGCCATCTATCCATGCTAATCAAATTTCCTGAAACTCAGCCTCATACCCCTTTACTTAATCCTTCATAATTGATGTGAGAGCTATAATGGATAGACTGTTGTCCTTTCTCTTATTCTGTCCTGGTGCCCAAGTCATTTGTTCCACATTATTGTACATCAACCAACAGGAGTGATAGGAGACACTCCACTGAGCTTCTGAAGATGGTGTCTGTGGACCTGGCATGCCGCCACCTTCAGCTAATGGAATATACACACCAACAACCTGTGTCTCTAGTCACACCAGTCAATGGAGACGTATTTTTACTCTGCTGTAATAAGTTGCTTTTTTTGATGTGGGGTGAGTACTTTCAGGTCCTTTTTGTCCCTGCATCAAATATTTACTATTTGGAAAATTAACATATTGAAGGGTATTATGTGATAACTTCAAGTTGGTTGGCAACACAGAATTGAAAATTGTAATAATAATGTTTATTTCTTATTCTCCCCTCATATCTAGGGTGTTTTAATATATGGATAAAATAATGATGGTGAAAATCCCTGCTTTCTTCACCACTTTAGATAACTACTTAGGTACTTCAACCAGGGAATGTTTGTTTTTTGGTTTGGGGTTTGTTTGTTTATTTTACTGTCAATTCAACCAACATTTCCCCATTCCTACACCATTCTTGGCTTTCACTTCCGTTGCTATCCTCTTTCAAAGTGTGACCTAAGTTTTTTCTTGGATTGTTCTATTAAGGCGGCATTGTGCAATGCTTTGTGTCTTCTCTCACTCACTGAAAGGCACTTGCTACTTTCCTCTTCCTATTTTATGTTTGAGCTCTCTTCCTCCTTACCCCACTTCCTCCCTCTCCCTGTGAAATAACAGGAGCACAGCATTGCCACTGGCAACATTAGATGAAGTAACCCAGCAGATCTACCATGTTTAGCACATATTAAAACTAAACATTTCTAGGAAAACAGCCAAGTTTTAAAATGTGAATATCTTTTCAACTCTTTCACATTATTCTTTTCTTTAATAAACATTTGTTAAGCATGCAGTATGTTGCAAACTTTGTGTGTGATGGAATACAACAGATTATCTGGAATAAAGAAAAATAATGATGATTGGAAAGGTGTGGCTCATTCACAGAGTTTACAGTGAATCAAGATACACCATTGATTTAATAAAAGAAGTTCAAAGAAAATAGACATTACCACTAAACTACCTATTAATTTTAAGATACCTTCTGGTTTTAGTGATATGAAAATATGTAGCTTTCACAAATACTGTGTAATGATTGTTCTACTCCAAATTGTAAGAATGGTCAATTTCTGAAGCTGAGTTCTTTGTCTTTCACTGTTATAATCTCTAGAAACTTTCTCTTCAGCTGCTCTTATGGTCTTTATTCAACCTTGAAGATTCCTTGCTTCAACTCTAGCCATGTATTGTGCCGCCTATGTGGTAGGCTTGGCCTGACACTGAAGAGGAAAGAGGTGCAGTCTAGAGACGGAGGCAGCTTCATACAGTTGCATAATCACCAGGCCATGTCTTCCATCAGATCCTCTCGGAGTTACCAGGAGAGATGTGATGATCATTTTTGGCTGCACTCAGCAAACATGAACAGATATGGATGAACTGATCATTCTTCTGCAATCTCCTCCCTTCTTTCTTCCCCCTCTTTCAAGGTGCTAAGCGTATCCAAGTCTTCTATTCATATCTTGTATTGTTTTCAAAGAATTATTCGTCCATTCCTTCTAAATATTTCCCTACCCTGGTGATTAAATACAGAGGTGAGTGAATGCCAAAGAGAGAATGTTTGGATTTTCCAAAGGGAAGGCAAGAAATCACAAGACTGTGAAGGTGTATTTATGCATTATAGATTTCATTCATGACTTCATGATTGCCATGCTGCTCTGAGCTCATGGCTGTGCACCCTGTTGGGTAAGCAGACCGGGGATAACTACTTCATGTTCTCCTTGATCATATCTGCATAAGGTTGATGAGTGGATCTCTTTGAATCCTCTAATACAGATGTGAAGGCTAATGTTGAGTTCCAGCAGAGCCAACAGCAAGCCTATAAAAGCAACTGTAATTCTATTTTACTGCACGTTCTCCCAGATGCTTGAGCCATACTTCCCAGCAAATACTTTGCATAGTAAGTCTAGGACCACTGGTTGAGTGCTGGAAAGTTAATTCTCTAAGAATTTACAAGACATTTAAAGTTGATATTCTTGCCTGCATTGAAGTAGTAAGTATGTAAAATGCAGAACTGAGTGTTGATATTATAATTAGCTCCATCAGTACTGGCTGCTCTTCCAGAGAACCCAAGTTTAATCCCCAACACCCACATGGGAGCTCAAAACTAATTGCAACTCAAGCTCCAAAGAATCCGGCGCCCATTTCTTGATCCTCTGGATACTCAATGGACATGACTCACACACATAATGCAGGCAAAACACTCACACATATGAAATAAAAATAAATAAATAATTTTTAAAAAGAGAGAAAAGTAGGTTTAGCTTGCATACATCACCTGGACTTGGAATTACTAATCTGGAATCTTGAAATTTCACCTAAGTTTACTAATATTTATTGTGGATAGTATAAAAAATTGGGATAACAGAATAGTTGTTTTATTTAGTTTGTTAGAATACCCATGTTGGGGGGAATGGAGCTGATAGGTCTGGCACAATATACTTTACAACAGATTTCTTAACTTCTTGATATTCATTTTATACATTATTATAAAGTCCATGTAAGTGGGAAAGTTATATAAATTTAGGACAGTGATTTTGTTGAGCTAAATTGTGCTTTAAGTTTTCAATTATCCAAGGACACATAATTATTGATCTATATCTTTTGATAATGTCATTTTAGAGTTTCTAAGACTATCTAAATTTAGAATGATATATTGTCTTTTCAGTTTTCAGAAACATGCTTAGTGACAGAGTCCATGATGGGTTGGCTCTGATTTCGATTTAGAGACCATTGTCTGTGTAAATTTCAATAACTATTCTATCTGAAACCTGAAGTCTTTTTAAAAGCCCAGAGGACATCGGAAACAGAATGTGACTTAGACTGAGAGTCAAGATATTTTTCAGAAGCAAACCATTTATGTGGATTTATGAAATACATCTGAATCTTAAGATTATTTAAAAACCATCAAGACTCTTTAGAGTAGCTGTGTTTAACATGTTAAATATTTGAGACTTTGGCAATTAGTTTTGAAGAAAGGTAGATTTGGAGATAAGTCAGTGCTTAAGGTGGAAGTGCCAGCTATTCCGTAGTGGCTTCCCTGCCTTGTATCACAATGTACCAATGCTTAGTAACTAACTGTTCAGAAGAGACTTAATACAGCTGTGTATATTTCACTACTAGATATTTCCCACATTCCGCTTGTGCAATGGAGCCATTTTTAATCACCCCTTTGCTTGTGTCACTATATACTATGTTACACACCCAGCCATAGCATCTGTGGAATTATTGAGGACAATTGCTATTTCTTGCAAGTTTTGGGTTTGGCAAGCAAATGAATGCAACTTTGTTCTTCTCACAGACTATGTATGCAATTTAGATAATGGTCCACATGATAGGTATGATTATACCCATAGTTAACTGAGATTATTGTAAGGACATAAAATTTTCCCCATTTATAAATTTTATATGTAGAACAACAAAATTGCATGTTCAAATGAAAAATTGTAATCAAGAACCAATCAGTAATGAAAAACAATACTGATTGTTAGACAAGGCTAGAAAAAAATATCCACTAAGTGTAATTGAACATCCTTTTCTTGTATTATCATTGTTAATAATCACTGCTTAAGATAATTCTGGTTTTACTTCTTATATTTGGTGAGATAATTAATCCTAAAAATTCCTAGAGTAAAAAGCCACTTTGTGAAGATGAAGCTTTAATACTTCAAGGCTTTCTTATGATTTTCTTACTGTTAATCATCTCATTGTGCAAGTTAATATTCAGTTCTCGTAGCTTCTTTTTTTCTCCAGGGGCAAGAATCTGTGAAGATGGCCTAGCTCATATACACTAATTGTGGTAAAGTATAAACTAACCAGAAACCCACCTACTCTACAGTGATACTCTCTGTACTTTGACCAGTTGTCAATCTCTGTGTTAACTGATGCATTCTGCACAAAGGAGCTTCTGTGATGGAAATTGAGAGTTGCGCTAACCTACGGTATAAAGATAAATTTGATGGCAATTTACCTCTATGTCCATTTGGCAAAAATCACAGTTCTCCACTAAAGCAGCTGACCTCCCAAGCCGTGAGTTCCTAGCTGGGTTTCAGAGAACACAGAATAAGGAGTGAAAAATGTTTGTTAGAGCAAGAAATTAGGAGGACTGCTTGTGTATCAGGGTCTTCTGAACATGAAGCTATGTTATAATAGGTTTATGAGACAAGCACTGATGTCAAATTGCCTTTGCTTAAGACCCGAGTCCTTAACTTTTGAGTTGTATAACCTCCGAAATGTTGCTTATCTTCTTATGGTCTCAGCTTCTTGTAAAGTAGTCGTCATGAAAGCTTAGCTTGTCTTGGTAATCCATTAAGTGATGCAGATAAAATTCTTGCAATACACACGTGCTCTTTAGTAAACACTAGCCAATACTATCTTTTTGTTTGTTTGTTTTGTTGATATAGGGTTTCTCTGTGTAGCCCTGGCTGTCCTAGACTCGCTTTGTAGACCAGGCTGGCCTCAAACTCAACAGCGATCTGCCTGCCTCTGCCTCCCGAGTGCTTGTGTTATTTTTCAGTGTCCTACAATGAATACTGTATATGGGTAAATGAGTCAGTCAATAACCTGGGGATCCAAGATGTAGTGTGAAATCTGAAGGCCAGGGAGATTGAGGAATGGAAACAGCAATGTTTTCAATGTTAAGACCAAAGTATGTAAAACTCAACAACTCTATTAGAAAGGACCCAAGAGAACCTCCTTCTTGCGGGGAGGTCAAGTTTGTTATATTTTGCTCTTTAAATGGATAAAGACTTTCCACACATAAGAGGGAATATGCTGTGTTCAGTCTATCAATTTCAGTGTTAATCTCATTGAAAACTACCTCCTACAACTACTCAAAACCAAATCCAGTGAAATATTTTAGCACTTTATGGATCAGTCCAATGACATATGATATTAGCCATATTCTTTGTAGATTTATAATCATATGTATTATTTGATATGATATCTTATTTACATACACATGTGTAATGGATACAGTCTTTTTTAGAAGTGAAAAGTAGAAAATGTTATTAACAATAAGAAAAGTACCACATAAAATTTTATGAAATGTAGTATAAGTAATCAATACATAAAAATGAAAAAAAAAAAACAGTTTTTTTTTTTGCTTACCTTTGGGAATTACAAAAGGTTCTACACCCTTGACATATCCATTATTTTACTGACGATTGTAACCAAAGCAATATGTCAAGAAAAGTAAGTTAACAGTATAATTGGAAAGTGAAAAAATATCAGAATTATAGACAATATAAAATTTACAGACATATTCTAGCACAACTAAATGAATTTTGTACCATTTCAAGATGCGACTTATTATATAAAAAGTACTTGTTTCTGTCTACTGAAATAATAATTAAATAAGAAACCAAGAGAGTTCAACTTCATTGCTGGCAATACTAACCAGAATAAAATTTCTAGTTATACACAAATAATAGAAGTATAAATCATAAATGCTGAAAACTACAAGGCACTGAAGAAAATCTCAAGGCATGTAAAGAGAGACCAGGACTTACAAATGAAGTTAGGGCAGGGTCACATAGCTCCATATTTATGGAAGATACACTCTTTTATATATACATTTTATTATAACATTAACTACATGGTAATCAACACCATATAATATATACATGATCAACTCACATTTGTTGTTTTCTGTCTGCATGGCTGGGTACTATTGGCATTTACCTGCTTTATCTATGCAGGGAGGAAAATAACAACTATTATATTCAATTGTTGTGAAGATTAGACAAGATAGTACCTAAAGTGGTTGTCATCTAATAAGCATTTTTAGTATTTTAAAGCACAATAATAATAATATTATTATTATTACAAGAATTCTGTAATGATTATTTTAAATTCAGGGTTTAATTTCCTCTTCTAATGAAATGTGTCTGCTACTTTCCTATTTTCTTTTTTAAAGATTTATTTTTATTTTTAGTTAGATGTTACCTAAGATTAATAAGAGAAAGAAGATTGTTTAATACTTAATACTGTATAAATGGAAATTAAAGCCAAATGTTTTCATGGTATGTTGTATGGACACCTAATTTTCCATTAATTTGAACAAAAAAGAACAATCTCTGTGTAAGTGAATCACCCCAAGGCACGCCATAGAAAAGGACTAACATATTCAACAGACTCTGTGTGTGGGAATGTGCACATGAGTGAGTTCATATGCCCACGGAGGCCAGAAAAGCATGCCGTGTCCCCTTCTGCTAGAGTCACAGTTTGCTGTGAGCCACCTGAACTCTAAGAGTAGTATGCACTTCTAACTGTTGAGGCATTTTTCTTCTGCCCTAACTTTATAGCTTTATTAGCTGGATTCATATACTTCTATATAGTCTTTAACATAGCTTAAAATTGAAATCCTCTGTGTAAGGGATTCTCAGTCTCAATGGTTTTAAATGTTCTTAACTATGCAGTTCAATCATCACTATCGTCTTTATTATCATAACCACCATCATCCTGAACATCCCTTCTATCATTACCATCATCGTCACTATGATCTCTTCCATCATCATTATCACCCTTGGCAGTATATTGTAAATTCTACTTGTTAAATGGATACAGGAATCAGAAATGAAGTTATATTTTCTACGTATTCTAAAAGAGGAAAAATAACTCACAAATCAGTGTATTCAGCATCCGAGTTTTGTTTTGTTTGATTCGTATCAATATGACTGCCTATTAATTACTTAAGACTAGTAAGAGAAAGAAGAATGCTTAATGCTTAATGATGTATTAATGCAACTTAAAGCCAAATGTTCTTATGGCATGTAGTAGGAACATCCAAGTTTCCATTAGTGCAAATAAACAATAGTAGTGTATAAGTAAATCACCCCAAGGCACACACTAGGTAAGGGATAAAGCGCTCAGCCGACTGTCACAGTAACTAATGACATCCTTTGTTTTGAGTGGAGAAGCAGTTTCAACAAACACAGAATCTATCATGTTCACTTTTGCGGATTTGAATTGCTTAAGTTTATTATTTGAACTTATTTTGTGAACCACTTTTAGGAATTGTACACAAAATAATAAGCATAACAATACTTAAGATAACATCTCAATATATAAATATTTAGGAACAATTCTAATAAAAATGACTTCTGGCTAGGATTTCATAAGACTTGTTTTCCTTTCTGAAAAGAGAATGTTTTACTTGAAGGTATATGAGAACCACAGGGTCCAAGTACTTATTCAGTAGAGATTTATCTGAGAACACCTTGTTAGTGTGGTGATTTGGGTTTGTGCGCCTTCAGGAACATCACTGCAACATGCCAAAGCCAAGCACTATGGAAGGTAATCTATAAGGCAGGCTGCAGTCCAGCTGGGACGCTCACTGTGAGTGATGGACTCTATTTTTAGTACTAATTTATTTGCCATGCAGATGGAGAGCTTTCATGAGAACAACACAGTGACTCACGGCCTGCACTCCCCAGTTCTTCTGAGAGCTGCCATGTGAGGGTGCACATGTGCTGGCCCGAGACAGTTGGTAATTGCCTGTTCCCCCTTTCTCCTTCTCCATTTGTGAGAACTCTCTTGAATAAATAATGAGTGGCCTCTTTTTTTCTCTACCCCAACAACTTAGACTCATAATTAGAATTTGCTACTTCTTTTAATACATTCAATTATCTGCTGATTCAAGCATCTTTAGGTCAGATGCATTAGAAAACAGCTAATTATGCCCTTTCCCGTGGGTAAAAAATCTTTAAATTTAATTAAAAGACCTTAACTCAACTCCTTCACATTAGGGTCTACTTCCCAATGGATTTTTTACAGGGTGACTTAAAGAGCTAAACTCAACATTAAAATTAGCAATGGTTATTATGCGTTGCTTCTTATTTAAAATAGAAACATTTTGGTTAATGAATACTTCCATTCCTCTTGTTTCCTCTCAATCATATCCTTTCATTAATTTTCTTTTTAAATGATTTCTTTTATTTTTTTGAGATTATAATATAATCACATCATTTCCCCTTCTTGTTTTTCCATCCAAGGTTTCCCCTACAACCAACTCTTCTTGCTCCTTCAAGCTCATGGACTCTTATTTTCATTTTTAAAGCATAGATACTAAGAAATCTTGCTTTCCAGTTTTAAAGTTTTTAACTTTTTATATTGTGTGCCAAAAAAAACATCTGAGCATCTATCCTTTTTCAGATTCAGTATTCTTCTTGACACACTAATATGGGCAAAGAGTGGAGAAAATATGTTAAAAGAAGAGAAGAGATGCTAAATTGTACCTCTGGACCATGTAGGTTCAACATATGAGGTGTTCTGGCTTTTATGAGAGAAAGTCACAAAAATAAACTTCTATTTCCCCTTTCTAAATTTGAGTATTGGGATGAAGCTAGTTTCTGTGATTTGGTTTCTTCCAGGAAATCAAGAAAGCCAAGGCATATCATGTGCCTTTCCTACAGCTTCAGGGTTTCACTCTTATTATGTTTTTAGAAGAATCTTGGTTTTGTTGTTGTTTTATTAATAGTGGAACTTACACTAATAGAAAAATCTGGACATTGAAGGGAAGGAAGCATCTGGAAAGGAACAGGTGTTTTTCTTATATGAGTATCCACCAACCCTCTTTCTCTGCCACCCCATCCTTTCCTCATACCCAACCTCAATTCCTTTTTTTTTCCTTCTCCCTTTCTTGTCTGCTTCTCATACTTATTTTTCTTATTCAGTTAAGTACATTTAGAAGATGATCACTTACAGGCACAACATACCAATACCTGAAGACATCTGTGAGGCCCCAACCCTGTCTCACTCTGCCTCTGCAATCTTGAGTACGAGTCATTGGGAAATACTTAATAATATTGATCATTCTTTCTGCTTCCTGGAGTAGGCCAATAGGAACCATTTTATACAGAGGAATGACCTTAGGAGAGTGGTCATTTAGGAAGAAACATTGGACAGGAAGAAGGAGAAGACAGCACCTGTGATGGGCTAAATAGCAACTATGGAGACAGCTTTAACTGTGGTAGCATTTCAGGCGATAAATTAACCAACAATAAACTAGGTATATAAAGTAAAGCCAGAGAACTGTTTTTAGTTTTCAGGATGGATTAGCAAAGAGAATGGAAGTCATGAGTGTGATAAAGAGAGTAAATTGGGTAGAAGAGAATTTCAACTTTAGTCCCATTGCCATTCATGTTATAAAGCTATTTATGGGTGAGTGAAAATGAACAAATAGGGGACATTTTGGGAAACTAATTAAATTGAGCAACAAAAAAAAAATAACCACTTTAAGGGCCTCCTGAAATATTGTCATTAATTTCTCTGAAGTGAGCTATAATTTGTTTCACTTGCTTTTTCTGATCAGAAAATACTAATGTGCACACATGTAAATCCTTGTCTATTTTCTTGGGCATGTGGGTGAACGCTGTCACTCAGATGATTTACAAAAATTTAAAGATTTTATTAGATAAGGTTTTGGAATATATGTGTGTATTAGAAACATGTGAGCAATAAATGACATATGTTAAAACAAAAACATGAAAGAAGGGAAGTGTGTCAAAGTGTGCTTCCACAGGGGTAGACTCTTGTGACCATACAGGGGTGATGGCAGGTGAGAGGATAGACATAGAAATATCTACTGATACATTGTTGTTTCATTTTCACTTTTTAATGATTACCTTCCAACATAAATACTGTGTGTGATAAAGCAGCTATCCCATGGATGGTCCAATAGCCTTTGTAGAGTTCAAATAGAATACATATGCTTCCTCACTCCAAGATGCTAGATTTTTTGAGTCAATTAAAGTATGAATTTTGCATTAATGATATAATAGAAATGTCAAAAATTATGCTAACTAAGGAATTAGTCACATTTCATTGTGCTCTCTGTCTCTCTGTCACATTGCATGTGTGTGTGCATGCAGGCACGTGTGTGTGCATGCTTTGAGGAGGGAAGAGATATGACAGACACACATACACAAACAGACACACACACACACACACAGAGAGAGAGAGAGAGAGAGAGAGAGAGAGAGAGAGAGAGAGAGAGAAATACAGAGACAGAGGCAGAGACAGAGACAAGAGAATGAATTGGTAAATGAGTGTCCAAAGAATTGATTTCCTGATAGGATTTTCTATTGTCCTATGGTTGAATAGAAAGCTAGAAATCTGAGAAGTGCAACCAAGGAAGTGAAGGCACTGCTCCAGCAGGAAAAAGGGGAAAGTCCTATGATACAGGTCAAACAATCAAAAACATGAAATCAACTATTGCTGGTGAATTCTATAATTAGAAAGATTCAGGATGGTCCTTCATACTGTATTTCAGGGATTTAGTAAAAAACATTTTTTAATGAAAAATAAAAGTGAACCCCAGGAACCATTAAAAGGATGGGTTACTTTCTCAACAGCCAAGAGCTTTGGACTAGGATGCTTATTTCTCTTAGATTGTAGTTTAATTCAAGAGATCAGCTCACACTCCTTACTTCATTTATTGTGTTAACCCTGTATTTCATCAAAATTCAAAAGGGGAGAGACAAAACTCATACCCCAAGAGTGGAGTCTTTGAGAGAAACAATATTTACTACTAAGGCATTCTTGATGTTTGGATATGCCTGCATCACAAAGGGAAGGTGAGCTGCCACCTCAGAGACACAGAAGACCTGGAACTCTCCCATCTCTTCATTCAGTAACTGTGGAATAATTTAATGCTAGACATTTTAGTGAGGCATATTGAGGGAATCTGTGGAAGAAAAGCTCAGTGACACTGTGTAGTTCCCAATGTGTGAGGTCAATTACTGTTCTTCACACAACTGTTGGAGGCCAATGTCTTGGCTTACCATAAAGTCAGAGTTTCAATGTCAGCATCAGTATTCCAGTCTAAATCTCTTCTAGTTCTTATCCATCTTGTTTTCAGAAAGCCACTGTCCTTTTCAAACATTTTGATGAATACAGGAAGGTGATATGAGAAATCTCAGCTGATCAGAGTGCATCAGCCAGCTTGTGCATCCCTTTTCCCAGTTGCTACTGGTGGGTAAGTTGCACACTTATGATCTAGCTGGGAGTTAGGTGAGACCAGATCAAGGAGTATATGGTGTCAACTTTATTGTCTTCCCTAGCTATTTGGCATGTTTTCTTATTCTTGAATGAATTGCAAGAGGTTTTGCATCATAAATTAACTTGAAATATGGCAAAATTCTTGCAATTGGCTTCAATTTATTGAGTTATATTTATTCATGTCAAAATTCATAGAAATTTATAACAATTAGTAGTATCACAGCCTATAGAGCATGGATGAGCAACAAAGATGAAATAAACACATTTCACCCCTTAGGAATTCAAGGACTTATTTGCATCTAAATGTTATATACTAAGTGTCATAACATGCATTTGTGGCAGCTAAATATTGAGACAGAAATGATAAACTATCTGAAAATATTTAGGATAAATCGCCACACCAGAAAATGTGATAGTTGAGTTAGGTATAGAAAACCATCATCTCATTAGACAGAAAAGGAATAGAAGGCATTGCAAAAAATAACACGGGGGTGTGAGGTAGTATTTTCAAATAATGGTAAGGATATCAGTGAAGGTATGCATAATTACGTATGTACAGGAAAATGATGATACAGAAAGTTTGAAATGTAGTCCAGATCTAGATGAAGAAGGTCCTTAGTTGTCATGCTAAAGGATAAACAATAGTGACATTTTCTTAATAGTTGCTTTTTTTTTTTTTTTGTAGTTTTCACTCTCATGTGAGCACATGATAGAAGACATTTTTATTCATCTTATTGGCAGGAAAGCAAGCTTTCACCCAGGCTGTAGTAACTTCCAGAAAGAAATTCTCTCATTCCCTAGTAGGATTAATTTTGCACATTCTTTCTACTGGAAATGAATATTTCACATTTTATTTATTAGGTTTTCTGGGAAAAAAAGATAAATCTGATCATGAATTTTAAAATGTTGAATTTTATATTTATATAGCACACTCTGACAGAAAAGATCAAGTTGAATTGAGGACAAGGTGCATTTCTCTTTTTCCTTGTTGCAGTATTTTAGTACAGCCACAATCTCCTCATCATTGTACAAAAATGTAAACCATAAGCTTCTGATTTTGACCTGGTCATTTTTTCATGTTGTTCACTCTGACTTTGTAGAGACAAGCTCTTCCCCAAACTTTCACTTCCAAATCCAGTATTCTACTTTTCAGGCTTCACAGCAAATCCTGGCTCATCTGCGAGATGGACCAGAGACTCGAGACCAAAGGTTTAAAACAAAACATGAGGAAGTGAAGGATTAAGAGTATTCTCAGCAAAATCCAGTTAGACAACAGAGAAGATCTGCAGCAAAAGGGAAGAGGCTACACCAAGTTCCAGCACCATCTTGGCCCTGTGTGGTTCTCTGGAGTGTGAATTGGTCTCTAATTGGTCTTACCACTGTGCCACAAAGCTGAACTTTCAGACTGTCTCATGGATCATCGTTGACTATTGTTTTTTCCCAGGAGGGAGATTTTGGCAGTGCCAACTCTGTGTGTCTGTGTCTGTAAGCAAAGTAGATCAAGTATCATATAGCTCAAGGCCAGTCCTGCAGAGACTGTTGCAGATGGAGTCCAGAAGAAACAGAGCCCAGACTAGTTGTGGATACACACACAGAATGCTGTACAATGAAGAGGACCTGGATGAGTCAATTACCATGCTCCACAGAATATAGTGTTCTTCTCCTGCTCACACCATAGAGGTGTGCTCTCTAAAATCTCTCTGTGAGCTGCTAAGATGGCATAGCAGGTGAAGACCCTTGTCACCAAGTCTGAACCCCACTTGATTCCTGGCACCCACACGTTGGAAGAAGAGAACCTACTCCTGTGAGATGTCCTCTAGCCATACATGCTCTATTGAACACACACACACACACACACACACACACACACACACACACACACACA
>OU015742.1:25277208-25297021 GCA_907169655.1 Acomys percivali | reverse complement strand
ACACACACACACACACACACACACACACACACACACACACACACACACACACACACCCCTGAACATTCTCTATGAATTATTCTCTGTGCCTGTCAAGATGGGAACCACATTTAAGTATCATCTGTTGATATTTAGTTGTCATCATGTATGTATAAATTAAAGCAGTTTCCTCCAGTGTCCTTGGATCTCCAGGATCAATTTTAAACCAGTTCACTTCTTGAGATTCTTCCACCAATGGAAAAGAAAATGAACTGAAAGGAGAATATTCTCAAGACAACCATTCACTGCTCATTTTGCTTCTAATGGGAAGTTATTGTTACTCCTCAGTCTGTAGTCACTCCTAGAGTCCATGAGTATGAGAGGATATTTCCATCCATCCAACTGAAGATCTGGAGGGATGGAGGATGGTTTACTCAGCTGATGGTGAAGAGTCAAGGGACCCTTGCTGACTCCTAAGTGCCATTTGCTAGCGTGGAGTCTACTCCAATGTAGTTGCTATCCTAAGTAATGTGCTGGGAACTGGCCCAATGACGACATCTAAGACTGTGTAGGAGAAAATGGATAGCTATCCATGAGAGGACTAGTCCTTCCTTCTCTGTTTTGTTGTGGACAGTCAGAATCTGAAGTAAGAGTTTCCTGAAAAATAATGTTGTGAAACTACTTTACTAAAATCCTCTCAGTGTACACTTGTGGGTTCAAATTGATACTATTGAGTGTTTTGGGAAATTCAAATATAAAGTTAATACATCAATGCATGGATTTCTTTCTGTGTGCATATCACTTTATACTTTTCTAAGGAAAAATTAAAATATGGAAAATATTATAATAATATAATTTTCCATTTTTTTCTGTTGCCAAGATTAAGACAAAGTCAACAGCTTTATTCTGTGGCCTGAGAAGCAAGTAACTGGCCAAGAGCATCCAGGTGTTTGCTGACCACTGACTGCCATGTTCTCTTTTAACTAATTTCCTCACCTTGATGTTTTATGTCTTGGAGATTTGAGGTACTGCCTTTGCAGTCTATATTCCAACAGTTTCTGTTGTATTACTGAAGGAGATCTCCTGGAACCATCTGATGTCTTGTGTTAAATCTGCCTATCAATTAGGATAGCAACTACATTGGAGTAGGCTTCACACTAGCAAATGGCACTTAGGAGTCACCAAGGGTCCCTTGACTCTTCACCATCAGTTGAGTAAACCACCTCCATCCCTCCAGATCTTCAGTTGGATGGATGGAAATATCCTCTCATACTCATGGACTGCACACCAATGTGATGCTTCACAACTTTTAATCTCTGTGCTTCTTTCTCTCTGCTATCAGCATGCATTCTCTCATTAATTTATGTGTTTAATGTGAGGAACCAGAATATCAGAAACAAGTTGCAAGTCTTACAAATACGAGATTTTGAGTAAGTTTCCCACATAATTTTAAGCTGCTTAGAGGAAATTATCACTTCTTTACTCAATAGACTGACCTTAAAGCTGTATGGTTAGCACAATTGATATGCTGCATGCTTCACAAGCATGAGGATCTGAGTTCGGATATCCCGATTCCATTTTAAAGCTTAGTAGAGGCCTGTATGTAACCTCAGTGCTCATGCAGATCCCTGGAGCTTATTAATCAGTCAATATAGCCAATTGGCAAGCTTGAGGGTTCTCAAGGTTCAGGGTGAGGTGCTGTCTCAATGAATGGGGTAGGTAATAACACAGGAAGATAGCTAGTTTTGATCCATATGCATGTGTTGTTCACTTGCACCCACACCTGAACATGTTCGTCACACAGGTGTGCACATACACGCATATTCTCTGTCTGTCTCTGTCTCTTTCTCTCTCTGTCTCTGTCTCTCTGTCTCTGTCTGTCTGTTCTCTGTCTCTCTGTCTCTCTCTCTCTCTCTCTCTCTCTCTCTCTCTCTCTCTCTCTCTCTTACCAGTGAAAGTGTTCTTTGGGACCTGAGACCATATTTGAAACATATATTGTTTGTTTGTATTTTAACAGTAATCACAAAAACTTCCTGGTACTAAACAGGGGAAGAGCACAGACAAAAAGGTTGCAAATTTATCCTTGTGATACAAGTCTAAATCAGATATTAGGGGGAGAAAACAGCAACGCCCTCTGACTCTTCAGATAGCGGGTATTATATGACTATAATGACCAGGCAAGCAGAGTGGTTTCCATATAAATCTCTGATTACTGTCCTTCATATAATGTTAAGGATCCAGTGCAATTAAACTTTCCCCATAATGGAAGAAAGGGAAGGAAAGGAGAGCTACTCTGGACTGGTGTCTGCTACCAAACACCTGATCACTTAGCATGGAAATAAGTAGCGTGACACCTGCCAGGGCAAGTCCATCATGTTGAGCTACACACAATTCAACCTTGATATCAACACCACTCTGCTTTGAACCTCAGAAGATATTAAGTAACAGTGGAAGATAAGGAATCAACAGACACAAAGAGAGTCATCCTGTTTATCTGAATGCTGACTCTGTTTTACCAAGAATGCATTGGCTTACTCTTTTTTTTTTGGTTTGTTTTTTTGTATTGGCTTACTCTTAATATTGGAAGCATGGTTCTCTATTTCTAGCCTATGTTAAGACGTCCTTCTATGTTCTATAAAACCTTCCCAACACTGGTTTATTTACCTTTTTTATCTCTAGATACAGATCATTAACACATTACATACTTCTTTCAAGAAAAAATAAACCACCAGGTTTCATTCCACCTATAGCCTCCTAGGGAGGTGCAATGGCTGTTCTTGGTTGTCAACTTGACTATATCAGAAATGACCTACAATCCAGAAATGAAGGGCACACCTATGTTCCAGATCTTGAGACTGGAAGACATAGGATTTTGATCTGGACCTTGAGATAGGAAAACACACCTTTAATCTGGGCCACTCATTCTGCTGGAAGCCTTTATAAGGTCAATGGAAGAAGGAAGGTTCTATTCTTGGCCTGCTTGCCCTCCCCTTTCTAGCACATCCACTCCTTCACTGGCATTGGACCCTATTTCTTCAGGATTGTAGCACATATAGAAGGCCAGGTGAGATACCCAGCCTTGTGGACAAAGCAGCTCTTATATTTTGGACTTTCCATTCATAGTGAGCACTGTTGAATTAGTTGGACTGTAGGCTGTAAGTCATTCCAATGAATTCTCCTCTCTCTCTCTCTCTCTCTCTCTCTCTCTCTCTCTCTCTCTCATCTATTTATCTAATTTATCTATCTCCTATCTATCTATCTATCTATCTATCTATCTACCTATCTATCTATCCATCCATCAGTTCTGTGACCCTAAAGAATCCTGACTAATGTAGGAGGAATATTTTATTTATCTTTTAAGCATAGACTAGTTGCTTTATTTATCATGAAACAAGTTATTATCAACTCCTGTAGGATTAGCTCCAGCTATAAGTCCAGGGACACAACTATTCCTGCAGAACCCATGCTCAGTGATTGGCTGTGGAGATCAATATAAAAGCCTGGCCACTTTGGCCCACAACTGGACAATACTGATGACTATGCTCATAAATTCCCTGTGGGGTTGATCTAATTCTTTCAGCCTCGGTCATCACTTGACTATCTTCTCTGATCAGTAGTGTAGATTTCTAATAAATGTTCTCCACTCCAAACTCCATCTTAGCAATACTTGTAGACAACTGAACCTATGATACAATGTGTAAATCAGGCTGTAATATTTTTTTTCCAATCAACTTCTTTAAAAATTCATCTATTGGTAAAACTTAAAGGAGTACTGACCACAGGCAAGACTAGTTGAATTGAGTCAAAAGCTATCAGCTTATACAATCTAATTTTGGTTTTAGAAATGCTACATCCAGGTCTTCTTTATATCAGTTTTAGATCATGATGATGATGATGATGACGACGACGACAATGATGACGATGACAATGATGACTTTAGTGTATGGTTTATACTCAGTGTACAATGATTTCTGAGAATATAATAATCAACTCAGAACAAAGTGGTGCTTAATTATGACTAAGATCTAGCTCTAAAATAATCTGGTACCTTTCCCAATTGCTCATGAGTTGACTTTTAAGCTCAGAAGATCTTTTTTGGAAAGTCTTGTAAACATCACCCCTTATTTCAGATATAGTCAAGTCTTTCAAAGACAAAAGTGAAATCAATTCACTCTATTAGAGAAGTTCAAGTTCTACCTGCATAAATCTTGTAAAAACAAGGCATTTTTCAAAGTGCAAAGAAGCCTAGATAAAGCAGACAATTATCCATGACCAGACCTTTCTTACTGTTGCATATTGACATAGAATGTTACATGTTGTCACATTGCAAAACATAACCAGAAGAAGATGCCCATAGCAGAGAGGATGGCTCTTCTGAGTAGCTTGGGGTAGCATTGGCAGAACAACCAGGTGGGAAATCAATCAAGGTGGAGAAGCAATGTTCAGGGTGGGCAATGCAAGGCTTATTCATATACTGAATGTTTTGGAGTTAGCCTTGAGTCTCATCTGATGATCAGTCATTCTGTGTTGTCTTAGGGAAAATATAACCTGCTAAAATATGGTTTTGTTTTTGTTTGTTTGCTTAGTAGTAATGAAAGTCTTTGGAAAGAAACTACAATGGGTATAAATGAATACTTTGTTCTCGCTTAATAAGTTGTATTTAGACATATTTGTGGCAAAATCACAGATTTTCCAAGGCATAAAAAGAAATTGAAAGGATCCTTCCTCTTTTATATACATACCGTCCAAATGCAATCCTTGTATGGTTATTTGAAAGGAGGTTGTGTGTGCCTTTGCTGTCTTACAGTGAGTCGCATTGTTTAAGAATTGTGGGCTCTGCGCTCAGACCTCCAGAATCGACTCTGATCAAATTACTTAACCTTTCTGAACTCCAGTTTCTTTGTCAGAATCATGAAGAACATACATCTCCAGCTAGTGAAGCTATTGTAGGTACAGAGACAGAGCTAGTAAAGCAACCAATAAAGTGCAGTGCTATGAAAACCATTCAATGAGCTATTATTTTGCTATTATGCTGCCCCCCCCAATATGAAGAAAATCATAGCACACAAAGATAGTGGGCTTGCTTTGATTCTTTTCTTAGTCCTATTCCTCATGATCTTGACAAAGTTATTTCTTCCCATGACTCAGAATAATGGAAAACCATGGCTAAGTGCATGTCCTGATTACAGAGCTAATAGAAACTCCATTCTCTATGCCATCAAATCATTACATTTATGTATTCATTTAACACTGCTAAATCCGGAGCAATGGTTAATGTCTATAGCAGAGAAGAACCATTAGTAAATTTGTGAGTTTTAATACCACTCAGCTTTATTGACAGAAATAATTGGACAGAGTGTAAGTAATTGATTTAAATTAATTCAGTAGATGCCAGATGTATGGGGCCTATCTGGGCCAGACAGCTAGGCATGTGTCCTACCCAACTCTACTGCTTACTGGTAACCAAGAATCATGGTTAGAATAACAATAGGGTAGTGATTTCTTTTTACTTTGCTCTGCTTTCTGGAGTTAGTTTTGTAAAGAATTAGCTTTGGGATATTATTAATGACTCATATGTATAAATGGCTTCTGTGGTTAATGAGATTCATGAAATATAGTTTGCATTTTTACAGTGTTAAGCAGAATAACTTACTGAAAGCCTGCTCAAAAACTATTTAATTATTTATAGTTGAATTCCAAGAGAGCCAGAGTAGTGATGTCCAGTGGAAATTCTGCCTGAGTCATATGTCTACTAAGATTTTTCCAGAAGTCACACTAATAGATACATTTACTTTAACAATACAGTTTCTTAACATATTATCATTTTAATGTATGATCTGTATAAAAATTGAGACATTTTCCATTTTCTTCCACACTGTGTCCAAAAATCTAGTGTGTACTATAAGCTAACAGCACCCCAACTTTACCTGTGGATATTTCATGTGGCTGGTGGCTGGGAAAGAAGAGTGGCTACCACATGACAGGCAAAAGATAGACTGCAGTATCTCTCTGACTTTATTGTTTTTCCTAGGGACATGTGGATGGGTAATATCTGTACAGTTTAAGAATCAATAACCTATGAAGGAGAGGAATGCAAGAGGAAGAAGGGTTGGAAACTGCTATGAGGCTGTAACTCGAGTAAACCCAATGCTTGTATGATCACTGTTGTGGATATTAACTGAACATTACAAATGTCTCTTGTGTACCAATGTGCAGGAGGAGCAGAGTGACACTCGGCAAGATTGAAGATGAGAGGTCAATGGGAAGCTAGATCTGCAACACTAGCGAGACAGAGAGAGGACTGGATGCTGCTCAGAGCAAGAGTGTGCTGAGCCAAGGAGCCATCTCCAGGCAAGGTTTAGCTATCTAAATACAAGAAGCCCAAAGCAGTTCCCGTTGCACTTAGTCTTTACCGGAGGGAACACTAGAAAAGAAAGGATTCAACTCTCAGGAATCTCTATCCAGAGTCATTCTTCAGCATTTCTATGGAGTGCAGCATTTCTATGGAGTGAAATAGATGAGGGTTGTTGGGAAGGCACTCTGGGCTTTATATCTCACACTCTTCTGGTCTTGAACCCTTAGGGATTTCTTTGCTTTCATCATGAAGAGATGCAGCCTCAGGTATTTATTTCCCCAGCACCCTACAGTACCCCAATGACTCTATTAGCCTTAAATTTTATTTCCTCAGAAAGTGAGTTCAGTGTTCACTTCTCAAAGAACATGACGTACTCATAGTTTCAAGATCTTAGAGGCTTCATCTGCGAAGACTGAAACAGGCTCACACACTCCAGGGGTTTCTAATGCGAACACTTCTCTGTTTCAAACTTTGAAAAATTTTAACCTTTTTAAAAATAATTTATTTTTATCTTATGTGCATCGGTGTTTTGCCTGCATGTATATCTGTGCGAGAGTGTCAGATCTTGGAGTTACAGACAGTTGTGAACTGTCATGTGGATGCTGGGAATTGAACCTGGGGCCTCTGGAAGAGCAGTAAGTGCTCTCAACCACTGAGTCATCTCTCCCACAAATTTAGCAAGACTGAATCTTTTTCTCAACATTTATTCAAGGAGCTTGGGCTTAAAGCTGAAGATGGGAGTAGAAGGAATAAAGTGAGCAGAATCATAGTATGTATAATTGTACTGCTATGGACGGGAACACTGATAGCACTAGATTTAATTATTCTTTCCTCTAGCCTTATTTCCCTCCTGAAGATCAATATGATCATCTTCTTAAACAGCGACAATCTAAACATAAACTTAATCATGTGCTGCCATCCCAGTGTTTATAGACTCTGTCAAAGACATAGCCTATTATAATTATTTTCTCAATCATTCACCATGAAAGAAACACTCCAGGCAACAATAAAACCCAACTTAATCACTAGAAACAATATCAATTCAACAAATGGATCTTATTAGATGGCCATTTAGGAAAAAAAGTAAAGCTCATTTCCCAATATTCTAATTGTCTAAATTTCAAATTGTGTTTACATACAGAAATTGAGCTATTGGCATACTTTATATGAATATTTAAGTGAAAAGTGTCATGAAGATTGTTATTAACACCAATTCCCAATGCAACATATGCAAATGTCTGTCAAAAATCAAGATTAGTTTATTAATTTAATTTTTGAAAGCACAACTGTGTATTAGTATTACAAATGAGTGTATAAAACAAATATAGATAATAGTAAATATATTACAATGTTTGGAGATAATGAATTGTTAGAAAATTAACAGTTTAGGTACCTGCCAACAGCTCTTCAGATATAATAGTTTTGAGATTAAGTAGTAAATAAAGAATTGTGGGGGAAAAACTCTACCCAGAGATGCATTCCTCACACCTTTGACTTACAACATGATCTTGTAGTACATCTAGTGCTGAATTCAGATGTGTTTGTATCAGTTACAAAGTAGGGCCTTGAGAGATGACTCAGTTGGTCACGTCACTTGCTGCTCTTGCAGAAGATACAGGTTTGTTCCCGGCACACATATACTGGCTTGGAACCATTCATAACTTCAGTTCCAGAATATTCAATGCCCTCTTCTGACCTCTAAGGGAACTAGGCATGAATATTTATACACATAAAATAAAATAAAAGTCATTTAAAAATTAAAGCAGTTATCTAATCTTACATAAATATCACATGCAGCAATGCCATGCTATTGCTCAGAATTGGTAGCGTATGCAAACATGCTTCTGTATGTACATGTGTGTTTATATATGTCTTCTTGTTTGCTTTCTTATGTAGAAATTAAGTTATGTTTGCATGATGAGTTAAAGTTTTTTTTTTTAATTTATTCACTTTACATCCCAACGGTAGCTCCCTCCCTTGTTTCCTCCCTCATTCCTCTCCTCTCCCTCTCCTAGTCCTTAGAAAGGGGGAGTTCTGCTCCCCTATTATCTGACCTCAGCCTATTGAGTCATGTCTGGACTGCCTGGGTCAGCTTCCTCTATGGCCTGGCAAAGCTGCCTGCCAGGGGGGAAGTGATCAATGAGTGGGCAGTAGAGTCCATGTCAGAGGTAGCCCCTACTCCACATATTATGGCACCCACATGGAGACTGTGCTACCTATCTACTACACCTGGGCAGAGGGGAGAGGGTGCTGCAGAGACTAATGCACCAACCAAGGACCATGCATGGTGAGATCCTAGACCCTCTGCTCAGATTTGTTGGCTCCATTGGTCTCCTTGTGGAGCTCCAGTGCCCTCCAGGTCCTTCTATTCCCCAACTCTTCCATAAAACTCCCTGCGCGCCCCCCCCAAAGTTTTGCTGTGTGCCTTAGCATTTGCTTGGATGCCCTGCTGGGTGAAGGTTTTCAGAGGATCTCTATGGTAGGGCTCCCTTCATGTTCCTTCTCTTTAATTGTTTCTCATATCTATTCTATTTGTCCTTCTAAATGAGAATTAATCATTCTTCCTAGGGTCCTCCTTGTTATTTAATTTCTTTAGGTCTGTGTATTGCAGTGTGGTTATCTTGTATTATTGGACTAATATCTGCTTATAAGTGAGTATATACCATGTGTGTCTTTCTGACTCTAGGTTACCTCACTCAGGATGATCAGAATTCCGTCCATTTGCCTGAAATTTTCAAGACTTCCTTGTTTTTGATAGCTGAGTAGTATTTCATTGTGTAAATGTACTACAGTTTCTTTATCTATTCTTCAGTTGAGGGACATCTAGGTTCTTTCCAGATTCTGGCTATTATGAAAAAAGTTGCTATGGTGTATTATCATTTGGGTATATACCCAGGAGTGGTATAGCTGGGTCTCAAGGTAACACTATTCCCAATTTTCTGAGAAAGTGCTAGATTGATTTCCAAAGTGGTTGTACAAGCTTGTACTCCTATCTATAAATAAAATGAATAAATTCTTCAGGAGGAAAGACAACATGTTTGGTAAGAGTAGAAGCTGCTAATGTAATAGCAAGAATCTTGTTTCAAAAATTATCTTTAAATTCCTATAAATCCATTATAACATTAGGTACAATTCTGAGTTCCTTTTCAAAGTGATGAGAAGAGTTCAGATTAAAATGAAATCAGAAGTTGTAAAGAAGGCCAGGTGTTGACCTTCTTCCATGTACACTAGGCAAAGATGTTCTCCCTTCCCTAGCTGCCTCTCACGTCAGTTAGTACGTTCCTCTCCAGCAAGAAGCTTTTTAATTTTGTGAGGCATTATTTGCCAACTGTTGGTCTTGTTTTCTGTGCTTCCAGGCTGTTATTCAGAATATTCTTACCTATAATATATTCAAAGTGTGCTTTCCCCCTTTTCCTCTAGAAATTTCACAGTTTTGAGTCTGACAACACTGCAGTTTTTGACCCACTTGAACTTAGTTTTTGTGCAGGATGAAAGAGAAGGCTCTCATGTCATTTCTCTGGGTAATGATATCCAGCTTTCCTGGCATTGTTTGTTGACGATGTTGTCTTTTTACAATCTGTATCTCTGGCGTCTTTTTCAAAAAGAGGCAGTTGTAGGTGCCTGGACTTATCCCTGGGTCCTCAGTTCTGTTCAGTTCACTAGTGTGTCTGTTTCTCTGTTAATACTCCTTGTTTTATTATTACATCTCTGTTATATAGCTTGAAATCAAGAGTGGTCAGTTTGTTTCTGTCTGTCTATCTATCTATCTATCTTCTATCTATCTATCTATCTATCTATCATCTATCTATCTATCTATCTATCTATCTATCTATCTCTCCATTGGATCTGAAGGGTATTTTGTGCTTCCATATGAATTTTAAGATCTTTTTTTTAGTTTCTGAAAATATTTGCTTGGGAATTTTTATTGGGATTGCATTGAATCTCTAGACTGATTTTGGCACAGTGGTTATTTTCACCATATTGACCATACCAGCCCATGAGCATGGGAAGTCTTTGAATCTTCTGGTGTCATCTTCAGTTTCTTTCCTTGGTGTTTTAAAGTTCTAAGTATAGTAATCTTTCAATTCCTTTATTAGGTTTACCTCATTTTTATTTGTTTTGGAGGCTGCAAGGCATTAAGCCACTGACTACTCCTGATCCTAAAGCATTCAGTCTGCAAACATACATTTATCAAGCAACATATATATGCCGTTTTCAACATTCATGACTGATAGTTATTGTAAGGGTCACTTTTGACCCACTTTCAGTTGTTAACAAATTATTATAATACATATATATCCATATGCAGTGCTTTTTGGGTCAAAGAAACATAATATTACATAGCTTCACAGTATTTCTATGCTTTACCTTAGGTTTTAAAAGCTGATAACATGGGAAATGCAAAGCAAGTAAGGCTGGGTGTTACATTGTTCACTTAAAGACAGGTCAAACACACAGGCTGGGTACACAGAAGAACATTAGTCTTAAGTTGTAAATCAAAATTATTAACTCAGCTGTGACAGAAGTTCCGGTATCTTCAAGTATAAGAGATATTTTCATAAAATTGTATACATATGTATACAAATAAGCACAACAACTATATTAAAGAATACATTTTCAGTTTGGGAGTGTGGCTATGGGAGATGTTGGAAGAGAAGACAGAGACAGATGTGATGTAGATGACATACTCATGTGTGATTAAAATTATTAAAACAAAATAGTTAATATCTGGAAAATTCCACAGCCTTCCCCTGTTGTAGAGAATATAAACGTATCTAATAAGGTTTATTATTAAATTAGTCTATAATTATTTTGGCAGTATTACCTAATCGGCTATCATAATCAATAAAGACATGGACCCCTGTTGTATTTTAGCAGAGCCTCATTTTACCTGACACTGGACAGATATTAACCCTCTAAATGATCCTTATCACTCCCCAGCCTCCACCCTTGGCCATCTGCTTTAATTATTCTTATCTGGGATTGCCCCTCCATCCATGCCCATCTGTCCATGTGCTTCTTCACACTAACACACACAACCTCTTCTTTCTCCTCCTATATCTCTCTCCCCTCTTCTCTCTCTGCCTGGCAGTCCTTTGACCCCAGGTCTGAGAACCTCAAACTCTGCCCCCCCTCTCTTCTGCCAAATTGCAAGCTTCAGCAGTTTTTAATAACCAATCAATTTTAAATAGGTAGAACAAGGTTTACACAAGGGCAGGTGTAAGAAAGAATAGGCACCAACTAGATTTTGGAGGCCAGTAATTAGCATCAGAATACATAGCACCTGACCAACACCAACAACCCCCTGCCCCCAAAAAAGGAAAAAGAGAATGAAGGCATTCTGTTTAACAAAGCTGATTGTGAGCCCAAGGAAAAGCACAACTACAGATCTAAGATCCTATCTGCTGTGTCCTTAAACCATGCCTCTCTGAGAGTATCACACACACATGCACACACACACGCACACGCACGCACGCGCACGCGCACAGACACACACACAATTGAAAATATGGAGAGGACTGATATAAATGGATTCTATAGCAATTAAATATTTCCACTGAGCAAAATGCGAATGATTGTGAAGCCTGAGATTTATCATTAATGTCATTTAACTTATGTTCTTGCTCTTGACTGTTTTTTCCATCTGTTTTTGTCTTTGAAACATGTTGTAACATTCAAGGCCTTTACTGCGCACAACACTTTTTTCTTCCGCACATAACCTGCAAGTGTGACAGTCCTGTATCACTGCATCCTTGAGAGACTTGTCTTCTAGACTCATTCATCATGTGTCTGTGCCACTTCATGAGTCTTAAATAATTTTAGTCTTTCGAATTGTGTCTATCATTTTATTCCAGAAAACAAGAAAAAAATAAACTCTGCATTGATGAGCAAACAAAAGAAAAACAAAGAAACAAACAAAAAAAGCAAAACCCACCACCACCAACAGCAAAAAAAAAGCCAAAAGAACAACAAAACAAAACATTTCTTCAGCTTCATAAACCTACAAATGTATAACATAGAAAATAAATCCACCTTCAAAATTCTGTTTCATGGATGATACACATGGGCTTCAAGATGAGATTATGACTCTAACCCAATACTGCATAACATAGAAATATCTTGCACCTTATTTTTCCTTCTATTAAAAAAATACCCAGATATATTTAACAAAGGATATCTCCAAATAGTTACTAGAATCACAGAAACTGCAAGACGGTACTCCATATTAAATATTCTGATAGTTATATTTTATTATAAATCCTCAGACTTTCCCCTTTATTGGGGTATAAATTAGAAAAAATAAGAGCCGGCAAAATGGCTCAGTGGGTAATGATGTCTCTGCCAGTGCTGACAACCTATATTCAATTTCCAAGAACCATGTGATAGAAGGGGAAGACTGAACACACACACACACACACACACACACACACAAACACACACACTACAACACTTTAAATGTATATGCTATTAATGAAGGTTAGGTCTGGTGGTGTGTGCTTCTTATTTATTTATTTAACACTTGGCTTTGGTTGAAGGAAAACCCTGAATTTTAGCATTCATTGGTTCTCTGGGGTGAATGCTATCATCATGCCTGATTTTCAGCTCCCAGTGAGATAGTGTGGCAGATTCATGGCTGCTCACCTTTATCCAACATTGCACAATAACTTATTACATACAAATAACCTCCAAAGTATAGATGGCAGATGCATAGGTCACTGAACACTTTGTGGGAGCTGATTCTCTGCTTCTACCATATGGGCCCTGTTTTTCAACTCAAGTCATTGACTTTGTGGCAAATGCTTTGTCCATTGAGCTATCTCTCTGGTCTTTCTAATATACCTCTTGCTCTCTGAGAAAATTTTGAGAGAGCCAATCCCCTTCCCTCTGTCTCTGTCTGTCTGTCTGTCTGTCTGTCTGTCTGTCTGTCTATCTCAGTCTCTCTTTTAAACTTCAACTCTTTTGCCTTTCCCCCAAAAGAAACATAAGCACAAAAAACAAGGGTACCAAACAAGAATGCTTTCCTTCTGACCCAGAGCCCAGGATCCCCTTCCAGAAGAATATTTACCCACTAGCTTCTTTCAGATTCCTATGCGCATTAAGGGAATGGTCAATTCAAACTCACACACATCTATACATGCAAGAATAGTCTGTGCCTTGTTTTCTCCAAACAGTATGTGTCAGAAATTACCACTGAAGTCTATGCAGAGGCACCTCGTTCTTTGATCTGGGTGCATAAAACTTCGCTCTAGGCACACATCAATATCTATTTCAACACTCATGTTAAAAACTCTGGTTTTCAGTGCTGCTTTTTGTGAGAATTCCCAGACAGCTTTGCAAACAAACTGGAGTGCATGGTGTGAAGTGATGTCAGCACAACAATTTTATGAAAGGGAGGTCATTTAGTCAGTAATTTCTTCATTCACACTATGAAGAATTGTTCTGAGAATTTAATGCAGTACAGTAGTTAGTACAGAGGCCAACATGGCTAACTTAGGCACCGTTAGAGAAGTTTTGGTTCTTAACACCTTCTGGCAAAACAAGACCCAGCAGCTTCTAGGTGACGCTGAAATGGAGATGCAGGCACCGGCTGTTGGGAGAGCACATGCTCTGTGGCAGGCCTGTAGTGCGTGGGACAATCAAGAAGGAAGTAGAGGGCATGTTCCACAGCAGGTCTTTTCCTCCACATGATCTGTGCCAGGTGTGTGATCAGTGAGACAATAAAGAAGGAGGAAGGGGGTGCACTGTGACGTGTATTTCCCCCCTTAAACATGAGACCGTGGACACGACAGAGATGGTTTTACTAAACCCAGCTGGCAGGTTCTAATAATTGGTCTTATTCATACAACTTCATTACTATTCATCAGCTCAGTGATCAGTTTCATTCTTCACAGAAAATCCATAGGACCAGACCAGATTCATCTTCATTTGATTACTCTGGTGTATTTAGTGTAAGCACTTATAACAAAAGAAGATAATTCTTTTTGCTTATTTATTACTGAATTCAGAACATTAAACTACCTCCTTTGATGAGCAAAACCCAACAGACTGGAACTAGAATATTCTTTTGCATGTCCAGAGTCTAAGCCTTTGGCGTCAAAGTTGATGCATTGACTATGTTGTGTCATTCACGCCAGAACAGGGGCCTCCAGAATCCCACATTTAAATTATTTTTTTAATGGTCTCCTTTTATAAGCAGCAATTTTCTTTCTGTATATTAGGAGAACTGCTTCTTCCCTGCTGAGTGCTTGAAGTTCCCACATTGAAGAAAGGCTGCAGACCCACTGAGACTTTTCATTTTCACATATTGGATTGCTTTTCTAGCATCTCCTTAGCATTCAAAGACCAAGAGGCTCTGAAATCCCAGGGACTCTGCATCCTACCCCTGGAGTAATGACAAAAGACAAAAAAGCCACTGGAACTAGTTACTTATGCTTCTGCCCTCGCTCATTTCATGACAATAGACTCAAATGCTACTTCCATGGTCTTCTGCATTGAAGTCCTTCAGTTCCTCCACAGTGAGCCCAGATGGAGGCTGAGCATCTCCATGGCTGTCCCTCCATGGTGTGCAGGCAAGGTGCCCACTTCCCTCTGCACTTTCAACAGCTCAACAGAACATCAGGATCCAGATCCAGTTTATGGGCCTGTCAGCAAATTGCTCCTGCTAGGAAGGAGGCTGTTAAGGACAGTTTGTGAAAGTGATTGTGTCTAACTAATTGGGTACTTCTCGGTAGAAAGCAGAGCTAGGCAGCTGGCAACAGGTTGTGGGAGGCGAGAAGTGTGCTACTGGCTGGAAGGTAATCTAAGCTGCCTTGATCTCTTTTCTTGCTCTCAGCCAGTCTGAATTCCTCTCAAATCCCCTGTCACATTTCCAGGGCTCCTATTCTTATTCCCATAACCATGATCAAACCAAAAGAATGTCTTTCACCAAAGCTGACGATGCTCACACACAGATAGTGAGTGATACAGAGTCTCGGATTGCAGGCCTTCTCAGAGAAATGCTTGCTGATGCCTTTCCAGCTGGAACAGTGTTATGTAGGTTTCCTAGGTCTGACTCTAATTCATCCTCTCTCTTACATGGCAGAGTGCTGGGGAAACACCATGGCCTTGACTCTAGCTTGTGCTCTGTTCTTTTCTGTTGTGAGGTGATGGAGCAGGGGACAGGATTATTTGTCTCTTCAGAACCCAAGTTCCCACACCATTCCTTTGCCTAGTGCTTTTTCCTCTAGGTTGCTCCCCTGTGTTTTCATGTTTTTAACTCTTTTTGACAACTCTGCCTGCACACATGCAGCAGGACCACCCATACTTTTCTTTTTTAAAAATATATTTTATTAATTTATTCACATTACATCTCAATTGTTATCCCATCCCTTGTATCCTCCCATTCCTTCCTCCCTCCCATTTTCCCCTTACTCCCCTCCCCTATGACTGTGACTGAGGGGGTCCTCCTCCCCCTGTATATGCTCATAGGGTATCAAGTCTCTTCTTGGTAACCTGCTAGCCTTCCTCTGAGTGCCACCAGGCCTCCCCATCCAGGGGATGTGGTCAAATATAAGACAACAGAGTTTGTGTGAAAGTCAGACCCCACTCTCCACTCAACTGTGGAGAATGTCCTGTCCATTGGCTAGATCTGGGTAGGGGTTCATAGCCCTGATTAGCTCAACAAATGTGTGGAATGAGTGCTCTCCCTGCGTCTCCTCCACAGTACTATCTACACCCTACTTGCTTGTTCTTCACCTCTTTCTACCCTGTCCCTGCCACTCTGGTCCTCTGCGTGACCAACGGGCTAATTCTATTATCTTGTGTGTCACTCCCCAACACATAATAGTTTAGAATCTAACTCCACAGCCCACTTCCTTTTGACTGTGTTTGGAACTTCTGTAAAAGTTGCTTTCACCTGAGACACTAGTGACTTTTTACTTTGTGGACCATAGAGACTCCATGTTGCTCACCTAGCAATTCACTGTAACCAAACCCCGGCTATCTGACATTCCCCCTTGGGTTTGGGAACACAGACCTCTTCTTGTTTTTCTTCCTGCTTCTGTGGTAAATTTTCCCATGGCTTATTATTTCCCCTTGATCCTTAAAATGCTGATATTCTTCAGGGTATACTCTAGGTCTTTATGTGACTCCTCTCTTTTCTGAATGTCCAGTTATCATTTCTATAGTTATTTCTCCAAAATGTATAGCCCCAAATTTGAATTCTCTCATACCCAAACAATGCATATTTAACTGCCCACTGGACACCATCCTCAGCATAACCTCAAACCTCAAACATGCACACACACACACACACACATGCACACACACACACACACACACACACACACACACACACACAGAGTTTTGTGTTTGTTACACATGGCAATGATCTTATGACTGTGACTACTCTAGGGGGCATTCTTGACCCTTCCCTCCTACGGCCTGAGCTCTCAGGTGGTTATGAATGTCCCAGCTCTACTCTCTCCATTTTTTCACAGTTCTCAGTCCACACTGATGCGATTCAACTCCTGGGTCTGCAGACCCCATTTGCCTGTGTTACTCCTTCTCTGTTCCTACACTGCAGCTAGAAATTTCAGTAAAATTAATATCTAAATGTTCTCAGCTTAAAAAGAATGAGAAGCCACCCCTGTGATTCTCTCGCCACAACCCAAACTCAGAAAGTCCCTTAGGCTCAGAATACTTGGTCCTATCATCCAGTGCTCTTTCTTAGAATTCCCCAGCTTGTGTTTTCTGTTCACTTGTCTCTTACTGCTTTTATGCTTTATGGAAACTCTTCAATTCCCCATCACTTCTTCTAGCACTTATAGGCCATTTTCTGCCTGCACCTTTTCCTGACCATGTAGTAGGTGATGTGTTTTTATCTTTTCTAATGTCATAATCTGCCTTCCTTTTTCTAAGACAGCAGCTGCTAAGAACCTGTAACTCCACTTGCCTACTTCTCACAGCACTGTCAGCGCTCTAAAACAGAAGCCTTGTGCCTTTGCCATGTCTTATGTTTGTTACCCAGGTACCTGGCACCCACCATGCCTCCACAGAATAGGTTTTCCATAACAACTTGCTGAATAAATGACTCCCTCAGCCCTGTCCCATTTCCTGTAATTCAGCTGCATGCTGAGCTTCCCTAATTGTTTCTAGCCAGTACCTTCATTTCAATACACTGCAAACTAAACTCAACTTCCTCCAAGTCTCCACACTTTCTTGTCTCTCCATGGCAACACTATTGTTCCAGTCCCTGGGGCTTCCCAACCCTGGCATCCTCCCTGACTCTTTTCTCTCCCTTGCCAGGCATATCCAGTGAACTGTCAAATCTGTAGATTCTGCTCTGATCATTTCCTTCTTTTACTCTCTGCCATAACCCAAAAGTAGAGGATTTGTTATATTTTAGCTACATGATGAAAATACTGAATCTTGAGTTTGTTGCCAATATCCTCCACTATAGCCCACTGTTAATTCCCAGAGTGTACAGTTTTAATTGTATCATTTCCTTCTTAGAGACCTGTAAAGACTCCCTGTTCTCTATTTAGTTAAAAAACATATACTTTAACAGTTAAGGGCTTCATTTACATATGGTCCTAATCTAGCTGTTTGCGGTTAACTTTTATAATTCTAAGATGTGATGCTTTAGCCAAACAGCACTATTTTCAAGCATTAACTATGTCCACAGTGTTGGTTAGCCTCTGCCAATGAGGCTGGCCCTCTGCTCACCCTCCTTCCCTTTATGAAGATCCTCCTCATGTGTCTAGATCATCACAGACCATCAAGCTTTGCTAACTTTGCTAGAATAAATGTGATCTCTTCTACTTTATTTCTCTTGCATAGTACCATGACACTGGTCAGTTCTTCCTCTTTATTATGATCATGTGACTCTAACTGCAAATAATGCTTTTCTTTTGATAAATTTATTGACCTTACAACTGATATCCTCCTTCTCTGTTACCAATCCATCTTAGCACCAAAAGTCAGCTCACTTTAAGATTAGCAGAAAAACACCCAAGTGTCAAGAGATGGAGACAGGGAACAAGGTATATTGAAGTGAAGTACTTGCTAGAAGCAGAAATGCCCAGCATGCAGCTTAATGACACAACATAGAACTAAGATGTTGAATGTCCATGCGTGCACATATGTATACACACACACACACACACACACACACACGCACACATGTATGTGCACACATACACATCTCATAACACACAACATCCTCGGCTTCTTCCTGATGATACAAAGGCACTTGGTTCTGCTTTCTTGCTTTCCTTGCATATACTTGCTCAGGCAACAGACACTAACATATCAATCATGGTTTACATTCCCATAACATTTCAGAGATATGTATATATATATATATATATATATATATATATATATCTCCAGTCTGACTAAAATCAGAGGCACTGCAGGATGAGTGGCTTGCTCTCCTTCCTCTGTGAGACTCTCTCCCAGAACTGTACACTGAGTGAAGAGTGCACCTCCAGCTATCAGCAGTGTCTTTGTTTTCCAAGGGTTTCAGGCAACCATTGGGCAGTTTTGGAAAACTCTGCCCTTTCCAGGTAGCGTTCATATTCGCTTTTCCAGATTAAGCTGCCAGCCCTGCTGAGTCTTCAGAATGGTAGGAGTTGGTCTCAGTCTGAACAAAAGGTATGCCATGCTTGACTTGTTCCCCTGGGAGAACAAACACAGCCATGTTTACCCTCACCAGGGCACATTCGGAAGCTGAAAAAAGGATAGGCTGTATTCATCCCTTTCCTGTGTAGAGTAATGAGCAGTCCAGCTGGGGTGGCTTCTGGACTGACAAAGAAACAGGCAAAAGTTTGGCAAGTCTCTGGGAGACTTAGCAACAAAATTCACTTCCCCCATCTTATTTTCCACCCACTTGGAATGAAGCTTGCCTCCAAACAGCATGAGACCCCTGGGAACTTCTTGCACCCTTTCAACAAATCAGCTGGATGAGGGGTGATGACTCAGTCTCCTTTGCCCTCCACAGTCACTGCCAGCTCTGGCTAAAGCAGTCCTAGTGTCTTAAAAGGCACTATTTACCTCAGGTTCCCTCCCAGACTCCAGTCAGTCTCCCTGAGGCTCCAAGTGCCATCAAAGTGTGTGTGTGTGTGTGTGTGTGTGTGTGTGTGTGTGTGTGTGTGTGTACTGTGCTTCACTGCTCTTCAGCAAATATCTTTTTGACGGCCTGTGTGTGGAAATGTGCCCACTTACAAATGGGTGTCTCCTGCCAAGAAGAAAAGCTCAGTGCCAACGAAAGAACTCTCCTTCTTCCTTCCCTTTTGGTAATTTTTGTTTTGGGGGGGTGGTTCAGGGAGTAAATTAAGACTAGATCTGCCCAGCTATAGACTGGTTCTGTTGCCTCTTAACCATCAAAGTCTGTTAATTAAGTAGCAAAGTATTACTTTACATGTGGTTCAGAAGAAAAAAAAATATGTGAACACACACACACACACACACACACACACACACACACACACACACACA
>OU015742.1:25247127-25274292 GCA_907169655.1 Acomys percivali | reverse complement strand
TGTGTGTGTGTGTGTGTGTGTGTGTGTGTGTGTGTGTGTGTGTGTGTACATTTCACAGTGTTTGTGTTCTCAGAGGACAACTTTGTGAAGTGAGATCTCTCTTTGCACCTTTATGTGTGCTCCAGGGATAAGAATGAAGTGATCAAGCTTGAGCAACAAATGCCTTTTGCCTGCTGTGATATCTTTCCTACACAGCTCTGACTTTTGCTAGCCATTCATGTTCCCACTCTCCACAAGCACAATGCATTTTTTTCTCACTGTTTCACAGTTTCAGTAGGTGGCTAGTATTTCCAGGTATTATATGTTCTTCTCACTGGTCCCTTGGAGAGAAAGGTAGACTTTTCATGCACTAAGGTTTTCAAGACTACTGATAGGCATGCTTGCTACCACAAAGGTCCATAATAGCACTCACTGCACTAAACTATTTCTACTTTTGCCTAAAATCCATAGTAGGCATACCCAATTGCCAGGAAATATTATATATCTTCTGATCCAAGCTGTGTACAGAGCAGATGCTCACTAAACATTTCCTCAGTGCACGCCCGGTTGAAGATCAGCATGTTTAAATCTACTTACACTTTTAACATCAGGCTCTATATTTCTTGAAGTTGCATGGGTAGAGGCTGCACTTTTCAGGAGCGGAAATGTTTGCTATGTTTGGTGCACATAAAATATTTCCTCATTTAATCGTTTCAAGAAAGTAATGAGCTGTTGTTTTATTTGCTACCATTTGTTGATCGTTTATCTTCCCGACACACACTACACCCTTTCTCTTTTTTATTAACATATATTAATTATACAGAACAATGACTTTCATTATGCTAGTTTCATACTTGAATATAATGTGCGTTAATCATGCACCTTGTTATGATTTGAAAGGGAGGCTCATGTGTTTAGCTGCTTGGCCCAGCCAGTTTGGAGAAACTGTGGGATACACTGAGACATGGGGTCTAGAATACAGAGTGGATTACTAACCTGGAGTGTGTTATTGAATGGGAAGGTTGAAGCTTACACCCACTTCTAGTCTGCAATCTCTTTTTCCCCCCCCGATCAGCCAAAATACAAAGAGCTGCTGCCTCCAGCCCCCACCAACACATCTGGCCCCATAGCTATCTGTTAGAACAGACTGAAAAGTCTCCAAAGTGTGAGCCAACAAAGCCCTCCTTCCCTTGTGTTGTTTCCCTCAGGTATGACACAACAGTCAGATAGCTACCTGGCTCCCTCCCTCCATCATCTTCTCCTGATGCCCTCTGCCCTGCTGAATTTTTCCCCTGATTCCTATTTTCTGTTAGTTCCCCCTTTCTTGTCATCTCTCTTTCTCTAAATATAAATTGAACATATGAGAGAAAATGTGATATTTGTCTTTCTAAATCTATCTCATTTTACTTAGTATTATACATTTCACCCATTTCCGCACAGCTAGCATAATTTTCGTTTTTCTTTGTAGACGAATAATGCTTCATTGTATGAGTGTCCCTGTTTTTCTTTATTCACCTGGGTTGGCTCCATGACTTGGTTAGTATGAGTGGGTGTGCAAAAGCATAACATACATTACTGTTGCAAAGCTATGTGCATATTCATTTCTAATTCCAGTATATGCTGGATTTGATTCCTCTGGGTCTGTGCCCGGGCCTGTTATATCTGGATTATGTGAAAGCTCCACTTTTAGCTTGTTGGGAACCTCTATGCTGATTTTTTATAGTGTCACCACTAATCCAGCTTCCCACTAATAGTGTACACGTTTCTTTCTTATGTCCCTCTGTCCTTAGCCCTTATTCAACCAGGATTTGCTCAACTTTCTACTGTCCATTCCACCAGCATTTGTTGTTGTTCATTTCATTGATAGCAATTCTGCTATCAATATCGGTATAGGTTTTAAACTTTTTATTTATTTGTTCTCTGTGTGTGCATACCTTGTGCACGCGCATGGATACGTGAGTGCTAAGACTTCTGTGTGTCAATCAGAGAACGGCTGGCAGATGTTGATTCTTTTGGGTCCTCGGGTCATTGGGTTTCACAGCAAGTGCCTTAATCAGCTGTGCCATCTTGCTTGCCCCTAAAGCAGTTTTGATATAACTTTCCTTCAGGACTAAGGATGTTAAATGGTTTTTTTTTTTTTTTTTTTTTTTTTTTTTTGTGTGTGTGTGTGTGTGTGTGTGTGTGCATTTACTGGACATTTTCACTTCATTCAAAACCTATCAGTTCTGTTCATGTGTCCATTTATTGATAGAATTCTTTATTCTTTTATTTTAGTTTTTAAAAATACTACTTAGCACCTCGTAAGAACAGTTGGGTCATGAAATTCTGAAGAGCAGCCTTGCATATGAATGTAGCATTAGTGTTGGATGCTTCTTTCTCTTCTTTAAAAAAAATATTTATTCGCATTACATGCTGATTTTTATCCCCTCATTCTTAACGTCTCACTTCCACTCTCCCTCTCTCATCTGCCCTATTCCCCTCCCCTAGACCTCTTCCAGGGGATAGGGCTGAGGCTCCTCCATCACTGTCTGACCTCAGCCTATCAGTTCTCATCAGAATAGCCTGCCCTCTCTTCCTTTGTGTGCCCATCGGGTTCCCTGCTAAGGGACAGTGATCAAATCACAGGCACCAGAGTTTGTGTCAGAGGCAGTTCTCGACTCCACCCGCCTCCTTGGAGAATTAGTTGTCCATCTCCTATGTCCAAACAGGGGGTCTAGGTCCTCTGCTTGCAATGCCCTTGGTTGGTACATCAGTTGGTGCAGGTTGCCCTGGCTACAGACTTTCCAGGCTTGATAGATGGTCTCCTTGTGGATGCCCTCATCCCTATAAGTTGTTTCCATTCCCCAACTCTTCCATGCAACCCTCAGTGCTTCACTCAGAGTCCAGCTGTGAGTCCCAGGATCTGCCCTGATCCCCTGCCAGGTGGAGTCTCTCAGAGGACATCTATGTTGGCCTAATGTCAGCTTATAAGCGAGTATATACCATGCATGTCTTTCTAGGTATGGGTTACCTCACTCAGGATGTTTTTGTCTAGTTCCATCCATTTGCCTGAAAATTTCAACATTTCCTTGTTTTTGATACCAGAATAGTACTCCATTGTGTAAGTGTACCACAGTTTCTTTATTGATTCTTCAGCTGAGGGACATCTAGGTTGTTTCCAGATTCTGGCTATTGTGAACAAAGCTGCTATGAAAATAGTTGAGCAAATGTCCTTGTATTTTGAAGCATCTTTCAGGTATATGCCTAGGAGTGGTATAGCTTTCTGGAAAAGCGCCATATTGATTTCCAAAGTAGTTATACAAGTTTGTACTACCACCAGCAATGGAGGAGTGTTCCCCTTTCTCCACATCCTCACCAGCATGTGCTATCACTTCAGTTTTTGATTTTAGCCATTCTGATGGGTGTAAGATATAATCTCAGAGTTGTTATGATTTGTATTTCTCTGAAGACTAAGGCGGTTGAGCATTTCTTTAAGTGCTTCTCAGCCTTTGATATTCCTCTGTTGAGAACTCTGTTTTCCTCTGTACCCCATTTTTAATTGGATTATTTGGTTTGGTGGTGTTTAATTTTTTATTTCTTTTTAAAATATATTTTATTAATTTATTCATATTACATCTTAATTGTTAGCCTATCCCTTGTATCCTCCCATTCCTCCCTTCCTCCCATTTTCCCCTTACTCCCTTTCCCTATGACTGTGACTGAGGGGGACCTCCTCGCCCTGTTTATGCTCATAGGGTATCAAGTCTCTTCTTGGTCGCCTGCTATCCTTCTTCTGAATGCCACCAGGCCTCCCCATCCAGAGGATATGGTCAAATATGGAGCACCAGAGTTCGTGTGAAAGTCAGACCCTACTCTCTACTCAATTGTGGAGAATGTCCTGTCCATATATATTTCGGATATTAGCTCTTTCTTGAATGTAGAGTTGGTGAAGGTCTTTTCCCAATCTGTAGGCTGCAGATTTGTTCTGTCAACAGTATCCTTTGCCTTGCAGAAGCTTTTCAATTTTACAAGGTCCCATTTATTAATTGTTGACCTTAGAGCCCGTGCTATTGCTGTTCTGTTCAGGACATTGTCTCCTGTGCCAATGAGTTCAAGGCTCTTCCCCATATTTTCTTCTAACTGATTTAGTGTATCTGGATGTCTGTTGAGGTGTTTAATCTACTTGGACTTTAGTTTTGTGCAGTGTGATCTATTTTCATTTTTCCATAGCTAGACATCCAGTTAGACCAGCATCCTTTGGTGAAGATGCTATCTTTTTTTCTCATTGTATGGTTTTGGCTCCTGTATTAAAAATCAAGTGTCCATAGGTGTGTAGGTGTATTTCTGGGTCTTTGATTTGATTCCATTGATCAACCAAACTATTTTTATGCCAGTACCATGCCATTTTCATTACTGTTGCTCAATAATACAGCTTGCAATCAGGGATGGATATTCCTCTGGAAGATCTTTTATTATACATGATTGTTTTAGCTATTCAGGGTTTTTTTCCCATATGAACTTGAGAAATGATCTTTCAAGGTCTTAAGGAATTGTGTAGGTATTTTGATAAAGATCGCATTGAATCTGTGTATTGCTTTTGGTAATGTGGTCATTTTTTTACTATGTTGATTCTCTCAATCCATGAGCATGGGAGATCTTTCCATCTTCTGCTATCTTATTCAATTTCTTCAGAGACTTGAATTGTTTTCATTCAAGTGTTTCACTTGCTTGGTTACAGTTATCCCAAGATACTTTATATTATTTGTGGCTATTGTGAATGGTATAGTTTCCTTACTTTCTTTCTCAGCCTGTTTGTCATTTGTATACATGATGGATACTGAATTTTTTTAGTTGGTTTTGTATCCAGCCACTTTGCTGAAGGTGTTTATCAGCTGTAGGAGACACTTGTTGCAATCACTTATGTGTACTATCATATCATCTGTGAATGGTGATTCTTTGACTTCTTTCCCAATTTGTTCTCCCTGGATCTCCTTTAGTTGTCTTATTGATCTATCTAGAACTTCATATACTATTGAAGAGATAGGAAGAGAGTGGACAGCCTTGTCTTGTCCCTGATTTTAGTGGAATTGATTTTAGTTTTCCTCCGTTTAATTAGATGTTGGCTATAGGCTTTCTGTATATTGCCTTTACTATGTTTATGTGCCTTGTGTTCATGATTTCTGATCTCTATGTGCCTTGTGTTCATGATCTCTCCAAAACTTTTTCACATGATTGGGTGTTGGAATTTTCAATTTTTTCTTTTTTTTGGCATTTAAGGATATGATGATGTGATTTTTGTCTTTCAGTTTATTTATATGATGGATTGCATTGATGACTGCGATGAAGCCTACTGAGTCATAGTGAATGATCTCTTTGATGTGTTCTTGGATTCAGTTTGCGAGTATTTCATTGAGTATTTTTGCAGTGTTCATAAGGGAAATTGTTCTGAAATTCTCTTTCTTTGTTGAGCCTTTCTGTGGTTTAGGTATCAAGGTGACTGTGACCTCATAGAATGAGTTTGGTGATATTCCTCTGTTTTGTAGAATAGTTTGAAGAGAATTGGTATTAGCTCTTCTTTGAAGATCTGGTTGAATTCTGTCCTGAATCCCTCTGGCCCTGGGCTTTTGATGACTGTTTCTATTTCCTTAGGAGATGTAGGCCTGTTTAATTTGTTTACCTGATCTTTTTTTTTTTAAATTAATTTATTCTTGTTACATCTCTATGGTTATCCCATCCCTTGTATCCTCCCATTCTCCCCTCCCTCCCATTTTCCCCTTATTCCCCACCCTATGACTGTTCCTCAGAGGGATTACCTCCCCCTGTATATGCTCATAGGGTATCAAGTCTCTTCTCAGTTACCTGCTGTCCTTCCTCTGAGTGCCACTAGGTCTCCCCCGCCAGGGGACATAGTCAAATGTGAGGCACCAGAGTACTTGAGAAAATCAAATCCCACTCTCCACTCAAGTGTGGAGACTGTCCTGTCCATGGGCTAGATCAGGGTATGGGTTTAAATTTTACCGCCTGTATTGTCCTTGGCTAGGGCCTTAGTTTGAGCGGGACTCCATGACCCAAATCTGCCTATCATAATGTTCTACTTGTAGGTTTCTAGGACCCACCGGATCCTTCTACATTGCTATTCTCCCATTGTTCTCTCATCTAGAGTCCCAATAGGATGTCCTCCCCTCGGTCCCAGTTTCCTGGTAAGGGAAGGCTTTCATGGGACATGCCCATTGGGCTAGTATGTTGGTAATTGGTAACTGTTAAAAAATTGTCCATTTCATTTAGATTTTCAAGTTTCGTGGCATATAACTTTTGATGAAAGACCTAATGATTCTTTAGATTTCCTCAGTTTTTGTAGTGTTTCCTCTTTCATTTCTGATTTTGTTGATTTGAATACTCTCCCTCTACTTTTTAGTTAGTGTGTCTAAGCATTTATCTATCTTGTTGTTTTTCTTAAAGAACCAACTCTTGGTTTCATTGATTCTTTGAATTATTTTCTTTATTTCTAATTTATTTACTTCAGCCATTAGTTTGATTATTTCCAACCATCTACTCTTCTTTGGTGTTTCTTCTTCTTTTTGTTCTAGAGCTTTCAGGTGTTCTGTTAAGTTGCTAGTATGTGATCCTCCAATTTCTTTATGAAGATGCTTAGTGCTATGAATTTTCCTCTTAGCACTGCTTTCATTTTGTCCTATAAGTTTGGTTATGTTGTGCCTCATTTTTGTTGACTTGTAAAACGTCTTAATTTCTTTTTTATTTCATCCCTTATCCAGAGATCATTGAGTAAGGAGATGTTCAGTTTCCTTGAGTGTGTAGGCTTTCTGTTGTTTCTGTTATTGTTGAGTTCCAGCTTTAATCCATGGTGGTCTGATAAGATGTAAGGGATTATTTCAATCTTGTTTTATCTGTTGAGGTTTTCTTTGTGACCAAGTAGATGGTCAGTTTTGGAGAAGGTTCTGTGAGGTGCTGAGAAGATATATTATTTTGTGTTTGGATGAAATGTTCTGTTGATATCTTTAAGACCCATTTAATTCATGACATATATTAGTTTTATTATTTTTCCATTTAGTTGATGAGCTGTATACTGGGGAGTGTGGGCTATTGAAGTTTCCCACTGGTAGTGTGTGGGGTTCTATGTGTGATTTATGTTTTTAACAATGTTTCTTTTATGAATGTGGGTGCTTCTGCATTTGGGTCATAGATGTTCAGGACTGAAACTTCCTCTGCGTGTATTTTTCCTTTGATGAGTAATAGGTGTCCTTCCAAGTCTCTTTTGATTAATTTTGGTTGAAAGTCTATTTCATTAGATACCAGAATGTCTACTACAGCTTGCTTCTTGGGTTTATTTGTTTGGAATACCCTTTTCCAGCCCTTTACTCTCAGATAATATCTATATTTATTGCTGAGCTGTGTTTCTTGTATGCAGCAGAATGATTGGTCCTGTTTATGTATCCATTTTGTTAGTCTGTGTCTTTTTATTAGGGAGTTGAGGCATTGATGTTGAGAGATCTTAATGACCAGTGGTTGTCGGCTTTGTTTTTTTTTTTAATGTTGATGGTGGGAAAGAGAGAGAGAGAGAGAGAGAGAGAGAGTCTTTTCTTCTGATTTTGCAGATGTAGGATTATTTATTTCATTTTTTCTGGGTAAAGTTAGCCTCCTTGGGTTGTTTTCCTTCTAGTATCTTCGGTAGGGATGGATTTGTGTCTAGATACTCTTTGAACTTGGTTTTGTTGTGGAATAGCTTGTTTTCTACAACTACATTGATTGAAAGTTTTGATGGGAATAGTAGACTGGGTTGGCATCTGTTTCTCTTGTGTGTGCATGACATCTATTCTGACCTTCTGGCTTTGTCTCTGTTGAGAAGGCAGGTGTAATTCTGATAGGTTTGCCTTTCTATGTGTCTTGGCCTTTTTCCCTTGTAGCTTTTAATATTCTCTCTTTTTTATGTATGCTTACATTTTGGTTATTATGTAGTGGAAGGATTTTCCTTTCTGGTACAATCTATTTTGAGTTCTGTGGGCTTCCTGTGTATTTATGGGCATTTTTCTTTAGGTTAGGGAAGTTTTCTTCTGTGATTTTGTTGAAAATATTTTCTGGACCTTGGAACTGAGAGTCTTCATTTTCTTCTATTCCTGTTATTGTTATTTTTTGCCTTTTCATAGTGTCCCAGATTTCTTGAATGTTCTGTTTCAGTAGCTTTTTAGATTTAATATTTTCTTTGAGTATTGTATCAATTTTTCCAATAGTATTCTCTCTTCCACCTCTTGTATCCTGTTGGTGATGTTTATGTCTATAGTTCCTGTCCCCTTCCCTTGCTTTTCCATTTCCAGAATTGTCTCAGATTGTGTTTTCTTCATTGCTTCTATCTCCTTTTTTAGGTCTTATATCCTTTTATTCATTTCCTTCTCATATTTGATTGTAGTTTCCTGTTTTTCACTAATTTATTTAAGTGATTTCACCTCTTCCTTTGCATATTCCTGTTCTAGTTTGAGGGATTTATTTTCTCCTTTAAGGTCTCTATAATTTTCATAACCTCAGATTTGAAATCTTTCTCTTGTGTGTCAGGTGTGATAGTATCTCCAGGGCTTGCTGTGGTAGAACTGCTAGTTTCTAGTGATGTCAAAAGGCCCTGGGAATTGTTTCTTGTGTTCTAACACTGACCAATTCCATTATGATGTGTCTGGTGTTAGCAAGTTTGCTGTTTTCTGGTGGTCTGAGAGTTTGGGGGTAGGTATGGACAATGAGGCTTTTTTTCCCAACCCTGGATCACCTCTGTGTTTGTTGTCTCTACTCCCTTGCTGTTTCTGACCCACACCCACATGGGCCAGTCAGCTGGGGAGCAGGTGGAAAGATATCTGAATAGATAGCTGCTCTGGTGGCTCTTCCAGCCTCCCTGACACTCGTGTTTTATAGTCTCCAGTCTGATACCCAAAGCTCTGGTGCTGCACTGTGTATGTAGGCATTTGGCTAGACTTTGGAAACTGTGCCCATGCCCGCAGAGATCCAAGGTCTTTTCTGTGGATTGGCAGGGTGGCAGGAGGACAGACCCACCTCTACTCAAAACAGTGTAGACCCCTTTTACCTGGGAATCTCCAGCACTGATATTTTGTAGTTCTCTGTTTGGTCATTAGGTTGCTGTGCAGTTGCCACTGTCCAGTTGATCAGACACAATGTGTGACTGGTATCACCATCTTGTATCTCTTCTTTATTCTCTTGTCATTGAATTTATTTTTTTGTCATTGGAATTTTTGAGTTACTTTTATTCTGGATTTTAATCTATTGTTATATGAATATTTGTCTCTGCACTGCCTTCTATAATATTTTGTCATTTAACATTTCCCATACTCTCTGTTACTCTCCTT
The DNA here is from genome assembly GCA_907169655.1 of Acomys percivali. NCBI lineage: Eukaryota > Metazoa > Chordata > Mammalia > Rodentia > Muridae > Acomys > Acomys percivali. The sequence goes on along the minus strand of OU015742.1, from coordinate 25,264,972 downwards.
CCTTACTCCATCTCTCTTTTACCCCCTCTTTCCCTCACTCTCTGTATTACTCACTCACGCACTTGCTCACTCTCTTTCTCTCATTGGCTTTGAGATTTAAAACAGGATCTCACAGTGTAGCCTAGGCTGAACTGGAACGAAATAAATAGGCTATAATGGTCCCCATTTCTACATTGTAGACCAAAGATTAAATATAAAAAAGGAGACAATAGATATTGCTTCTTTAAGGGTGATGTTACCAGAATCCATACCTACCTTATCACCCTCCAGCACCAGGACTAGGAGCCAAGTTGTTGGTAAGTTTATGATTTTACAAGTTTTCCTACTTTTACTTTAATACCTGGCTCAAATGCTCTTCTTTGCATATCTAACATTTAATTCTTTTGTAGGCCAAATAAATCATCATTTTTTTACTAGGCATAGAGAGACCTTCGGGATTTTCTGTTAGGTTACAGGCTCTACATGCTCCTTTGACTAAGAATTTTTGATCAGTTAACTGTGGCTAATCCAATTAATCACTTAAGTCTCTTTTGTGAATTAATTAGTCATTAATTATTTATCATTTATAATTCATAATATTTTATAATTATAAATTATATTTGTATATAATTTATATATTTTTTATTTTATAAATATATAACTTATTATATATATTTGACTATTACTCAGAATTCAAGACTGTTCCAGTTACAAGTAGAGACTTTTCCCAGAGATAAAAAACATAAGTTTTCAGCAACAGAGTAATTCTGGGCAGCATCGAATTCTGGTTGGAATTAAGCTATGGTACATAAATTTTATTGTATATTCAGTATTATTAACATATACTAACATAATACTACATCCACTAAAACCTGTGTGTGCATATCTGTGTCTGTGTGAGTGCATATATGTGTATGTGTGTGTGTGTGTTTGCGTATGTGTGTGTGTGTGTGTGTGTATGTGTGTGTGTGTGTGTAATGAGAAACTATGGGGAAGGCATGGAAAAGAAGCAGCAGATTAAAATATTATTTTAAATACTATTTTATGCTATAATGGAATGATCTTGAGGGTGGTCCTCAAGAAAGATATGAGTATCAAGAAGATAGAAACTGAATAATCAGAAGAGAACTCCTCAAAGTTGTCATACCAGATTCTGAGAGGACAAGGAACCTAGATATTAGTTAGTGCAATCTTGTATTCCGTAGGGCCTCTGCTTCCTCTGTCACCAATGAAATTCATAGTCTTAGTTATTTTATATTGTTATTTAAGTCACCATGACCTAGGCTTCTTATAAAAGAAAGCATTTAATTTGAGGCTCAGGGTTCCAGAGGGTTAGAGTAGATGGAAAAAAACGGCAAGGTACATGGCAGAAGATAGGGGTGGTACTAGAGTAGTAGCTGATAATTTATATCTGATTCTACATGTGGGAGACAGAGAGAGTGACTCTGGAAATGACATTTTGAAACCTGGAATCCTACCCGTAGTGACACATTTCCTCCAACAAGGCCACACCTTCCAACTCTTTCCAAACAGTTCCACCAAATACAGACTAAATGTGAGAATAATTGAACCTATGGGATACTTTCTTCTTTAAACCACCACAATCTCATATCTTCGAATGTCTAGATTAGTAAACCATCATGATTACCATTGCAAAGATGAAAACATAGATTGGAATAATGAACACTATTAAGGTGGTATGGGCAAAGTTAGTAAATGCAGATATGTCATCAAGTAGCAGAATATTAGACTAAAGGATGGACCTTGCAACCAAGAGATGTATCTGTGCATGTGCCATTGAGCTTGGCAGGCTGAAATGTGAATTGATCTTGTTATGAGTGCTTGCATCTTCTATGAGCTTCACTGTTATCTAGATATGCAGCAACGAACTATATGCAAGGATTGACTGTAAGGTGACGAGAGAGGACTGAAGGATCCCATTTCTTTCCAGCAACAAATTACGTGTTCTTAAAAAATATATATTTACTTGTGACAGTCATTTGTGTGTCCTTAAATTAGGACTGATGAGAATGATAGACACTATTGGGGCAGTTGATATAGAGACCCCTGTTCTCACTGCAAAGCTAGATACTCCCTTGGTTTTGTTCCAGTTGGAGACAACCAAACCAAACCAAACCAAAACAAACAAACAAACAAAAACAAAAAGTCAGAATGGTTTTTTGCTCTTGCTTCTTGTTATCTTTTTTTCTCCTTTACATGACCTTGATTGCCATCCCTGTCTTGAAGCTTAATCTGAGGATTAATTAGCAAAAACTGACAGGTATCTGGGCACTTTGTTGGAAGCTTGATTTAACTGGCCAGCTCACCTTCTTATGAAGCATCCAAATTTTTGCCTAAGTCCTATGAAAAGGCCTGAAAGGCAGCTTCACAGCAGCTCATTTCCAGGGACCTATTCTTGCTGTACAGAAGCTCTTCCTACCTTCATTCTAACCACCTATAATTCTGTAATAAAGTATGTCTAAAACTCACCCTCTGTGATCTATTAATTTCATTCTTTGAATTCATGAGGCAAGGACACGGAAGACTCAGTCTTGGGTTGACTGTAATGGTCATCGATTTGCCAAGCTTTCTAGCTGGCTGAGCTACGCACATCTGAGAAGAAACAGCTTCCATAGTTCTCAGAGACCCCTGATTTCCCCATTTCACTGACATGGTCTTGGATTCACCACCACATTCTCTTCTACTAAGGATCATGTCTTCTTCTGATCCATAGGCTTGTTTCATAGTTCTACATCTGTTTTGAAGTTTTCTTTAAAAGATCAACTTTCTGATTCTAGTTCCTTCCCACAGCCTTATTTTAGGTTTTAAGAAGTGTTAACATCCTCAAGATAAATGCCATGGCTATTATAGCTCTGTTATAGATCCCCATTGCACACAGGGAGCCAACTGAAGGGATGAGTGGAGGTTGTAGGTTGTCTGCCTTGGTGCAGGTATACCCAGTTGAATAGAGGCATGCCGTCTTCTGAATTCACTCTCTGGTATGATATGGGATTGGTGTGTTCTTAGAAGTGACATCACCTGCTCATCCTCTGCTCTGATGGTATGAACTATATTAACTGTATTAAAGATGATTCCCATGCCAAAAATACATCACAAAACCAATTATGATTCTTTTGGATAGAAAAGGATGCTGTATTTCAACTTCTCTCAAAAAGCAGAATATTCCAAAAAGCTCAGATTAAACTTTTGCATCCTCTTGCTTTGTAACAATAATAGTATGTTATCATGGGAGGACACATTTTTAAATAAAATTTATGGGCCAAAACATCTGTAGGGCTAACTTGTACTGAGTCCACACTGAATCACCTCAAAAGAATGAAAGACTTGCACACACACCGCACTAAGCCTTAGTATGCCCAGTACCATGTACGGCAGGCTTTCTGTGGATGCTATGCTTGGCATGTAAGAAATGTCATGCTGTCTCATTTGCTGATATCCCTTCACCCACGAAGAATCCTGTAGACTTTTCTGCAGGTACTCAGTGGCCTATTTGTGGCTCCGAGTGCAGGTGTGGTGTGTTAGTCTCTCCTAAAATCCTGTGGACAATGCAATTAAGCTAAGCTGCTTCCTAAATCAAGTCAGGCTGAAATCAGGTCAATGCGCTCCTAGAGAGAGCTCTCCTAAAACATACAATGGTGCTGTTAATACCAGTTTGTGCAAAGAACCTGGACATCTGTGTGCATGATTTATTAATAAGCAGTCTCACTTACAGCCACAACAATAATGCAGTACAGTAATTGCAATAACTTCTTGCCTCCCCAACAAAGACCCCCAAGTGCAGACCTTTGCCAGTGTTTCAGCCCAGATAACCCTCCTTCTCTCTGGCAGTAGTCCCGAAGGGACAGCGGAAAACGGCAACAACAATGACACCAACCCATCTTGTGTCCCACATTCCATGTGTACACCCATGTAGACTTAAAAAAAAACATTTATTAATAAGGTTTAAAGCACTATAGCTGGGCAGATATTGATCTATTCTAATCGGTCTGTACTAGCCTGGCTTCTTCTTAGCCATGTGCCCTGTGTTACTTGCCCTCTTAGTCTCACCTCAGCTGCTTCCACTTTATCTGTCTGTCCTCACAGCAAGCATCTCATGGCAACGTCCCCCTCTCTCTTACTTCTTGTTCTCCGGTCTCTACCTAAGACCCTCTGACTGTGATCAGAAGTCCTGCCTCCTCTCCTCTCTGCCCAGCTATAGGCTGATCAGCTCCTTATTGACTAATCAGAGATAATGGAGAACACTTTTTTATACAACTTTGAGATAGGAGATTCTTTATAGCAATGACAATGCCCATGTCCAAACTGAAACCAGATCTCAGGCAAAGAAGTCAGCCTCTGAATACATAGTGCACAAGACCATCTGTGAGCATCTCCCTTTTTTAGTCCAATAAAAAACTCTTTCTCTTACAATATAAACCATATACAATAAGAATAATTATGGAAATTACTTTACATTCACAATGTCCTATATAATTGGAAATAATAGATAAATCACTCTACTATCTATCCCATTGTAGTGACTTTAGAGTTTTGGACTCATCAATTTCTATCATAACATGCATTTATCAACCTAATACCATCTATTTAGACCTAAAATCTTGTTTTAATCCTAAACAACTTAAGCTTATATGTGAGACTATCTAGCCTTCAACTCTATTCTGCAGATACTCAGGGACCACTTTATGGCTTGAGGTGTAGGTGTAGGTGTGATGTGTTAGCCAACCCTAAAGTCCTGTGAATAATGCAGTTTGTCTAAGTTGCTTTCTAAATCAAGTCAGACTGAAATCAGGATGGCCAATATGAGAGTCTGTGTCTGTGATCCTCCCCTCTCTATTGAAATGCCCTGTTCAAGAGTAGGTAGTACCCCTGAACAGAAAGAAAGACCTCAATTACTTTGCCATGCATTGCTCTTCTCCTTGGTACTTATATTGCTAACTGAATTTAAGACTGTGCTGCTGGTCTCATTACTACCATGAGTCCAAGTATCCTGTATGCTCCACTAATTGATCACCCTTTTCTGTAGCAGAGATCCAGCAATGCAAGTTCTGTATACATACACATTTAGCTTTGCATCAATGGCGCATTACTATGACTCCAGATACTATAGTTATTTATTAAATCCTTTCTATTTATCTGCCTCCTTCTTGCTCTGCAGCCTAAACTAAGGTATCAACAAGGAGAAATCAGAAGTTGAGGATGGCCACACTCTCCCTACTTAACAATAGTAAGAAAAAGCAGAGAAACTTCCCCCCCAAGTCTAAGGAGCCAAGAAACAAGTCCTCTCCAAAATGCAAGAGTTCTCTACAATGGAGAGGCCCTCATGGGCAATCAACTTGGCTAGCATTTTTCTCCATATGAACCTCTCTTCTTCTATGCCCAAGACACTTAATTTTAAGCCCTGCTTTGTTTAGATTATTGCAAACTGTACAATCAAATCATAATGTTTTTATTTTGAATTTTAATTTACTTCAAGTAGGAGCTAGGCTGATATATAATATTGTGCCTTTTCCAGACACTGAAGGAGAAATTGTTATAGTACTGGGAGAGTCAGCTATTTTAAGCAATGTTCTGGCTAAACCGTTAGCCAACACATGGACTTGGATAAGTGGTAAATCCTCTGTAGGTCTCAGTCTGTTCATCGGTAAAAAGAGAGGACTGGATGAGAATATTTCTGTCTGTCCTTATTCCTGTAAGAGGCTGAGATTCTGTATACCAATTGCAAATGGCTCTTACCTGTGTGAAAGTCAATGGTCCAAAACAGGGTTGATCCAAGGCTATTTTTAGGTCTTTTCTCTCCTTAGTGAAATCGGAAACAGCAATCATTGCCCAGGGCCTCAGGGGTTACTTGCTTAAGCTCAACTCTCTGGAAATTTGAGATGCATTAGTTGGGTCTATCTTCTGGGTCTAAATGTGATTCAAAATTGGTTGAGAATTTTACACTGTTCCTAGGAGATTAAGCAGTGGGCAAAAGAAGGTCTTGTTTAGCCATGAAGCATCTCATGCTCTCTGGAAGACTCAGACAAAATAACCCTCATTTATTCTTAGGTCTCTGGTAATCTGCTGGTGTAAAAAATTATACCCAGGTAAGACATATTTCTGACACACTTAACTAAGCCAAAGCAGGCTTCCACATCTCACCTGGTAGGATGATGTTTGGTAAATAGTACTATCTGTGCTTATCAATACCCTTGTATGAATTCATTACTATAGTATCATTTATTTTTTATAAGTCAGTGCTATCAGAAGAAGCAAAGATTAAGGGCACCAGCATTCTGTTTTTAGAGCAAAGCAAAAGTCCATGGACAGGAGTCACACATGGCTAACCAAGTCCTTAAAAATCTCCATTACAAAGGGTGACAGGAGTTTGGTTTCACTCCCTCAATGGCCATGTCAGGGGCATAAGTGCTATAATTTCATTTATTGTGCAAACTATTGAGATAATCCTTCACACAAAATTGTAGCAAAAATGTGTATTCTTTCCCAAAGCCTTTTTCCTGTCTTGTTTTGAAATGAAACAATTGTGAGTTCTATCAACACATTGGGAAAAAATAATTATCCTTGTCAACATCCTTAGGGGACCTGATTAATATAAAAACTGCTTCTTCCTGGCTAATAGTACAGGCTGCAAGGGCCTTCCCTGAACAGTTGTGTAATTTAAGCCCTTTGCATCCAGTGTCTGTCAGATAGATTGGTCAATAGTTTCTTCTGAAGAAAGGGATTCCTCTCTACTTCAATTAAAAAATAACTTCTAAGGAAATTCTCAAAGCTGATAAGCAGGTTAGACCGAGAACAACACATTCACCAGTGGCACTTCTGCCTCAAAAGAGAGGTTTAATTTAAAAAAAATATTTGGAATTCCTAAGCAGAGCCTGTTCAAGGGACTCTGCAGTCTGGATGACGGTGAAGGGTCATTGCATGCAGTGCAGTGAGAGACCACCAGGTAAACAACAAACATCTCCCTGACCCCTGCCACTAAGAGTCTCAGATAGAGTCACCCCCATGTCCTCCCAGGAGCCTACCCTGTCACAGGCCTCCAGCTTGTCTCAGAGATGTCCCTGCCCACAGTTTATCTTCTTTCTATAAGCCCTTTGTCTTCCTGTCCCATTCTCTGCACATCTGAGCTCTACCTTCATTTCTCTCCATGATCCCGCTGCTACCTTCTTCTCTCTCTTTAACCATACCCATTGTCTATTCTCTTTCTCCTTTTCAGTGAGATGTAAGCATCATCTCATGGGTCCTACATGTTACTTAACTTATTTGGGTCTATTAATTGTAGCATGGTTATCCTGTACTATATGGCTAATATCTGCTCATCAGTGAGTACATAGCATGTGTGCCTTTCTGGGTCTGTGTTACCTCACTCAGAATAATCTTTTCTAGGTTCATCTATTTGCCTGTAAATTTTATGATTTCCTTGTTTTTGCTTTTTTTAAAAAAATTAGTTTTCTGTTGTGTACCATAGTTTCTGTATTCATCCTTCAGTTGAGGGATATCTGGGTTGTTTCCAGTTTCTAGCTATTACAAATAAAGTTTCTATGAACCTAGTTGAGATGTCCTTGTATGGTAGAACATCTTTTGGGTATATGCCCAGGAGTGGTATAGCTGGGTCTTGTGGTAGAGTTATTCCCAGTTTTCTGAGAAAGTGCCAGTTTTATTTCCAAAGTGGTTGCACAAGTTTTATTCCCACCAGCAGTGGAGGAATGTTCCCCTCAGTCAACATCCTTGCCAGCATGTTCTGTTTCTTGAGTTTCTGTTCTTAGCCATTCTGACAGGTGTAAGATAGAATCTCAGAGTCATTTTAATTTTCATTTTCCTGATGACTAAGAATGTTGAGCATTTCTTTAATTTTTTTTCTCTCAACCATTTAATATTATTCTCTTAAGAATTCTCTGTTTAGCTCTGCAACCTATTTTTAATTGGATTATTTAGTTTGGTGATGTTTACTTTCTTGAGTTCTTTATATATTTTGAATATTAGCCCTTGGTCAGACTTAGGGTTGGTGAAAATCTTTTTCCAGTGTCCTTTGCCTTACGGAAGCTTTTCAATTTCATGAGGTCCCATTTATTAATTGTTGACCTTAGAGCCTGAGCTGTTGGTTTTCTGTTCAGGAAGTTGTCTTCTGCGCCAATGTGTTCAAGGATGATTTCCACTTTCTCTCCTAATAGGTTTAGTGTTTCTGGTTTTTTTGAGGCACTTTTCTTGAGAGTGTTAAATATGGTCCATTTTCATCATGAGAATTCAGAGAGCTGATGTCAAATCTGCTTACTAAAGGGAATTTGTGTTTGGATTGGAGATCCAGGTTGCTCTACTGGGGGCTAATTTAGGACAACTGAGATAAGATGAACCAGCCCCTTCTTAGCATTTCTAGCTTCTGGTCAAGTCAAGAACATGATCATCCACTTTCGTCTCCCTGCTGCTAAATGGCCAGTGTCTATCACCCATTCTCATCACAAGTGACAGTGAGAGTCATCATATACTGAACAACTCACGATATGTCAGCTGGCTTCCTTACATGTATGAACTGTTTCAGCCCAAATTTATTTTATAGGAGAGGTCAGAGAAGTAAAATGCATATGGTAGGTTTTTTTAAACTGTTCTTCTTTTTACATACCATTTTTGAATTTTCTACTTCGTTTTGAAACACTGACTTTAGGAGCTGCTGACATTCCAACCTTTGACTAATCTGCCCAATGTTTCCAGTATTGTGAAGCTGATTTCACATTTCCTTTTTTTTCTCAGGAAGTGACGAAGGTTTGGAAGGTTTCTTCAAAGGGAGGTGAGTGAGCCTTATTTTATCACACGGCTTCTCAGTGAGGTCAATTGTGCCAGTGTCTTTTCTTTGACAGATTTTCATTATGGTTGATTTGTGTCTGTGTATCCTTGTCCCTTGGACTTCACCTGTTCCAGTTCTAACTCGCATAAGCAAAAGTGATTGCACGAAGAGATGGGACCTTTGAAGAGGCAATTAAACTAAATGAACTAATAATGGTCTGTCCTACCTACATTAAAATATTTGGAGACAGTGCCTTTGAAGAGTTAATTAAGGTTAAATGAGGTCCCAGTGGTGGGCCCAACCTGTGTAACTGAATTTGGAGATAACGCCTAAAGGGTAGCAGATTAAGTTTCAATGAAGCCATTAAAGGTGTCTTAATCAAAACTGACTGGTGGTTTTTGAAGAAGAAATTTGGAGACAAAGAGAGACACCTAGAGCACACACCTTCCAAAAAGATGGCCTTGGGATGGGCTGCAAGGGAGACGACAGCGGTCTCAGAGAAATCAATCCCATCATCTTCTTGATTTTGGATTCACCTCTTCTGAAATAGTGAGAAAATAAACATATGTTGTATATGGTGAAACCTTGTGGTGTCTATCATGGTATCCTTGAACACCAATAAATCCATAAATAAAAATAAAAATGGCAGAGGACAACAGGTTTTTAAAAAACTTGTAATGGATTTAAATATTTCATCTGTCTATGTATCTTCTATCTATCTTTTTTATCTACTGTGTGTCTGTGTGTATGTGTGTGGGGGGTGTGCACATCACGTGGACAGATATGAGATGACACCTCAGTTTTTCCATCCTACAAGTGGAGCCCGAGGATTAGACCCTCAGGTTTGGCAGAAGCATCTTGCTGGTCCTTTGGTAAGCCCTAAGGACATGTGCTGAAATCGTCAAACAGATTCAGATTGCACTTCTGCAAGTAACTTAACCCTAGTTAGTTGAAATGGGGATAGAATCTTAAGGATGTCTTCAAACGGGATGGGGAGTTTTGCAGTCCATTAAGGGCAGCATGCAGTCTTCCTTAATCCTAAACTACACTGTGCATTGCATCACCCCATGGCTAGGCAGATCATGAAGAACAGCAGCAGTGTACAGACTCTCAAATACTGCTGCCTTCCCCTGGCAGAGATACCCAGTCATTACTTTTTAGTATACAAACTTCAACAATTTAAGAACATCCTGGCATCAAACATTATTAAATATCAACCACACATTACACATCCATGCTGTGCTTGGGTAGTAGGAAAAGGCCCCAAAAGGCTGAAACAGCTTCTTTAGGGAGTTCAGGGCCCCGAGCAGCTGAGATGGTCTGGCTACATTACTGTGCTAGCTGCTCCTTATGTTTATTTGGGGGAAAAGGCAAATTGTAAATGTTATCTTTTTAAAGACTTGCAATAAGCTTTTTATGACAGTGCCTTGATTAAAAACTCAAGAAAGATAAAAGCATATGCTGTCATTTTAAACACGGATGTCTCCTTCAGGGGAGGTACTGTCAATTACATGTTCATGCACACATGCATCGCCTGGGACACAGCAAGTGGGTTAAAGTTTGAGAACTTTAATCACTTTCAGTATTGAGAAATATTTTCTTACACAGATGAGCTTAATGTGCAATACAGTGGTTTATCTATTTCTTCTTTTCTTCATACTCTCAGCAAAGAGAGGGAACAGCTGGTTGCAGTCCTCTTTATGCAAGTCTTTCACATAATAAAGGACTTAATATGAGAGATAGGTCATGACTATCAATTAAAATAGCAGATGTGAATTCATGTAACCCCAATTTTCCTCACAAGATTTCACACATTGACAGAATCTCTTTTTCTAGCAAAAGTTGTTCTCATTTGATTTATCCTAATTTTTTAACCAACATTTTCTTTCTTTTTTTTCTTTTTAAATTTTTTTTATTAATTTATTCTTGTTACATCTCAATGGTTATCCCATCCCTTGTATCTTCCCATTCTTCCCTCCCTCCCATTTTCCCCTTATTCCCCTCCCCTATGATTGTTCCTGAGGGGGATTTCCTCCTGGCGATAAACTTTAAACCCCTACCCAGATCTAGCCAATGGACAGAACATTCTCCATAGTTGAGTGGAGAGTAGGGTATGACTTTCACACGAACTCTGGTGCCTCATATTTGACCATGTCCCCTGGAGGGGGAGACCTGGTGGCACTCAGAGGAAGGATAGCAGGCTACCAAGAAGAGACTTGATAACCAACCATTTTAAAATGCAATTCAATTTATGATTGAAGAAAGCTAATAAGAAGCCAAGCCCTTCTGACTTTCCTGTGTTGCTTACATTGTATCAAATACTCACTAAACATATTTTGTTTAATTTTGTATAATTATTGCCACTTATTTCAGAATTGTTAGCCTTTTGATAAAAACATAAATTCTAGGAGTTTTTTTTGTCTTCAATGGATTTACATGCTTATACCCTACAAGTAATAATTACTAAACTTAAAATTAAATTTTAATGAAGAATTCTATTGGAAAGCCTTATACAACAACTTGAAACAAATGGAAACTATAGTGGAGGCTGCATTTTCCAGATGTACAGTGGTAGGTGAAACGTGACATTTTATGTTTATTTACCTTAGAAAAATCAAATATAGAAAAAAGGTGGGATTGTATATGTTTCAGTTATAGTTTGGGTTTATAAGAGTGCTCGTCAGACGGCTGGAAAGATAGCTGAATAGGTAACATACTTGCCATGCAGACACATGAACGTGAGTTTGATTCTCAAAACCCACACAGAAAGCTAGACATGGCAGTGCGTACCCCTTGTGTCATCCCCATCCTCTACCTGACTCCTGTCCCCATGACATGGTGATGTGTGTCCCTTGTCCCACCCCCATCCTCTACCCGACTCCTGTCCCTATGACAGATATACTTCAGCACAGATGAACACTCCCTCCCTGAAAAGCAGTTTATACATAAGTAAAAGAACATTCTGAATGCTTGGAATGGAGGAATTCTAGGAAAAAAAGACAAGGACAGCAAGCCCCCTATGTAAATGTATAAGATTTACTTGGACTCTTGGATGAGTATATGCTATAGTATTTCTTTTTAGTGGGGAAGACTTTATAAGAGTAAAGAAAAGTGGAAAAAAGATGTTGCCACCCTGAGTGGGTCAATCATTAGTCAGTGCAGAGCAGGGAGAAAGCTGACTAGCTGATAAAAACGAACATTTTTGTACAAATAAGTATGAGAGAACCCCGAATCTTTACAATAATAGTGCCTTGTGTTCAGGTCATGAGTACTATATATACAATTGAAGGAAAATGTCAACCTTGTTTGTAAAAGCTCTTGATCACTGGAAAATAACCACAAGATTATTATCAAGTGGTACAATGAGTGGACAAATATTTCAAATTTTTAAAAATTTTAATTTATTATAATTTATTCAGATTATATCCAGATTGCTATCCCCTTGCTGTATCATCCAACTCTCATCCTCCCTCCCTCTTCTGCCCTATTCCCCCCCCAAGACCTGTAACAGAAGGGGAGATTTTTAAAAATTATTATTAATTTTTTAAATTAATTCATTCATATTACATCTCAATTGTTATCCCATCCCTTGTATCCTCCCATTCCTCCTTCCCTCCCATTTTCCCGTTACTCCCCTCCCCTATGACTGTGACTGAGGGGGCCTCCTCCCCCTTTATATGCCCATAGGGTATCAAGTCTCTTCTTGGTAGCCTGCTATCCTTCCTCTGAGTGCCACCAGGCTTTCTCATCAAGGGGACATGGTCAAATATGGGGCACCAGAGTTCATGTGAAAGTCAGCCCCACTCTCTACTCAACTTTGGAGAATGTCCTGTTCATTTGCTAGATCTGGGTAGGAGTTCAATAATTTATCTAATTTTATGTGTATTGGTGTGAGGGTGTCAGATCACCTGGAACTGGAGTTACAGACAGTTGTGAGCTGCCTTCTAGGTGCTGGGAATTGAACCCAGGTCATTTGGAAAAGAAGACAGTACTCTTAACCACTAAGCCATCTCCCTAGTCCCCAACAGAATGGGACCTTTTCCCCCACCATATGACCACAGCCTATCAGGTCTTAGCAGGATAGACTGCTTCCTGTTCATCTGTGTGCTGCTGGGCTTCTCCATCAAGGAATAGTAATCAAATGGGGCACCAGAGTCCATGTCAGAAGCAGTTGCCACTCTCCCCACAACCATGGAGAATGGACTATCCATTGGATAGATCTGTACAGGACATCTAGGTTTACTGCACATATTGTCCTTGGTTAGTGCAATAGTTTGTGCAGGCCCCCTGGGTCAAGACTTCATGATCTCTTTGTGGGGCACCTGAACCCTCTTGTTCATCCTTTCATTCCCCCCTTTCTATACCACTCTCACCCAGAGTCCAGCAGGGAGTCGCACCATCTGTCCATCTCCCTAGCTGGGTGGAGTCTCTCAGAGGACATCTATATTGGGCTAATATCCACTTATAAGTGAATACATACCATCCATGTCTTTCTGGGTCTGGGTTATCTCACTTAGGATGATCCATTTGATCTAGTTCCATCCATTTGCCTGCAAATTTCAAGATTTCCTTGTTTTTAATAGCTGAGTAGTATTCCATTGTGTAAATGTACCACAGTTTCTTTATCCATTCTTTGATTGAGGGACATGTAGGTTGTTTCCAGATTCTGCCTATTATGAATAAGAGTACTATGAACATAGTTGAGCAAATATCCTTGGTGTATGGTAGAGCATCTTTTGGATATGTGCCCAGGAGTGGTATAGCTGGGTCTGGAGGTAGCACTTTTCCAATTTTTTTTGAGATAGTGCCAGATTTATTTCCAAAATGGTTGTACAAACTTGCACTCCACTAGCAATGGAGGAATGTTCCCTTTTCTCCATATCTTCACAAGCATGTGCTATCAGTTGAGTTTTTGATCTTAGCCATTCTGATGGGTGTAAGATGGAATCTCAGAGTCATTTTGATTTATATTTTCCTGATGACTAAGGATGTTGAGCATTTTTCATTTTTATTTATTATTTTTCTTTTTTACATATACATTTACATTGTTGCACATAAATACAATACACTATATACAGCAAGAAGAACCACAGAACAATCAGGAATTATATAAATGTTACATTCATAGTGTTTTGGATATTCAGATTTGGCAACCTTGAAGAAAACATCTTTCTATCTTCATGAGTCTAAAATTCTGAATGTAATCAATATCTATCATATCTCATGATTATCAGCTTAAAACATCTATCTAGACCTAAAAGCATCTTAACCCCTAAACAACTAAGCTTAATTGTAAAACTAAAATATCTGGTTTTTAACCCCTCAGAGACTTGAGAATGAATAAAATTAATTATCTGAGTAGACAGGAAGTGCAGGTTAGCAGCTTAAAAAAAAAAGACAGAGACAATTTGCTGACTAACCAGTCACCCAAAACTCTCTATAATGTTGGAGCATCATCTTCAGCCTTCTGGCCCACTATATCTGACAGACATACTTCTGAGGCAGGAACTATTGAGGAGTTGCTTACCCTGTCTTTGCAGAGTTTGACCATTGACTCTTCCCACATCCAAGCTTGCCCATTTTTAGGCAGAATTCTGTCTGTGGCAGAAACAAGGACATTTTCCCCAGTGGCTTGTTTGCTGCATTGGAAGCCTCTCTATAAAGAGGCTCTTTGATGTTCATTATCTTCTTTGAGGAAGGCTGGATGTTGCCAGGAGTTATCCTATCTTGTTGTCAAATAATTTTTTAAAACAAACAAACAAAACAAAACATCTTTAAATACCATATTCTGTAGGTCTCTGAGGCTCTTAAAGACCTTATCTATTTTACCTCATCTATAGAATCATATCTATTTGTTAAACCTAGGATGTGTATGTGATAAAAATAGGCTGGTAATTGGCATCGCCATGATTTGATTAACCTACAATTAGCTTGTATTACTTAATTATCCTAAACAGCCTGCAATAGCACTTTCAAAGTATTGGAAATAAAACTTGTATTATAATAGAGTTGTATGGGTACAATACATTATATTACAGTAGAAATATATGTGTGTGAAGAATAATCTTAAATTTGAACTCTATACCAATGTTTCAAAATTAAACTTGTTTTGAATCAAAATACAAAAGTCTATATCAATGAATTAAAAATAACCTTATTTATGAGTAATAATTAAGGACTTAAGTTGAGAAGGAGTGGATGAGCATTTCTTTAAGTGTTTCTCAGCCTTTCAATATTCCTGTGTTGTGAATTCTCTGTGTAGCTCTGTACCACATTTTTAATTGGGTTATTTGGTTTGGTGGTCTTTAATTTTTTGAGTGCATTATACATTTTGGATATTAGCCCTTTGTTGGATATAGGGTTAGTGAAGATCTTTTTTAGAACTCTGTTTACAGTTTTAAAATGAAGACCATGTATAGTGGATCTGACAAGGGATGTGTCATAGCACAGAGATATTCATTGAACAAATGGGAATTTAAAACCTCCAAATTATTACAACCAAACAACACACACAAAAAAGGGCAATAGATCCTCAAGCATATGCTCTGGATAGTAAAATGAGCAGTCCAGGAGACTGCTGATGTATTAGTTAACCAACGAACACAGGAAACAAACAAACAAACACAGGAAGAGGTCTTCAGAGACAGATGAGTAGCTACTGTTATCACAGAGGACCCTACTTCACTCCCCAGTAACCACACCTGGTGGCTCAAACCACATGTACCTCCAGTTCCAGGGGACATGACACCCTTCTCAGGCCTCTATGGACCTTGTGCTCGTATGTGTGCCTACTCACATGCAGATAAACAGAAACAACATAATTTAAAAAAGAAGAGAACACAGGTATTAAATGTTTTTTTAAAAGATGAGTGGCAGTTCAGAGATTTGTGACTGCGAGTCCAGCCCACATCAAATTTCAGTCCTAGAAGAGACCAGAGAAAGAACAAAATGAATCAAGAAAAAGTAGATGAAAACTCCTCAAAATTTCTCATGAATCCAATTTAGGATTAGAGATGATTATGGACAGCTGGAAACAAAAATACAATGAGAATCACATACAGTTGTATGCATTTTAGTCAAACCATGACAGAAGCGCCTTTCTCTCAAATTAGAAGAAACTAAAAAAAAAAAGAAAGAAAAAAGAAAAAAAAAAGAGAAAGAGAACAATGCCTCATTAGTCAAAACTGAGAGCCAGAGAAAATAGGAGGTATTTTTAAAGTGCTAAGAGAAAGAGAGGGAGCCTGGAAGGTGGCACAGGACTGCAGCCTTATCCTAGCACTAGGGAGGTTGAGGCACGAGGGCCATTGGGTGTTTGAAATACATTCTGTGTGACACAGGGAAGCTCTGTCTCAATAATGGTGGGTGTGTGGCCCAAATGAAGATATTCAGGGTAAGAGAAACTGGCACAACAAGGAGCCGTGCTCACGACAGAGTGGCTGTCTCTCCAAAGCACACATGTGCGGACACGTGTAAAGCAGAATGTGCATGTCTACATGTGCAGAGACCTATATTTCTACATCTGTGTATGTTTCTTAAAGAGCAAGAAGATTTAAAGCAAAACATATAGTGCTGTATAGCACAGTTTATGACATTTTAATGAAATACTTTCACTCACTAAGTAGAACACAAAATATTAAAACAGAGAGATAAATGGAGGCAAATAATTATAAGATTCTGTTTGAAGTGTGTGTGTGTGTGTGTGTGTGTGTGTGTTGAGTCTATGTGTGTGTGTGTGTGTATGTGTAACAAACATATTTTTAAGTCCTACTTACAACCTACTAAATATTCCCCCTGTTTGAGATTCAAGTATAGATAGTTATTTTTCACTTCCATTTATTATTTTATCGGAAGGCTTAACCAATGCAGTTGCTATGAGAAAACAAATATACCCAACAGAGATTGGGAAGGAAGAAAAAGAAGCATCACTGTGCAGGGAGGAAGGTCATGAAGATCTAAGGGTTAAAGAAGTGCTACTTATGCTGCCCCAAACTCTTAGCAAACACCAGCACACAGTGATCACCTACTTACTAAGTAAGATTTAAATGCTTTCAAAAAAATGGGAATAAATACCTCCAAAGTATTCAGGAATGACTTTTGGAAAACCACTGTAAAACCTCTATTTTTAAAATTCTAAAATTTCCAAAAGCAGTGGAGAGGGATATATATATAAATTTTCCCCAACATTTTTCCTGCTCAGGGAGGTACTCATCTTACATATGTGAGTTTAGTAATAGGAGATATTTTTCTTTTTTATTAATTAATTTATTTATTCACTTTACATGCTGGACATGGCCCCCTCCCTCCTCTCCTCCTAGTCTGTTCTTCCCTCCCCAATACCCCCTGCCCTATTCCTCATAAAAGGGGAATTCCCTATTCTCCCACCCCCAGATCATCAAGTCACATCAGGACGGAGCTCATCCTCATCCTCTTTCCCTGTGGCCTGGCATTGAAGTCTGGTCAGTGGGAAGTGATCAAAAAGTTGGCAACAGAGTCCATGTCAGAGACAGCCCCTGCTCCCCTTCCTATTGGACCCACATGAAGCCTGAGCTGTCTATCAGCTACATCTGTGTAGAGGACCTAGGTCTAGTCAATGCATGGTCCTTGGTTGGTGCTTCAGACTCCACAGTCCCTGCGCCCCGGGTCTTGCTTAGTTGGCTCTGTTGGTCTTCTTGTAGAGTTCTTATTAGCTCTAAGTCCTTTCATCTGCCCCCTCACTTTTCCACTAAACTCCCTACGCTTCATTCAATGTTTGGCTGTGTGTCTCAGCATCTGTTTCAAACTGCTGGGTGGAGCCTCTCAGAGGTTATCTCTGCTAGGCTCCTGTCTGCAAGCATAGCAGTGTAGTTAATAGTGTCAGGGCTTGGCTCTCTCCCATGGGATGGGTCTTGGGTTGGGTGAGGCAATGGTTGGACATTCCCTCATCCTCTGCTCTGTCTGTTCTATCTATGTGTGTATTTTTCCAAAATTAAATTCCTATATGTCCACTTAAAGAATAAGAAAAGCTTCCTTCCTTCCTTCCTTCCTTCTTTCTTTCTTTCTTTCTTTCTTTCTTTCTTTCTTTCTTTCTTTCTT
>OU015742.1:25201212-25238830 GCA_907169655.1 Acomys percivali | reverse complement strand
GAAGAAGAAGAAGAAGAAGAAGAAGAAGAAGAAGAAGAAGAAGAAGAAGAAGAAGAAGAAGAAGAGGAAGAAGAAGAAGAAGGGAGGAGGAGGAGGGAGAAGCGGAGAAGGAGAAGAAGCAAAAAGAAATATGAATTCACCCAATGATGTATTTGTCGAAACTTACGACGCCTCTAGCATAAGTCATATTTGACAGTGTTAGTGAAGAAATTATACTATGATTGTAACAAATATAGTAAAGTGTGTAAATAAATAACACAAGTGATTCAACAGAGGAATACTTGCTCATTGTGTTTAAACTAGAAAACTCCCAGGAAGATATGACATACAAACTGAGAAAAATTTGTTTCTAGATGAAAAATAATTCAATTGTGAAAAGCATGCAGGTGAAAATGCCCCAGCCTGAACATGTCCATAGATTACTATTACAGAAACAGCATAAAAGGACATGATTAATACACTTTATCAGAAAAAATGTTGTGGAAAATAAGAATGGGTTCTAACTATGTGGTACCTTCTGAGACCATAAACAAGGATTCTTGCCTCTAGTAGCTGGGCCAACATACTTGAATTCTTTTGCATATAAAATGATCGCTTCTGTGAAAGAATATAAATTAAAAATCCATTTGGGGATGAGATTTTGTCAGGAGCAAAGTGAAGATTTTGTGATATGCTAGTGATAATGGTGTAGCTTCTCTGACTTGGAGAGGAGCAGAGTTTTATAGTAAAAGAAAGCCACAGAATCAGATAAAAAGCCTTTCTCTGAAGAATATTTGTGAAGACATTGAACCTAGACTCAAAAGAGATACAGTTTTGTCTGTTAACATTAAGGAAATTTCATTTTGCAAGGACCATATACTTCTTTGTATAATGGAAAGTTACGTGAGGAAATTTTCAGCCCAGAACATTACTACATCTATAACTTTCACTGAATGCGTTGATTTCATTTAGCCCTAGGGTCTTCAACTATAACATGAGAATCATATTGAGTTAACAGGCCTGATGACTTCTTACATGAAAGACCTACATTTGTGTACTGTCTACGTTTTGCTAAAGTGGTGAATAATTTTAAGCATGATGAAGTTTGCAATTCATAAATATTACCTTGATCACAGTGCAGAAGATGAATTTCAGGGTATGAGTCAGGAGGCAGAAAAAATTAGTTAGGAAGTTGTTGTAATATTTCTGCGGAGAGATAATGAGGGATTAAAATGAAAGGAACTATTGGGAATAAAAGGAGATGATGAGGTTGTCTAAATGCCCTTGTAACAGGAAACATAATGGAGAAAATGCAGATGCATTCTGTCTAATGTTGAAATATGCCATGCATATCTGCTGCCACTGCAAATTTCTAACAGGGTAGAGATTCTGGATAATTTAGTAATGAAAAATATAATGGGATATGTAGAGATTGGAAAGGATAATACTCTTTTTTTACACATGTTGTAAGGATATGCAAAATACACACACACACACACACACACACACACACACACACACACACACACACATACGGAGACCCACAAACAAATAAAGCTAAAAATACAAGCCTACCTTGAAAATTAGTGCACATTAGATGAACAAATTTTGTCAAATAGGTGTGCCGAAGCTTATAGTTCTAAACAAAGAATCTTCTCACACAACCCTCTCCGTTTTCCTACTACACATGGTTAATATTAATTGTGAGAAACTTACAGACCACTATACATATAAGGCCAAAGTAGAACCCTCTACTTTTGGTTGATAACAAAGAATAAGCTAGTGCCTCAATAAGTCTCTTGATGGTACCGCATTTGTAAAGGCAAAAGACCACACAGACCACAGTTCCACCTATTTCAGATGAGGGTCAGAGTGAATCAGTTTCAGCAGAACAGAGTAGTCGCATTAGACACAATATGACAAAATTAATTTTGATTTATACTTTTATTAGTTATTTTAATTTGTATAAGCACTTATTATCTTTGTTACTACAACTGGACCACTGTGGAAGGCACAGACAATGCCAAATGTGTTGTCAAGGCAAATGTGGCTGTTGTTGGAGTAGAGGGCTGAGAAATATTAAGTAAACACCAAATGGACTCAGGACAAGATGGCATCACCTTGGTTACTTCATCTTGACTGGATTGAATGACTCAGTGGATATCTGGAAGATTGGTAACTACAACTCTATGTATGTCTGAGAGTTATACCCAGAGATGATTAGGTTGTGACTGTCATGACTATAGCTCTAATAATGAATCATTTACTCTATTGATGGCCTGAAAATGTTAACAGACTGTTGTGATGTGAAAACTAGCAGTAGGCCTGCTAGGAAGTGGTGGCACACCAACTTGTGTTTCTGAGGTGCATATTATACCCAGGACCCTCTGTGCCTTTGTTTTGCTTTCCTGTTTTTCCCTCTATGAGTTGAACAGCTCAACCTCAACCCTGCCTTCCCTATACAATGGCTAAAAACACTGAAATCAAGAGGAAAATAAATTCTTGTACACTCAAGTTTTCACATTAGGATTAGTCACAATGACAGATAACTAGCTGATTGAACATCTGAAGGTGGCAAGCTTTAGTGCCCACTTACCCTGGAACTAGCCCTCAAGAAATAGATGACTGGCCGCTTGGCTGTGTGTTACCCACAAATAACTATCACGATTTTCCTAGGATTCCAGTCTCTCTCTCCCTCTCTTTTCTCTGTCTGTCTGTCTGTCTGTCTGTCTGTCTGTCTGTCTGTCTCTGTCTGTCTGTCTGTCTCTGTCTCTGTCTCTGTCTCTCTCTCTCTCTCTCTCTCTCTGTGTGTGTGTGTGTGTGTGTGTGTGTGTGCTCATAGGCCTTTTATTTTTCTTGCCTGACCTTGTATTGTCTAGCAGTTTTCTCCAAGGATGAAACATTCCATTTTTGAAGGACGCTTACTAAGAAATAGGATATTAAAGAAGAGGTAAAACAATAGTATAATTTAATAAGAAAGTTCATTAATACCCAGGATGCTTACCAAGAGGCAAGACAACAAGATGTTCTAAGGGGCCAAACATTAACACTTCTCTCAGGAGAGATCCTTAAATTCAGGAAGTAAAGAATAGTCCAGGAAGTCCCTAAAACTGGCCAAATCAATAGGCTCTCCCCTTCTCAAGCAAAAATACGCTCTATGTACTTCTGAGAAACACTCTCAGACTAAATGACCTTCCAGAACAAGTCTCTGAGCAACTGAAAGACCTGGACCAACCTGTTGAACTGTTTGTAGGCTGTGCATTGTGCTCCAGATTTCTAGCTTTCCCAAAGTGTAATCCGTGGTGCAGTTAGCTTTGGTGGAAGAGCTATCTTTGTGTCATCTATGTTCCTGTAAGTAACTCCTCACCCATATTCCTGAAAATGGTCTACATAAGTAAATCTCATTAATTCACCAAGATAGACTTTGATGGACTCTGTACTCAGTTTGTTGTTGGTTCCCTATCTGAGTTAAATAGGTGTTTGTTCAAGTTGGCCTACGAATAGTATAACACAAGACACTGTTTTAAAAAAGTCTTGTCACATGATCCATCTGCACTTTAAATGGCACACAAAATCTGCTGGCTACCTTCTGGGAAAGATTTATCCTCACGTAAAGAAGAATTAGGAAGGATGAATTCTTATTTCCACTGAAGATTGTCATATGTGAAGCTAGCATTCCTAAATAACTTTTGTATCCACATGTGGATAAAATTCTTCTCGAGAAACAAAAGGTCAAAATAGAGGATTTGACACTTCCTAGAAGATGTGAAGCGAGGAATCTCAAAAGAGAGAAATATCAGTTATAGTGGTGGGAATTAACCTGAAGAACAGACAGGGCCAATACAAAAGACGAGAGAAGAATTAGCCATTAGAAGGTGTTAGTCAGGCTGACCGGAGGCTGAAGAACGGAAGCTACAGTGGAAAAGGGATGAGGAAACCCACCAGGTGAGGATCCAGAGGAAAAATGGAGGTAGAAATGCATGTTAACCATAATGATAATGGGTATATTTGCATAGAACTTCCAGTGAAGCAGGGGTGAAGAAAGAATCATACAATACAACCACATGTATGCGATCATACATACACATGTATCATATTTCTCTCAGGCTGAGAGAAATCTGTGCAATGAAGGTAAAGTCCTTAAACTGGGAAGGAAGAAAGTGATCACCATAGTCTTCACCATAAGAGCATGCAGGCTGTTTGTATGCATTTATTAATTTTAAACCAGTCATAGATGGTGTATATGCTATCTGAAATTCTCAGGGGCAGAATGATTGAAATGGAAGATTTTTTTTTTTTTTTTTTGTATTTTGCAAAACTTTCTTATACACAATGGCACATCAAGGGTAGGGCCCAAATTTAAACACATCTTTTCCTTATATTTTTTTTACATGAATCTTATGTTTATAGCTTGAAAATATGTTTATATAATGTTTTTAGTGACCTTCTACTTGCAGCCACATGAGACTCCCCACTTGCAGTCTCATGCTCATTTGGAACTTTGGAGTATATGGGAAATCCTCTCTGTCTCTGTCTCTGTCTCCTGTCTCTCTGTCTCTGTCTCTGTCTCTCTCTCTCTCTCTCTCTCTCTCTCTCTCTCTCTCTCTCTCCCCCCCCCCATGGGTTGCCTATAACTGTGGATCTGGCTGCTGCCTGAGCTTCAGGTAGGTGACACTGTTAAAGTCCATGGAAGAGAGCACCAGTACCAAGGAGAACCAGAGCCCTGGTGAAGGAAGCTATTATTTCATCACTGCTTGACATCTCTATAGCACAGCGGCATAGAGGACTGGGGCCTGGAGACAGGGATTTCTTTGGAACTGGTACACAGAGAGAATGTTTTATCTAAAGGGAAAACAGTAGCTACTTTTCCTTTTGTCTTTCATACACCCACCTCCTTTCCTTCCCACATCTTTTCCTTTCCTCCACATTTCTCTTGATTGCTCTTGATTTCTCTTACTTTCTTTTAGCTCCCTAAAACTTTTTTAATAACATTTTCATAGATTTAAAAATATAGTCTATATATTCCTATTTTACTGTGCATGTCTCTGAGTTCATTTCCTCCTTTGTAGTCTGTCATGTGTCCCTCCCTAGCATTTAACACGCATGTGATTCCTATCCTTTTTCTCTTAGTTTCTTCCTTTCTTATCAGCTTCTGCAATGAGTCACTAACACACAGGTTATTTTTGCTTTCACTCTAATCATTTTACTTTCTCACCTTGACCTTTTTTTTTTCTTCAAGTTGACATTCACAGACTGCTGTAAGAAAATTAAGACATTTCTATCCATTTAAGTGGATCAAAGTGGGTGCTGTCCAATCACAAATTTACTCTTACATTATTTCCATAACAGAGGCCAAAAGAACAAGCAATAGATGACCTTTGGCATGTGGTAGATAAGATTTAGCATATAGTAGCACCAACTGACCTCATTACCTTAGGAATGAGGTGTTCCACAACAGGGAAATTTTGAAAAGTAAAGAGGGAGTCACTCTTTCTCTGGCCTCAATATTTAAGTGACATAGTTTTTTTTTTTAAATAATAGAAGTCTTTACAAAGCCTGCTCATTGTGAGAGGTGCTTTGACATAAGAATCGTGATGTCTATAGCTTAGACGAAGGGAGAGGTAGTGTGGAGAGATCTCTGAGACTCTTAGTTACTACCTCAGCTCTGCCACACTCTGCATGGAGAAGTATTGGACCTTGAAGCACTTAACTCACTTCTCCATTGCTTCATTTAAGAATGAGATGTTTGTCTTGATGCATGTCTAAGCTCTCATGAATCTCTGTCATGCTATTATTTCATCTTGACTATTTGGAGAAGTTCCCCAGGCTCTTATGAATTATTATTATGTAATGCATTTAACTTACAGTCTAAAACATCTTGGTGGAAAGAATTAACCCATGCCTTTCACAATGAGGAATTTATATTCTATCATTTGTAAAATACTTTCAGTTCTCTTGATACCTTTTCCGTGCTCTCATTTAGCAATCGTTATATCTTTGGTGATTTCTCCATGAATCTTTACTATCCCTTTCCTCTCTTTATCCAATTTGCGGTTTTGATACGAGTTGGAAACTCAAAATCACCATACTACCTAACAGTATTCCTAAAGTGTAAATGCACTCTGAACAACAAATTGACTGTACTGAAAATATTGAGATTTTACACAATTCTCTTGGAACTTTTTTTTTGCAAATGTATTTGATCTAAGAGTTCAGATAAAAATTAAATAT
Organism: Acomys percivali; assembly: GCA_907169655.1. NCBI lineage: Eukaryota > Metazoa > Chordata > Mammalia > Rodentia > Muridae > Acomys > Acomys percivali. Next base: position 25,232,620 of record OU015742.1, on the reverse strand, counting down.
TTTGTTACATTCCAATGTTATAACCTTCTAACAAATATGATTCTACAACCTTAATACATACATATATACATATATATTTATATATACACATATATAGATATTCATATATACACATGTGCAGACATGCACACATAGCATTTTACTTATATAGTAGAAACTAACACAAAGTCCCACATATAGTCAAAGAATCAAAGAATACACACACACACACACACACACACACACACACACATATATATATATAAAACACCATAGACATGAATGACATATATGCTAATCAAGAATGTGTTCTTAGCCTTCTCTTTGCAAAGACCTTTATTATTGATACAAGCATTTTTACTGGGAGGTTGTGGAAGGGATATCAGACCACCATGTCCTCTGCTCTGGGATGGAGTAAAAACACCTAGCTCTCAAGTTAAGGTGGTTGATCCAATATTCAGCTGCCACAGTCTTCTTTCTGTTACTGCAATAAAATATCATAATAAAAAATCCTGTGAGATAAAACACTTATATTGGTTTATGATTTTCTAAGGAACAGGAAGGTGAGATATCATATCACAAACATGAAGCAAAGAGAACAAATGAGAGGTAGGGCCAGGCTGCGAACCCTGGCCTCCAGAACCCTTTCCTCCAGAAAGACTACATCACTTCCCCAAAGAGTGCCACCACCCGAGGACAATGTGTTCATATACCCAGAACTGTGGAGACGTTCTCAGTCAAGCCACCACACTTACTAACAGAGGCACATTACTTCCCACTCGCTTTCATTGACTGTGCCCAAAAACATTTTGATTATCTTGAGATTGCATGGATGAAGCTGTTTAAAATAGTCCAAGGGCCTTAAAAAATGAATATGTTGCCAACAATGAGAAACCCATTTAGCTGAGTTGGAAGCTGGAGGCTTTCTAGCCATTGGCTATGTAATGAAGACATCAGAAACCCTGAGCCAACTCATAAAATAATGTTACCTTAATCAGGGAGGAAGAAGCACCGTGTTGGGGGTGACACTGGATATGGGTTTAGAAGACTTGAATTGGGCTCATAGCCACAAAACTCTTCTCCATTTTCTGAGTCCTGCTTGATGGGTAGGGGTGTTGAGTTCTTGGGCAAGTTTAATATTCTCTTTTAGGGTATCTACTTTCTTCTTGTTGCTGTTTCCTCTTTGTGCATGGCTACTTAACAAATCAAGACCACCAACAACCAACAACTCACCTGTATGGGCTCTAGAATTTATATATCCTTTTAAAAAGTCCCCAGAATTGCAAAAGTCATACAATTGCAAAAGTCTGTGTAGAAATTCTGTGTAGAAAATCACCCCCCTGGCAGAGCACGGGGCAAATCGTAGTCAGTTGCTCTGAAGAAGCCCCATAGCTCCATACCTGGGATTAAAATGAAAACATATTCTTATAATATTTCTTTTTCTAAAGAAATCAAAACTCCAAAAATTCTCACTACATATGCAATTCACTTTCCTAATAGTTTCGGACTCTTGAAGGAATCAGAAAAAGGTTTTCTTTTGTTGCTGTTGTTCTCTTTTACTGATTTATTCTCACTCTTCATGGGCCACATGGTTTGCGCAACTACCCACTGAATTCTTATTTCCATAATTCTGGAAAGACAGTTGCCATCATCTGGAGTCAAGGAGGTGAGGATACACAGCGAGTGGCTTTAGACATCTCTGCTCTGAAGGAGAGCAAGGGACAGAGCAGTGACTACACAGCCACCTCTTGAACCAGACCAGGTGTTACTGAGGATATAAGATAGTGAGTAAATTCTTTTGCAGTTTAGACTCACATTTCCTAGGTGATGGTGACACGTTTGTCTATCTTACCCAGTAGTCATAAGTCTTAATGTGTCTACCCACATAAAGCTCTTGATTGACGTACCCTTAAGCATTCAACACTGACAGTGGTTAATAACTTTTCAACTTCTGAGAAAGTATATCTCTCTTTACTTTCTAACCACTACAGCAATAAAAATCTAAGCTGATGGGTGGGGCTTAGATTGTCACAGGGACAAGGAGACATGTAATAACAGGGCTGAATTAACTGCCCCTCCACATCTTATGCTAAAACATGTCTCTTGGATGCCCATATGCTGTACAGTTCAGCTGCAATGAATAAGTTTGTCTAACTATTCCTCCTTTCCCTAGAGTCTTCAGGTTTCTATATACCTGCAGTAGCGTGCTTATTGTTATTTTTGAACTCGGTGGTTGTCTTTTCAATAAGCTAGTAGTATTTAATTTTGCTTATAAAGTTAAACATTTTAGTCTCTGATTCCTCTGCATTAACTCTGGGCATCATCAGTATTGTTGAGTGTGTGGACCGTGTTTAGCACCGCTGGCTCGTGGTTCTCCTTTAACTTTGTTGCTCGTGCCAGTTGGGGCCTTGCTCTATTGACTGATTATTATTCTTGCTTTTGGTGCACACACTACTACGCTTCTGTGCCTGCCTTTTGGCATTTTATGAATTACAGAACTGTTTGAATTTTCCACCCTTGGGGAGTAGATCTTGCTGCTTTCTTTCAGGTAGTTCTGATGTGTTCTGAAACACTGTTACTTGGACTCTCTGACCTCTTCCAATTTTGCTTTAAGCTCTGTGCAGGAAGTTGAAGAGCAAGGCCTTCTTAGCTTAATTAGCCCCACTGCTGGGGTGGGGTTTTCCTGAAGACTGTATGTGGTGAAGTCTATTCTACCTTGAGTCTTGTCCTGCTGGGCTGTCTGAGCGTGGCCTGCTACCGTGTGCACGAGAATTCTGAAACCGTTAAGTTAGGTGAATTTTCAGAGTTCTTCATAAGAACTCTGTCAGTTTTCACTCCGCAATGAACATATAACATCTGCATTCAAGGACAGTATGCAGGGTCATTTCTGCAGCCTCTGGCTGCCTTCCATGGGGCCATCTTTTCTGTCATCACACATTAAGTCTTCCTGGTCCCCACACCTCGAATCTTGCTTGCATCGGGGTGGGGGGTGGCATTGCCAAGCTCTGTTTGAAGAGCTTTCTCCTTGCACTGCGATCTGAAATTGTTTTAGGTGGAAAGTAGGAGAGCTGAGTCTCTGTCCTTGGTTTCTCTGTTACTCAGGATCCTGCCCTGTCTTGCCTCTGCTTCAGTGCCAGGAAGCACTGGTTCTTAGATACATTTTATTTAATTTCTACTGGGGTTTGTTTCCAAAGAAGCCACTCAAAGATGTAGTTGAGCCCATAAGATGGGTATTCATTAATGTTTCCTTTCATTATCTGTAAAAGACAAAAATCAAAATAATGTTTGAACAGACAAGTGAACTACATGGAGGGCTCCAGGTCAGGATGCGATCAATTTCATGGGCAGAAGAAGGTACAGTGGCAGTTGAGATCAGTTCTTGGCCAGGTGGTCAGGCCTTACTTGTCTCCCTGATCAATACAGTGCCTCTGGAAAGTGATACAAACTACCATGAAGTTGTCGCCATCTGAGGCAATGTTCAAAGGGACTTTCTTCTGGGGGCTATTGCTCCAGGTTTTCACTTTTCTTAAATTAATTTGGCCAGTATTCTACCTTGTGATTAGGATATGTTTGTACTGAGTTTCAGGCCCAGGATATCACATTCTTGAGAAAGGTTTTATGTTGTTATCGTTTGTTCAGTCAGAACCAAAGTAGAGAAAACCACACATCTGTACTTTCTCTTTGTGCTGACATCTTCTAGTTTATAGCTCTTTTTGGATTATCTGAGTATTAAATAGGAGTCATTTTGCACTACAATATTTTCTTACCAAGACTCATGGTGCCATTTCCTATATTTTTAGAAAAATGTGCATTTTAGTAATGTTTTATTTTAGTAACTAATTCATCCTCAAATTTATAATAAAATATAAACTTATTACTCATGTGTAATCTGACAAAGATTGAGGCATCTTTTTGATGCTGAGCTCTAAGAATACTTTATTAGAGGTCAGAACAATTTCTATTGATGCCATCTCCATTTTCCTTTGTTTCCAGGTACTTAGGTAGGCTGAAGGAAGATAGCTTGTATGAATAGAAATAGTGTCTATTTGGGGGCTGTCACTCCTGCCCTCAGTGACATGTTCCATACAACTGGAAGGGAGCCTGAGAGCTCTAGAGCACCTGGATGCTGTGGTGAACCAATATACCCTGTTGGAGCTTGACATAATGACACTTCGGGACAATCCTAGTGTTGTCCAAAGGATGAATGTTGTCTTCCTACCCCTTATTTTTTTATCCTTGTGTACTCTGTTAGTCATTGCAGTGGCTGTTCACCTGAATTATAGGAATTTCATTGTTGGAGGGGTTTTCACATTGTCTGGTTTATCACATCATACGGAATAGAAGTTCCAAATTTCTAACCTATAAGCTGCTAAATACAAATAACATTCTCTGAGCAATATTAACATTTTCAAGAATCTAACTAGAGCTCTGCCTGAAGCCCTAGGCAAGGTCCCGTAGTCACTGAATTTCAAAACCTGATGAGAAAGTGGGCCCTGTCAGTGACTAGAATTCCTTGCCAGGTAGATGCTTCCATCCTTTACCATATGAAAATGAGGTCCTTGGCAACGGGGGGATGCTGTCCTTTCAAGTTGGGAGCTCTATGGCATCGTTATTTTGAATCAAAGGCCCTTGTGTTACACATTTTGCTGGCCCATGGTGCCCTTGGAGTTAATGCCTATGAGTCTTCAGTTTTCCATCTCCCTTTGTCCTTTACTTGAAGGTCAAAGCACATGAAGCTTGGTGTTCTATAATCCCTGGCTGCAACTGCTTAGAATCTATTCTCATTTCTGCCAGCATTTTCTTTCCAGAAGGAATATGTCAAATGTTCACCCAAGTTTATTTCAATACCCTGTGTACGTATTAAAGGTCTGAAACCTAGATGGCTTGGCCCTCTTTACTTGGTTTGTACTCACAGAATGATGCAGGCAGTATTTACAGACCTTGAGGAACCAGGTTGGATGACAGCACCTGTAGAACACGTTTCTTTTCATTGTAGCTTCATTTCCTAGTGTCAGGGCAGATGAGTGCATACGCCTTCTGTTGTTGGCAGCTGTCACTACCCAAGGTCAACCGTGTTTTCCCTGCAATTTACTTCTTCCATTCTTCTTGAAGCAAATGTCATTCATAGTTTCATGTAGCTCCCATAGGTCTGAGATGCATAAAATACAGGCATGAGTCTTCAACTACAGTCTTATCTGTGGAAATTGCAAGCAGGAGATTCAAATGATCATGCCACTGAACTCAGCATGAACCTTGAGAATAACCTTGGAAAAGTCTATTAACCTATTTCAACCTCAGCTTCTATATTGGTACAATGTACATGTTAACCTCTATCATCCTTTTACTGTGACGTTCTAGGATTCTTCTACTTATTGATGTTTCCATGGATAGTTAGCTACTGAATTTACTTGTGAATTAGAGAGTTTCCTTACATGTACTCCTAAGCTGTTTTGGTCCATGGATTACCTCTTTGTCCACGCATGTATTAGGAATTTAGATATGTTTGTATAGTTGTGACCCCAAGCAGTCCTACTGAAGACCATGTCACATTAAGAACAATACAACCTAGAAATAATCATTCCTGTCTTATTAAATTCTGGAAATGTCCCCTCCTCCAGTGCAGAGGATCCCTAGCCTGTCACCTGCTCCATTCCTTCAACTCTTTCATTTGATCTATTTTATGTTTTTCAGAGATTCTTATTATCTCTTTCAGCCACTCCCCAGGAAGGACAGGTTGTCTTCTATCCCAAGACATTTCTTGTCTTCCATCCTTTACTTCCAAAACATGCTTGGTAAAAGAATAAAGATCGGTGAGGGACAGAGATTGCCTCCATGTCTGCCACCATGCTCCTTAGGTGATGGTGCTTCAAGCAAAGGGACAAAAATTCACTGCAGTCTTGATGAGAAACACAAACATATCCTCATGTGTGTTGGTGAGGTACACAAGATACTATGGGATAAATGTCCCAACTATAAGCCATTATCTTCTCTCTGAGGTCATCAAGGTTCAGGTGATTTTGGATCCTTGGAATCCAAAATGACATGGTGATCACTCTGCCTTTATTTCTTGAGAACTGTAAGAGAGTTCTGTATGAATTCTAGAATAATTTAAAGATAGTATAAGATTTATTTATCTACTTTGAGCAATAATTACCCCAAAGATCAATCTTAAAACAATTTTTTATGAAGTAGAAAATTCCAGAAGCAACACAATGCTTCTTTAAAAAAAACTTTAAATTTTTATAATTTATTCACATTGCATCATTATTGTTACCCCCTGGCTTGTGTCCTCCCATTCCCACTCTCCCTCCCTCTTCTGCCCTATTCCTCTCCCCTAGTCCTCTGACTCTGACAGGGTGCGGGGGTGGGGTGGAGTGCTGATCTCTCACAATCTTACCACATTCTATCAAGTCTCTTCAGAATAGCCTGCTTCCTCTTCCTCTGTGTGCCTGCAAGGCCGCCCCACCAAGGGGAATTGATAAAATCATAGGCACCAGAGTTCATGTCAGAGGCAGTCCCTGTTCCCTCCTCACCATGTGGAGAGTGAGCTATCCAATAGCTACATCTGAACAGGGGTCTAGGTTTACTCCATGCATTGTCCGTGGTTGCTGCATCAGTATGGGCAGGCTCCTCTGGATCAGACCTTCATAGTCTCCTTGTGAAGATCCTGAACCCTCAGCCTAATGTTTCTTTAAATAACAACTATGTCAAGAGAGTCTTAACTTCCTTATTCAGTTGTGATCAACCCTGTTCCTGTCTAGCCTCAAGTCTGCAAATAGGTATATGTTAATCAATTGTGTGAATTAGTCACTCAAAAATTTAACTCTTCAAAAGCTTGCATGCTGTATCGTTTGGGGACCTGTTGGCTACTAACACACATGCTGAAGGTCACTATTATCTCATGGGAGAAATATGTCATGGGGTGAAGCTGATTGTACTGTTCTGGAAGACTGGGAGAGCAAAGCTGGCATGTCTGTAATTAATCTGATCATTGTTTAATGTTTTCACATCATGGCCACAAGATGGCTGTTGCAGCCTGAGCTTTAATTCTGCATTCAAGCCGAAAGAAAAAGGAAGATAAAAGGTGATGATAGAAAAATATGCTCTCTGTGTGCATGTGTTTGGGGGTATAAAGAAAAACTACCTCCGAACAACCTTACCACGCCTGGCACTTACTGCCACCCCAGAGCATATGTTGTTGGATAGGAAGCAATCATGTAGCTATCTGTAATGGAAGCTTCATGAGACTCTGCCCCATACTGTAAAGACTATGGCTATAAAGTGACTGGAAGGTTCTCTCAAAGAAGTCAGGCAAAGGCTCTGGCTGAGCCAGAACCCACCTTTTCACGATAGTCCTCAAAGCAGTGTCCAATCATCTTGAAGGGCTATTTTGTTTATATAAAGATTTCCTAGAAAATGTTGATCAAATAGATTTCAATGTGCCAGAACGGGAAGGAAATAGAAGTAAAAAACAATTATCCAGAATACCCATTGGAATAAGAACAGACCACTTTTCCTTGTCCTTAAGTTTGCTTACATTGATCCTTCTCTGTAGAATTCATCATTCATCAGTTCCCCCTTAAGGCTTCCAAATATTCTCTGCTATTAGTCTGAGTTCCTTAGCACCTGCACCACTAGGAGCGCTTACAGGTGTATCTCTTTCCTTTGAGTTGAAAAGAAAAACGAAGAAGTGAATATATAATTAGCAGAGAACTTGGATGGCGTGCACAATAGAACCCCATGGTCAGTATGCACGTGTGTGAACACCTTCTTTTCTTTCAGGAAATATATTTTCTAGAATGCTAGAAAACTGCATAGCAGGTGTAGTCAGAAAGATTTGCACACTGAGTTTATATTATCTCATCTCCTGCTATAGATACAGCCTGTCACATTCACATTTGTCTAAAAACTACAGAATCTCATAATAGAGACAGTCCTGTAAATGTAATAAGGCTACTACTGTTTTAAGGTAGAGTGCACGTTCCAAGTGTAAGAAGGGTGTCAGTGAATAATAAAACAGGGTTTTCTGGTCTAGCACAACACAGGCTAGATTGCCATCATGCACACTTATTTGCTGTTTGCATGGGGCCACTGCTGCTTGGCGACTGTGACAGGAACTCTGAGGTTAGAGAACACTCTGGTGAAATATATTGTGGAAATCCAGCCCTGCCTTCCATCTCCTTTCAATAAGAGTATGTTACCTCTGAAGAGTTAAATACTGAGGTTGTCTCACTGTAAGGCAGATGTACGTTCTTCTTTAGCTTCCAGGGATGCAGTCTTCACACATTAGATTGATTAGACAGGAGCTTGTGGCTGTATCTTTTCTCCCTAGGCGAGGGTCTTCCAGTCACACACTTAGAGAATTGTGCAGGAAAAGACCACACTAATGTGTAACAAATCATCCTATTGGGAAGATTACAGAAAACAGCTTATGGACTAAAATGATCTATTGTACTGGCCTCAACTAGCATACAAAATGAGCTAAAAAAAAAAAGACAAAAGTGTGGGTATTGTAGGAGGAACCTGTTAATGTACTGACAGCGTGTTCATTTTGCAATCATCCAGCAGCTTCCTGGCAGGCACTGGCGTCCCTGTGCACCTTATTGGAAAGTTAGGAGAAGTCTGTTTGGAAAACATTGAACTGAGAATGTGTCTGCAGAGATATAGTTCTAAACCCTAACAAGCAATCCATCGTAGGGAAGTCATTTCTGGGATCTAAGGCTGCAGTGTACAAACTAATATTTACTGAATGCCAAGAAATAACCCTGTCCTTCCGGTGTGGTTTCCCCTGCTAACAGAGGAGCAGGCTATCTCTGTAGGATTGACTTCAGCACATACAAAGCTATGAATTTGGAGTAGAAAAAAACTAGGAAAAAATACATGAACATGGGCTTTATCCAAGGGAGGCTAAAAGCCTATGGGAATAGCACAAGATCAGGAACCTAACCAAGCAGAAAGTAACAATCTTTATTATGAAGCACAGAACAGTCACAAATTGAAAGGCATGAGCTGTATCAACCAGCCTTAGATACAGAAGGAAAAGGAGCCTCACAGAAGGATGCCATGTGGAAAATGTTCTGTGAGCTTCTTAAAGGAACCCAGAGCAGAGAGCATTGTGCAGAACTGACATACTGCGGCCTAATTCTTGCTGGCAGGTTACAGTCTCTTGATTTGCAGCAACTGTCAAAACATGATAGTTGCTGGAATGCATGCCCACCCTTGCACTTTGAACACGGCTGCTCTACAAGGAAGACCGCTGACATGAAATACAACAGCGCCTGGTGACCGCTGTGTGCTGAACTGATGCCATTGTGGGAAAGTCCTGACATTGTTGTGTATCCATTTCCTACAAACTGAACACAAGCATCCCTTCCTAGGTGTAAGACGGAGGCTCATAAGACTCAGGAAGTAAACAAAACTTAAGCGATTCTCAGGCCCCCCTAGCAAGATTACAAAAGTGACAAACAACTTCTGAGGGCTTGAAGGAATCACCCACCAGGGGAGGGAGACTCAGGCATGCAACTTTGGTGAGTTCTTGCCCAATAGCGTCTTGATAATACAGCTGCAGTTGAGTCCTCATGTTCTTAAAACTGCTCATCCATGCATCCATAAGTAACCCCAGTAAACCCACTGGTGTTCACCAACCCAGGCTTGGTAGGATTACTCTTTGGTTGTTGCTGGTGACCATGTGGCATAGATAGATGTTTATCCTGTCTCCAAAGAAAGTATCATACAATAGTGATCCAGCTGTGGAAGTCTGAGGCTTTGTCTGTAATCACATAGCTGCCTAAATATCTATCTGTTCTCCTTTTTGCAATAGAAACTGCTCAAGCGCAGGAACATAGAGTGCCCAGAAAGGAGGCCATAAAGCACACTCTGAGTAGCTCGCTATTCTGCCAAAGTTATCATCATGAAAAAGACTCTAATGGGTTCTTGGGCTAAATTTTTAGTCTCAGTGCCAAAGACTTATTAAACATTGGGCTGGTAAACAACTATACAGTCTTAAAATATAATATCCAAAATAAACACATTGATTGGCTTGTGCCTCATGCTGGACCTTGATTTGAACTGCTCAACATAGCTTAGCTGTAGTCAGAACAGCCACTGCTCAGTAGCACGAGGGTCTCACAGTGCAGTCCTACAGGTGGATAAATGGCGTCCCTCTGTGGGCACTGTTGTGTAAACTGGCTTTCTGATTGCATTAGAGGTCTCTTTTCAATTGAAATGTTATTAAAAATCTGTATTGAGTATCCAAAACCAATGGTCAGCCATATATACATATGAGCAACGTTACAGGGACACAGTAGGCTGTATATATGTATTTATTCCTGTATATGCGGGGTGTGTGTATGTATGGGTGCACACGCATATGCATGTGTGTGTGTGTGTGTGTGTGTGTGTGTGTGTGTGTGTGAGAGAGAGAGAGAGAGAGAGAGAGAGAGAGAGAGAGAGAGAGAGAGAGAGAGAGATCATACAACAATGTGGTTTAAAGAAAAGGAGACCATGAATTTGAGAAGGAGTAAAGAGGGAACATGGAAGATTTGGATGTTAGGGGCTATAGAGAGATGTAGGAATGATGTAATTATATTTTAAATTAAAATAAAATAAACATAAAAGAGAAATTAAAATATAAAAAGAAGTATTGATTTTTCTAACTTCTTAGTTCAAAACAATTACAGACATGTAGGAATTTGTAAAACTATTACAGTATGTCTTTTTTTATATTTTATTAATTTATTCATATTACATCTCAATTGTTTTCCCATCCCTTGTATCCTCCCATTCCTCCCATTCCTTATGTGCCTACCTATCCTCGAAAGTAACTTTGTATAAAATTATTCTATAGCACCAAATTTCAGCAAGAAATGGCATCTGTGTCTCTTTTTATAAATATATCTTTAATTGAGATAGAATTCCATCACTTTTCTTTCCCACCCTTTGCTCCTTCCAGCTTCTCTGAGCTCTCCTCCTTCAATCTCCTCCCATGTCCCTCTGCTTGCAAGTCCATAGCCTCTTTTTGTTATTGTGATTGTTATGTATGTGGATCTTGGTTTTGTTGTTTGTGTGTATAGTTTCTGGGCTAACCATGCTGCATCGGGCAATCAATAAAGGGACTCATTCCTGGGAGAAGTTAGTTCTCCTTTTCCCAACTGTAATTGGTTGCCTGGAGTCCTTTGTCTAAGCAAGGGATCATGAAAAAGCTCTCCCCTTCCATGATAGCATGTCGACGGATATTGTCATTGTTTCAGTCTTGTTTGTGCAGCCATCTCTAGGACAGGCTCTTCCACAGCCGACTTCCTGGCACCTGACTCTTAATCTTTCTGCCCGCTTTTCCACAATGTTCCCTGAGCCATAAGTGCAGGACCTGTGGTGTAGATGTAGATGTTCAGGATATGATCCCCTTGGTCTGCTATCTCTGCATTAGATCTGGTTGTGGTTTTCTGTGATGTTCTCCATTTTCTGTAAAGAGAGGCTTCTTTGATGAGGGGTAGTAGCTACTCGTATCTGTGGGCATGTGAATGGGATTTAGATTGTAGTAAGCAATTATGCTGGTCTGGGAAAGTGGTGGTAGTCGATTCATTTCTACTGAGGGACACTTAGACTGTTTTCAGGTTCTGGCTATTATGAATAAGGCTGCTATGAATATTGGGTTGGGGGAGGAGCAACCCAATATTATCTTAACCATAAATATATTTAGAAACTTTAGGAGACTACACAGTAATAGCCATCATACTAGAGATAGGGCCTTGACCAAGATGTACTATGTATTAAATCCATTCACATTCTATAGGATGTATAATATAACTTTAACAAATGTAGAAATTGAAGGTTTAAGAAATGAATCTGTGATTTATTACTGGACTTTTAAATTGATAAAGGCTTTAACTCACTTGAATAGTAAACCTATTCTGACATATTCCACATCATTCTAGAAAAGTGAGTCGGCCTAAGGCACACATATGTGTTAGTCTGACTAATATGAGAAAGGGCTACCAGATTTACTTTATCTCAGAGGCTCATAGGTTTTAATCCATGATGTGCTTGCTCCATGACTATATGATTTTGGTAAAGAAGAGCATAATAAAGCTAGAAAGTAGGTGGTGTGGTGGTAATAAAGCACTTTTTGGGTATGTCCCCAATAATTTAGTTTTACCAATTAGGTTCTACACTCTAGTGTTTCCATTGGCTCCTTTTAAGGCCACCAGATTATAAATTCACTAGTGGATGAATTCACTGATTAGGTAAGAGTCTTTATGGATCAATTATCTGCCAATAATTGGACCCACCAGCTGGGGACAGAAATCTTCAAGTCATGTGCTTTTTCAGGGACACCTCATATCCAAACCATAAAACCTGCATCCCAATTATTATAGGAAATGTGAGCACTGATCCCATAATTTTAACTTTAGTGGTTTTCATGTTCTCATTTTTGTGTTTTAATTTTTATTTGAAAATTTTATTAATTAAACAATATATGTCTTGGGAACACTCACTTCTTATCTTTCCATCTCTCTGATCCATCCTCACCAGCATCCCACACTATCACAAGTTCATGTGCCAGATTCAGAAGTTGTAGGGTTGTTCCATGACTCATTTCATTTAACCAAGGCAATCTGTGTACTCAGATTGGAGCTGTCAGAACTTGATCAGGGTTACAAGTGGATACACAAATGAAAGCAATGGTTTCTCTTCTCCCTGAATTCATGAGTAGCCAACGGTTTAGCTGTGAGGAAGAGGGACTCTTAAAACCCTTCTCTGTAGCTGTCTGATGGTTGCCTGCTCTGTTCATGTGTAGACAGTGTAGGTTTCTACAACTTCTGTGAGTAATAACTTCAGTGGCCATGTCTTGCCCAGGAGATATGACATTTTGTATTCTTCACCCTATCTCACAGCTCTTACTTTCTCATTATCACATTTTCTGAAATGTTCTATGAAAGTTTGATTATATATATATATATATATATATATATATATATATATATATATATAAAACTGCAAGAAGGTTTTAGTTTGGTTTAGTCCATAACACTTTATTAATTTTTTGGCTAATCTCCTGCTTAGTCTCTCCAGTATTCTATGAGCCCCCCTTGAACTTTCCCATCCTCCCCCAGGTTCCACTACTTTCATATTACCTACAGTCTACTATATCCACCACATAAACCTTCCACCTATCAGTGGCATCGTTCTAGTTCCTTGGCTTCTCTAGGAGACCCAAATTCAACACATACAGTTAGAGATTTAAACTAGGATACACACATGAGGGGAAATGTGACTGTTGTTTATTTTTGTCTGGGTTACCTTACTCATTATATATTTTTTCCAGTTTCATTCGTCTGAACATTTTGTAAATTTTATTTATTTAAAACTGAATAAAATTTCACCATGTATTCATCATCTTTTTTGCAATCACTGTTGCAAAGCCAGACTTTAATTTCATAGTCTTCTCTTCCCAACACTTAAATTATCCTCACCTGCTGTTCTTATTCTCTTCCTAAATGTTACATACAACTGACAGCCAAAAGGGATTTTGCTTGGCATTCATGGTTCCCTCAGATGGAATGCATCCTGAAAGTATTCTCCAGCAAGGAAAGCTTGTTTCCTCTTTTTTCAGGGTTTCTTCCCTTCTTAGTTAAATAACCATAAGCACTGACTAGGTGAAACATGCTTCCTTGTTCTGCAGTAAGCTATTAGTCACGTATTTTCAAAGCCCTAGCTATAGGGCCCCGTGAGTGCAGGAGGAGGTGTCTGCATCATTAGTGATTACTCTTTGTTATATGAGAAGGAAACACAGGTTTCATGGGTCATTAAGCTTACACAGCTTGGTCAGACCATTTTAAGAAACGCAACAAAATAAAACCTTAAAATTGGAAAACCTGATCATAAGTCTATTTTCTACTATGTCTTAGGAAGAGGCCTGGGCAGAGGAAGAGCTCAGAAGCTAGCATGTTAGTAGCTACAAGCTCCTCAACCTCACTGTTTGCTAATGCTGATTTATTGAAGGAAACAAAGCATGGAACGAAGTCAACATCTGTTTCAGAGTCTCATAAAATGTGAGAATTCCCTAGGGTACTGGAGGCAGGTGATAAAAAGCCCCAGAGAAGGTAATAGCCAGACTTAATCAATGCTACCTGGCATTTAGCTGTAACTTTTATAAGTGTTTGTTGACTGAAAGAGTATGTGCAGAGAAGCTTCACAGGGATATTCTCTGGTTCTAATGAGTCAATCAATTAATTTGTATTGGTAAATTGTGTAGGTTGTAATTCAGATCCTTCCTTTCTAGTTTTCATTTTTCTTTCTTAAATATGAGACTAAAATTCCTACTCTGTTTTCATTCTCAGCATCCAGGGAGCTAGTACACAACCATCCAGCTGGATGGAGGGCTGTTCAAAACATCCAGATGTGGTCAGGTAAGACTGGTAAGAGCTTGTGCTAAGGTATGAAATGTGTCTATTCTGGGGGAAATGTTCAACCAGGAAAAAAAAAAAGATTTTAGTTAAGCTTCAAGAGACTTAAACTTCCTATTTATTTATAATATATTTTCAAGGACATAATCTGTGATTTTTGTTGATGTAAAAATAAAAAATAAACTAACTAACAAACAAACTAAACTAAAAAAGCAAAAAGAAAAGTCAACATTTGATAATCAGAAATCTCCAGTGTGTTTTCACAAAAATTTCCAGTCATTGTCACTTCCAGCGAGTGGCTTTTCCCATCATAAGGAACCAGGCCAAATCAGCCAGGTTCTTAACATCTTTCATCAAGTCAGGAGACTTATGCCAGGCCTTTTGCACTATCTACCAGCAATGTGCAGGTCATTGCAGGGCAGGCAGGCACCCAGGAAAGTGGGTGAAGATGCCATTTAGCAAGGTGCTACACCATGGCCTGAGATAGTGGGAGCACAAAGAACTTGGGCAGGTGAGATTTGATAGCCTATGACCATATAGTGGGGGAGGAGGTCTCCCTTGGTCATAGACCTAGGGGAGGGGAATAGGGTGAAAGTTGGAGGGAGGGGGAAACAGGAGGATACAAGTTGGGATAACTATTGAGTTTTAATCTGAATAAATTAATTAAATTAAAAAAAGAAAAGCTAAGGAAGTCATGTATGTGTAAGAATTTTACAAACAAGAAGAAATTCTCTTATCTCTCAGCCAATCCAATCTCTGCTTCTTTTTTTGTTTGTTTGTTTGTTTTTTTGTAGAGCACATTTAAAAAAAAAAGAACTCTGAGTTCAGATAATGCTTTGCTGCTACATATTTATGCATATAAACAGAATGCAAGAGTAATCCAGTAATAAGGTTTGTGTAATATTCTGGTTTGAGAGTGGACTCCGAGAGGAAGAAATTTCTGTTATAAGGTTATAACTTAATTGTTACTGTGGTTTATCCTACAAAATAGAATCATGCTTACTTAGACACTGACTGAAGTCATAGACACACAACTTTTCACATTGGTGTGATAGGTGCTCACAGCCTTCTCTCTGAAGGCATCCATCTGATTTGACTCACAGTGAGTCTACCCTCTGTCTTTTTTAGGTAAGATTAGTATAGACCCCTGAGAACTTACCAGGGGAGGCAGTCCTGTGTTGGATTTGCACCTGAACACATGACAGATGACCTGTGATGTCTGTTTTTGTGTATCTGCAACCCCGAGAACAAGCAATACCTTCATCTTCAGCACTGGACCAGACAACTGTGTGCAATTAGTCAAGTTGCTTCTGCTTTTAATGAGGATCCAAGTGCCCTCCTTTGATGCCTCTTTAACTGTCTCTTCCATTTAATCTTTTTAATCTGTTTTCTTATCCCCACAAAACTATAGTTGGGGCTTGGGGAACTTCATAAGGTCTGTGCTTCACAAAGAGTTCATAGGCTGTCTTTCTTAAACTTGGGTATCTGAGTAACACATGAGGATTAAACAAATGTTCACACTTTTAGATCTTACATATTAACTGAAATTATTTGTATAGTGACACTATTTAAGTATTTGTGAACATAAACCCACCTGCTTTTAACTATTGTACAGGATTATAAGCTGCCACAATTTGATATATGTTGTAATAACTCATTCTTAGAGATGTGAACAAACATCTACTCATTCTAAATCAGCAACAAACTAAAGTAGTGATTCTCCCAAAATTCAACTTGTCAAACAAGTGAGTTCATCACCATTGTGACTCAATGGCAGCTGCATCATCTTAAAAAAAATCCTAAAGCCAACAAAGCACAGATGGATGATGACTAAGGAAATGTGCAACCACCATGCTCCTTGCACAACTTGCAAGCAGTTCAATAGGTCTGAGAGACTCCCCCATTCATTTCTTTATGCTTGAATGACCACAGGGAGATGCCATGTGAATAATGTATCACTTTGCCAAAGCTTTGAGGTATGCTTACTGCCCGAGTCTTGTAATCCTGCCTTTTCCCCACAGAGGGGACTATTTAAATTTAGAAGAAGCTGTTCACAGCACTCTGCTCTTCCCCTGGCTCTTCTTCTGTCTTCCTCCCTTCTGCAAAGTCTTCTGGGGCTTGGAAAAGGGTTCTATAGGTTCCCATCTCTGATTCAGCATTGAAACGCTGCAATAGCAACAGTCACTTGCTTTCAGGAGCTTCCTCAGTGTTTATGAATCTCTGTAATATACTATTTATATAAAAAGCAAGGTTTCTTCCATAATTGGTTGCACCTGACAGCTAGAGTGATCAATGGGTTCAAACATAGTTGCTTAGAAGGCACTTTGACAGGCACATCTATGGAACAAAACAGTAGCAGTTGCTTCCCCACTGGGACATTTGATTTCTCCAGCCATAGGTTTTTGTTCTGGCCTGTAGATAGTATCAGGTATAAATTTCTTCCTGGGAAGCAGGCCTTTGGAAAGTTGTTGGTTGTATCTACAATAGCTATGCCATTATTGTACAAGCATGTACATTTCTGATGGCATATTATTATCATATAATATAAGATACCCAGCCAGGCAGGATGGTTGATAATAATTCCCT
Source organism: Acomys percivali (assembly GCA_907169655.1). NCBI lineage: Eukaryota > Metazoa > Chordata > Mammalia > Rodentia > Muridae > Acomys > Acomys percivali. The sequence goes on along the minus strand of OU015742.1, from coordinate 25,215,650 downwards.
TTCAACAGCCTGGACAGCACATTCTGGTACTATGAAAGCCAGCCAGAAAAGAAGGTGCTTCTAGCATAGTCAGAGCTTCATTTCTCCATGCTCTGCAACCAAAGCACATTGTCTTCAGCGATAGTGTCTTATTATTATAGTGTAGAACCAACAGCAGTAGCAATAGCCTTTATATCTTATGAGGCTTCAGAGTCCTTTTTGGTTAACAACTCAGTGAGGTATACCACCCCTGGCATGAGGATTTTCTTTAAACTACTTTATGGTGTATAGGAGTGCCCCTTTCCACCTATGCCTTCTATATTTATATTCTTTAGCTACTGTGGAATTAACCCATTCATTACTTCAGTTAACTCAGCTCCAGTTCAGGTGTAAGGTGGCAAAAATATCATTGTACCTGCTGGTCTTTAACTCATTTCTTCAGATCAGTTGAATGAAATAACTGCTCCTGTTGCTGACAATTGTCTGTGTGGGTCATATGTACTGAGTTGGGCAAGACTCTTGATGGTGGCTTCATGTGTCCATTACTTCCACTGAATCGATTTGTAAGAGCCTATGACAGTGCCCACACGGGTGAGGACATATTTGTGTGCATCTCTGATGGGCATATGCCCCATATAGTCTGTTTATCAGTCTCTTATGGATCAGGTTGACTTACATACTTTTCCCGTAACAGATCCACCCACTGAGGCCAGAATCAGGAGCGAGCAGGCTTACCAGACTGGAGAACACGTAGGACACTGGAATACTTTACAGGAAAGTAAGTGGTTTTAGCTATTTTTCATCCTGTATTTGCTTCTTTAGGGCCAGACTTTACATGAAAACAGTGAGTAGCCTCTGTCCTAAGAGCATATGACTCATGCTTTGGTTAGGGTAATTCCATGTACTCCATGTACTCACTCTGTGGGCTGCCACATGGAAAACTACTAGAGTTTCTGATTCATATTGAACCATGTTATGTATTCCATTCTCACTGTTGCTGTCCTTCTAGTGACCAAACTAGTACCTGCCAGTTTTTCTTTACACAATGGGAACTCTATGAAGACAAACTTCTGAATACAGGGCAACTCCTGGTAAAGACTGCCATAGGCCACGTCGCTTGAGTTCTTACTAGCCATTCTGTTCTTCGGTGAGACCACAAGCTTGTATTCTTTCCTCTCTGTCTGGCTAAATTGAGTGTGTGCCCATTCTTACTGGACATCGGCCCACTCCTATTGTTATTTATTTTTTCAATTTATACAAAGGACTTATAACTCATGTGAGGTGAAATATGAAAAATCCATTAGTACCCTCAGGAGCCACAAGAACACCAGCAACTATGATGCATCTGCAGGCACAGGTTCTTGTAGGGTTCTGTATGCATCTGTCCTCCCATGTGCATCTCATCATAACTTTACAGGTGTGCCAGGCCCTAGCATTTCCTGTGACTTCCTCTCAGATCTTTGTTCAGTTAGGTGTACCTGTACATCTTCCATGTGCCTTTAAAACTCTGAAAAAAAATGTTCTGATGTTAGGATCAATGTTCTGATGATTTTGAATTTGAAAACAAACTGAAATTCAGAATGATTCCATTCAAAGAAATAGCTCTTTAGATGGTTGGTTATAAAAGGCTCTCCCATTGTATGCTGATATTTTGTCCTTATTTTGTTGTGTCTCTTTTTGAATATGGGGGAAAGGAAAGATTTGTTTCTGGAGCCAAGGCCTTACTTTATAGTACAGACTGGCTTTGAATTGAGATCCTCCAACCTCAGCATTGTATGTTTTTGATACTTTTTTCAAAACTCAGGTAGCTCTTGCTGTGTGGATTCACCTCTGTGTCTTCTACCCTGTTCCACTGGCCTGTGTATTTACTTTTACAGTAGGAACATGCTACCTTTGTCACAATTGTTCTCTTGGTCAGGTATTGTGACATAGCATGTTTTTCTGTTTTGATTTGCTTTGATATCCAGGGTCTCTTTTGTTTGCACATTGAATGGTTAATTAAAACTTGCTACTTATGTAGTAAGTCTACCAAGTTAGGCACACACAGGCCACATAGATTTCCCAAGATAAAGAAATATTTAGTGCCACTTTCCTTCTTTCATGTTTGCTGAAGATTCTTGGCTCAAGGTTACCCTCAATGTTTCATGTGATATTACTTAAAAGTAGATGTAGGGTTTTGTTTATTTGTTTATTTGTTTTTTTTTTACAAACTTGATTTGAATAGACTCTTAGGTCTTCACTGGAGGCTATGAAGTCCACTGATTAAAAACATATTTTCTGTTGCTCCCTATGTCGGCTGCCATTCCTGATGACTGGGGGTTCATGACACCCACCTTGATGTTGTATAACTCTTTCTGTTATAAACACATTTCCATCCTTCTGCAATCAGTTCTTTTACTTCTTTGGATGACTTCACATGGTTGCTTAATTGAAAATGGCCCTCACAGACTCATATGTTTGAATGTTGGTCCCCAAGTTGGTAAAACTGTTTGGGAAGTGTTTGAAAATGTGGTCTTATGAGGGGAGGAAGACCATTTGAGATTGAAAAAGCTCATGTTATTCCAAGTTCTTGCTTTCTACCTCCTACTAGTGGTTCAAGCTCTCCACTGCTCCTGCCTCCCTGTCTTTAAATTTTTAATTAATTCACTTTACATCCCAACTGTAGCCCCCTCCCTCCTCTCCTCCCAGTCTCACTCTCCTTTCCTTACCTTCCATCCCACTTTCCCTACTCCTCAGAAAAAAGGAGCCCCCATAACCCTAGATCATCACGTAACATCAGACTGAGCATGTCTTCTTCCCCTGTGGCCTGGTGAGGCAGCCCGCCAGAGGGGAGTGATCAAAACGCAGGCAACAACTTGAAGGTTCCCCCCCCAAAAAAAATTGGGGGAAATGATTAAGTATCCAGGGATAACATTTGTGGTCCATTTTCCAAATGTTATGAATTCCAGGCTTAGTAGGAGTCCTGTGTGGGCCAGTTTAAAATGCTGGACCAGAGAGGAAACTACTTTTGACTCAAAGATGTCTCTCTTTTCCTTTATCTTTCTTTTGTAGGTACGAAGATAGGAGCTGAAAAGAAGGAAAGGGGATATAGAAATATAGAGGGAGGATAGAACAAAAAACAGATCATTGAATCTGCTCCTCATCTCAAGGCCTTAATTGTTACTCACAAATAAGGTTATATTTTAATTCATTGGTATTGATTTGTCTGTCAAAAACTAGTCTAATTTAATCACAAGAATATATATTTTAGGTCTAATAGATAGAAATGATTCTATAGATATATAAGGTAAAAAATAGTTAAATAAGGTCTTCAAAAGCCTCAGAGACCTACAGAATATGTAAGCAAATCCTCAACAGTTCCTGCCTCGCAAATACGTCTGTCAGATATATTGGGCCAGAAGGCAGAAGATGATGCTCCAGTGTTATAGAGAGTATTGGGTGACTGTTCAGGCAGTAAACTGTCTCAATCATTTTTTCATTTTGGAAGCTGCTAACTTGGACTTCTGGTTCACTCAGATATTTAAGTTTTATTCCTTCTCAAGTCTCTGATGGGGTTAAAGCCCAGATAGTTTAGTCCTCCAATTAAGCTTATTAGGTTAGGGGTAAATGTGTTTTTAGATCAAGATAGATGTTTTAAGTTAATAGAGAGGAGATATGATAGATATTAATTTTCATTCAGACATATTGACACAAGATAGGAAAGATGTTTACTTCAAGTTTGCCCAATAAAAGTAGCCAAATCACTATGAATGTAACATTTATGTAATTCCTGATTGTCTCATGATTCTTCCTGCTGTATGTAGTTTATTCATGTGTGATGATATAAATGTATCCATTAAAAAGGAAACATAATAATAAAAGAAGAAGAAATAAAGATAGACAGTAAAATGATATTTAGAAGAAGAAGAAAAAAAAAAGCAGGCAACAGAGTCCATGCGTTTGCTCTGCTGTCCTCTTTTCTGTCTCTTTAAAACTGTAAGCTACAAGTTAAATACTTTTTGAAAGAAGAAGTTGTCTTGGTCATTTTGTTTTTATCACAGCAACAGAGATGTGATTAAGACACCTTGGGAACTTCTGTTTTTTGAAAGCCCAACTCATATGCCTTTTCTTTCAGACAGTTGTCTCTTTTCTTGTTCCATGTTACAGAGCTTTTCTGAGAGAATTGGCCAGTGGCTATTCTGAGTGAATATAGGCCTGGGTGACCTCACTGAGCTATAATTTATTTCATTATACGTCTACTCATTACCAAGTGGGGGTTAGTCTTATTATTTCTCCTTCGCATTTAGTATTTGGGCCTGAGTTGGTTTAAATTAAGTCTCCTCTCTTCTAGACAGCTTGCCTGCCTTTGGAGACTCATGAGCAGCAGAGTCAGACAGAACCACCAGGTTTCCAATGGTGGTCCAGGTCAGTGTATTTGTCAGTATGTATTTTAATGAGGGTTTTAGGAACTAAACAGTTAAAGAGTTGCCCAAAAAACTAGCAAGTCCTTTTGTGATGGGACTGTGATGTGGCTACTCTGAAAGGATTCTGGGGAAAATAAACATATCTTCTCTTAGCCCATACAATAGTTATTTCCATTGTGGAGTAAATGACATATCATCTTTTTACTCCATGGGGTACAATGAATCTCTCCAAGGCTTTTTTGATTCTTCCTCCACAGTCCTTCACAGACAGTGATCAGCAGTGCAGCCTCCTGGGCTCTTACTGATTCTATGTGAGCCAAGCAAGGAAGCAATCTCAAAGTAGACTTTGACAGCCAGTCTTTTTGTGCATGCCCATGGGGAAATGAACTAAAGAACGTATATTTTTCACTTCTTTGCCCTCAGGAGGGTGACAAATTCTTGTCAGCAAAGGGAAGGGAAGCTACTTTTGGTTTTCTTTTTTTTTCCCCTTCTGTTAGTTGCTTCTTAGGTAACCGTCACTGAGTTGTAACCACGCTTCCTTAACTGCCTACGCCTCATATTCTCCCTCAAGTACCACATCAATGCCAAATACTATGGTTAGCTTCTACATTTTCACCATTATTGATTGCTGCTACAGTGTGACCTGTGGTACTTAAAGGAGACACGCTGTATAGGCTAGAGCAATGAAAGGGGGATCATCGGTAGCAACAGAGAAGAACAGGGAGAAGGGAAGAAGATATAGGATATCCTAGCAGGTGTATGGAGGTATGACAAATGTATTTTGACTTGATTGTATTCAGTTAACCTGGTTTAGATGAGAAAAAAAAAAAAAGAAGGGAGATTGAACAGGGAAAACAACGCATAACTGACAACAGCCCAGAATTATAAAATCTGTGTGATTGGATTGATACCTCGGTCCTAAAACTTGGAACTAACTCCATCAGATTGTAAAAAATAGTGTGTGTGTGTGTGTGTGTGTGTGTGTGTGTGTGTGTGTTAACATGTGCATATGAGTGTGTATGAGCATACATGCACATGTATCCACACACATCTGTGAATATGGTGGATAGAAATCAATGTCAGGTATTTTTCTTTATTGTTCTCTGCCTATTTAATTGAGCCAGGGTCTCTCAGTGTTTCTGGAACTTACTGTTATAATAAAACTGTCTTGTCAATGAGCCACAGGACTTTTCCTGCCTCAGTGCCTATCCCCTCACCTCCCCCACCTCCCCCTACCCCCCACCCAGTGCTGGGATTAGAAACATGATCCCCATGTTTGTGCAGAAAACACTTTACTGACTTAGCTTTCTCCTCCTCTCCCTAGAAATGAGATTTTTCACAGACCAAAACCCACCAATGTAGAAATATTTATCATAGATTGGGAATTCTGCTAAGCCCAGAGCTTTATGATTCTTCTACAGAGTTCATTGCTGCCAAGAACTTGCTGGCTCATCCCTGGGAATAGGTTAGATTGAGATTACTGAAAGGATAGACCCAGGACCAGGGAGTCTATAAGGATCTCTTTTTTTATGTTATTGTGCCTACTAAATATCCCATTGGTTTCTAATTGTGAAATCAGCTATGCATTTTCCACATCTACTTAAATGTCAGCAAGGTCTTAGAAGGCAAAAAAATCCAACTCACTCTAAAACGATACCTTGGTCAAGTTTTAAGGAAAAGTTAGTGCCATTAACAGTGTGGATTTTTTTCTACCCCTTAGCTTGAAGAATCCAGAGAAGAGGGCCATTAGCAGAGCTTGAAAACAGGACAGCTGTTCACAGGGGGGCAATACTAGGACTTCCAGCTTTAGGGGAAAGATCCAGCTTGCCTCAGCAACCTCCCTGGAAGGAGTCCAGGAGAAGGAATGTCATTCTCTCTCCCTGAGGACCTGCTCCCTCTCCCTATTGTCCAAACTCGACAAAAAGGCAAAGTGCTAGGGAGCTGCTGCTGTACTTGAGGTGACTGCCTAACAAGGAGATGGGAAGGATGGAGAATCGATGGTGTACTCTGAAGATCTTGAGCACAGAATGCATGTGCTGGTTTTATGTGTGTGTGAAACACACAAGATGACAATCCTTAGAAAAGTGCCCTTGTTGATTCATTTCAGAAGCACTCATCAATAAATGTAGGGTTCTCCATTAAGACCTGTTGTTTGAGAGTCTTGCCATAGGGAAAGGAAACACACACACACACACACACACACACACACACACACACACACACACGTATACACTCACCCACACAGACACAGACACAGACACACACACACATACACACACACACACACACAGAGAGAGAGAGAGAGAGAGAGAGAGAGAGAGAGAGAGAGAGAGAGAGAAAACAGCACAACAATGACTGCACCTCCATTGTACAGATGTAAAATCTGGCTCAGCCATTGAGTATCCAAAGTTGTACAGTTAGCAGTGAAGTTGTGACTTGACCGCTACATAGTGTAACATCAAAGGATACAGATGTAAAAATATTAATATAATGTTCTAGTTTGAACACTAAAATGACTTAAAATTATTTTAGAGATATATGTGCAATTTTACTTCACATAACTTCAATAACTAAGTGTGTATGAGTGTATATATGTATATAATTTTACATTTTGGTGTTTTAGTGCGGGCTTTCCCATCATGCTCGCTGACGTGTTTATCTCTTTCTTAAGAGGAGTACTTTTCTCTGCAGGCTAGATGGTAAAATTAGATACTTACTGTCTCTCTTTGGGGGAATAATAAATATTGATTTTCAAGATGGTGGCATAATTTATTCATTTGTAGAGATTAGGAGAGATTTTACCCATTGGATTCTTGGGAAAGCTTGAGACTGCCTGCCTGCCAATATGGATTGCAGTTTGCAAGTCTTGTTAGATGTTCTCTTTGATTTGGAATTGATTGATTTCCTGGCAGCAAGGTGGTGGGAGACTCAGTGAGTGTAAAATGTTGAGTATCGAAGGCACTTAAAATATTGATATGAAATAGATCTCCTGGCTGGATATCTGTTTTTTTTCTTGTTAGTGAGCTGAATTAATTAGCTCAAAATTGAATCCTAGTAGATATGAAATTGCTAGCACTTAACTGATAATAAACTACATTTAGCCACCTTTGGTGCTTACTTGGATATTCTAGAAATTTAGATGACTGAAAAGATATAGTACTATAGTAGGATTTTAAAGACTTTAGTAATTAACTGTACCCCCATGACCACAAGCAATTGAGGGAATACTGGACTAGAAAAATTGCTGCATATAATGATCTATCTAAATTAACTATTTTCATCAGAGTCAGCAGTGAATAAGATGGGCAGAGGTTTTAAGTTTATTTAAACAAAAACAATCAAGAGCCAACTATCTCTTGTAAAGAAAATGAAAAAAAAATTAAATAAGTTGATGAGCCAAAACCAATCAACCAACCAAACCAAACCAAACCAAACCAAACCAAAATCAAAACTCAGAACAATTATCACATGGAAGGCTGACAGGACCCACATCCTACACTGACCATCATGTGAAGCTTTGGAATGGTGAAATGTGGGAGGCAACAAAACGCTGTAGTTTGGCTTGATGCACAAGATACTTATGGATGAATAAAAATCCTGCACTAGTCACTGTATGTCTATATTTATACTCCATTACAGCAACATATTATTCTTTATCATGACAGGAAATAGATGATTTATTCAAGGGACATAAAGTGTTTGGGGATTTTTTTAACGGGTGGGTTAAAAAAACAGTAGGAGTGGGTGAAACACTGAGGAACTGGTAGGGTTCCCACAGAAGGGAGCTGATTCCATCCCTGCCTTGATGAGATGTTAGCAGGGAGGAAGGACGGCATCCTGGGAATTGGAGATACTCCTAACCACTGGCAGAGAAACACCACCATCACTGAATCGCTTTCTCTTTTCTTGCTTTTATATACATATTAAAGAAGGAAAAATAATTCCTTACATTTAGAATGGACTCCTGTGTCAAAACACTAATAAGAGAAATTCAGTTTACAGGTATGTACGTCTTCAGGTATGTATGAGAAATCATGGTAGGCATGAGTGGTTAGTGAAGGGGACACACTCAACTCCATCCTGTATAGCATCTTCAAAAGGAAGAATGAAACAAGGGGTAAGGGAGGAGAGACAGAGAAGAATTGAAAATCTGTAGGCACCTTGTGGGAAGCAGTTACGTGGCAAAAGCCCTCCTCATCACAGATCTAAAAGGGTCACCGTTCTACAGCAGCTTTGCTAATGCTGGTGTCGGGAAAAATGATGCATTTGTCACGTAAATGTGTGGACCGAGGTAGGGGCTGAGATATGGTGCCCTTGTCTGTTTCCAGTGGCCTTTGTGGGTCTACATATGAGGGAGATCAAGGGGCACTTCCTTTTCTGTGTTTGCTCTTTTTTGTTCAATCCAGCAAATTCTAATATTTGTGTTTTATTTGATTCTATTTTAAGAAATGACTGACTTTAAGTCGGTTTAATATATGATTTTGCTATTGAGCTTTTTCATTGTATGTTATTAATATAGTTCCCTTATTTGACACATAATTTGAAAATCTTTTTTCCATTCTGTGCCATCGCTTCCCTGGGGTTAGTGTTCCCTGTGCTATACATAAGACTCTGACATAATGCCATTTATGGCTTTTTCCCTCATATTTTAAGTCTTGTAAAAATATCCTTGCATATTCCAATGTATTGGCATATGATTCCTGTGATTTCTTCTAATAATTTCTAGCCTTAATTAAGACTTTAACTCATGTAATGTTTATATTTTATTCTTATATATTTTCATTAGTTAATTTATTTATTCACTTCACATCTCAGTCATAGCTCCATCCCTCTTCTCCTCATCATCCCACCAAATGGTGAAAATTAGGGGGTACAGTTGCCTTAGTCTGCACATGGACTCCCGACGTCTCAGACCATTTCTTGAAAGATTAAGGATTAATTTCTTAACAATGTAAATATTTCTTGTTTAATTTTAAGAATCAAGGTGTTTTCTTTGTATATAGGGGTTTTATTTTTGCTTTTTATTATACTGGTACTTGTTTGAGATTTTGTTATTACTCTCAGGTCATTTCCCCTGTGGTTTTTTATTTCCTAATTGGACAATGAAGGCAGTGGTATACTTTATATTTTATATGAAAATATTGAACTAAAACAGAAACGGATTCTGTTCTTGGTGTTCAGCACTAATTTACTACAAGTGGCCACCCATAGAGTGTAAGGGTCAGGCATGATGCTCGCATTTGCATAATGAGAGGCACTTTATTCTCAGACACACTTTTTCTTCCTGATTCTGCTGGTGTTGTTGCTTTGTAAGTACACTGTAAACATTTATAAAGTGAAATACAATCTTGAAGTTACTCCCAACCCTCTCTGTTCTAGTCTGGATAAGACTACCTTATTTTTTTTTTTTAATGTTCTACATGTGAGTGAGGTCATGTGTACATGTGAAACCTTTAACTCTTTCATGAAGAATCTATGATCCACTTACACCCTGTGCAGAATAATGACCACCCATTGTTGTGAAGTACCGTGTATCGACTTCACATGTGGGGACCTTGTCTTACAACGAGTTACAAACCAGCTGGCAGAGTCATGTTTTGCTGTGTGATTTTTGTGACCTGACTTCTGGTTTTTTTTTTTTTTTTTTTCCACAGTGCACACTGACTCTTGCAGCTAATGCTTAGCAAATCCTCGTTTGGATGCAGAACGCATTTGGCTCAGCTTCTAAAATCACATGTCCACATAGGAGCACTTCATTCCTCAGAGGTAGGACGGTTCCTCGAACTGCATCCATTCTCTTCTCTGGATCTCCTGTGATTTCCTCATCACTGCCATCCCCCTTCATGACCAGGAAGCACTGACTGAGTCTTTACGCTGTGAGTGGCAGCAGTCCAAATTCTGCCCTCAGGAGAAAGGGGAACAGCTGGCTATTATTTTCTATATCATAATCTTTCATACATTTGAAAACTATTCCCAGAGTCTAAGATCATTTAACTTTAAAAGAGCTTCAAGTATTGGACAAGGTCAATTGCTGCACAAGACCGAGTGAGAGGGGTGACAGAGAACATGTTAGGGAGAGAGGAAGTCGTGTGTGTTACCAGCTGGAGACCCCTGTCTCCCATAACGCAGCAGGCTAGCACAGAAGAAGATGAGCTGTCGGTCTCCTGGTACACATCGTTTGTCACGAGTCCTTTTACATTTTCCCAGGCAGGGATACCTCTGTTAGTATGCAGAGCTTGTCGTGGGACCAGCGGTCTCTGTGCACACTCGGTGCACTTTGTTCTTGTCATTTAATGTAGCCGAGGACAGATGTACTAGAAGAATGTAATTTTTGCTTCTGATCTTGACAGTTGAAATTAAAATCAAATACCGGGCTATAGATGTCTATAAAGATAGATGGTTGCTCCTATGCTCCCAAGTGGTGGGGGATGGGTTTACAGTGCTGTTTTTGGTAGACCTTGTTTGCATGTAAAAATCTCAGAGAAGAGCCATAGCATAGTGATGGTACATGATGGAATTTTCACCTGGGAATTGGATAAAGATTCCAGTCTAAAAACATATGCATTGTGTAAGAGAGGGCATGTGCTGGGATCTTCCAGCTCTGTTTTAAAGCCCCATTATGAAAAAGGAACCAAAATCCAAAGACAGGAGCCCATGCACTGATGCTATGATCAGGACTTGCAAAACTTCACGTTATTCTTTCCTGTCAAGCCTGTCTTGTTTCTCACAGCCTTGTGATGCTGTAGTTAGGCTTCTGCTCTTCAGTCTGCGCTGCAGATCTGCCTCTGCCTTGACTTGCAAGATTTGATGTTTATTCAGGCAAAAAGTGCTCCAAAATGGTTACCGTGTGATTTGTTCCCCAAGGTTTGAAAAGTCAGTGAAACTTTCTAAGACTGTGCATGATGTATTTTATTTTATTTTTATTTTTTAAAAAGTTACGTTTGCAAATTATGTCTTTTTATACCAGGAAACAGTTCTGAATGATGTTGAAAACCTACCCTTCCTTATTACTATTATTATTTTTAAAATGAATACATGTTAAAGTAATGAAAAAAATAAAAAAATAAAAAAATAAAAACATATGCATGTGCTTTCCACACCTCGTTGCATACCGTAAGGCATGAGCATTGAGTGTGCTCACTAGCATGTCAGTTCACAGTGATTTTGCTGTTGGTGCAATACAGTATCAACATGTCGAAGGGCAATTTAAAGAAAAACTCCTTTGGATAGAAGAGAAGCTGCACAACTTCAGACCTTAGTGTCATTCTTTAGCTTCAGGGTTATTGGGTGACTGCTCAGGTAGCAAACTGTCTCTGCCAACTTCTCATTTGGGAAGCTGCTAACCTGCCCTGCATGTATACTCAGGTAATTAATTTTATTCCTTTTCAAGTCTCTGTTGGGGTCAAAGACCAGATAGTTCAGTTTTACAATTAAGCTTAATTTCTTAGGGGTTAAGATGTTTTTAGGTCTAGATAGATGTTTTAAGTTGATCATGATGAGATATGATAGATACTGATTTACATTCAGAATTTTAGACGCACCAAGATAGGAAAGATGTTTTCTCCAAATACAAATAGCCAAAACACTAAGAAGATAACATTTATATAATTTGTGATGTTTGTTGTTTCATGGTTCTTTTTGCTGTAGGTAGTTTATTGTGTATATGTGTAATAATATAAATGTATATAAGAACCTAAAAATATTTAGTAAAAAATTAAAAATAATAAAGGAAAAAGATCCTATTCCAGTATTACCAAGCTGGGCTAGAATAAAAGCATTAGATGATTTGTTGATATTTATATCACAGAGAAAGGAAGATCTTGAGACATTTGTTTTGTTTTGTTTTGTTTTTTGTTTTGTTTTTTGTTTTTTTGACCTTGAGACATTTGATACCCTTTTCTTTAATTAAACACATAACCTTGTAAGATTGGAAAAAAAGAACTTTAAGCAATGTATTTCTTGAGTATTTTATGATCATTTCCTCCTGTGTCTCCTTTTTCTTAGATTCAAAAGTCCTTATCTTCTTGTAGGTTTCTAGCACCCTCTGGGTCCTTCTATTTCCCCATTCTCCTGTATTTCTCCCACCTAGAGTCCCAACAGGATGTCCTCACATCTATCCCAATCTCCTGGTAAGTGAAGACTTTCGTGGGACATGCCTTTTGAGCTAGTGCCCAATTATAAGTGAGTATATACCATGTGACTCTTTCTGCTTCTGGGTTACCTCATTCAGTATGATCATTTCTAGTCCCATCCGTTTATCCACAAATTTCAGGATTTACTTGTTTTTAATAGCTGAGTAGTATTCCACAGTGTGAATGTACTACAGTTTCTTTATCCATTCTTCAACTGAGGGACATTTAGGCTGTTCTAAGGTTCTGGCTATTATGAATAAGGCTGCTATGAACATGATTGAGCATATGTCTTTGTTGTGTGGTGGAACAATTAGGGCCCAGAGGGGTCTGCTCAAACTATTGCACTAACCAAGGACAATACAAGTAGTAAACATTGAACCCCTACTCTGATCTACCCAATGGACAGGACAGTCTCCACAGTTATGTGGAGAGTGGAGACTGACTCTGACATGAACTCTGGTGCTCCATATTTGACTACCTCCCCTTGGTGGGGAGTCCTGATGGCACTCAAAGAAAGAATTAGCAGGCTACCAGGATGAGCCTATGACCATATAGTGGAGGAGGAGGTCCCCCTTGGTCTTAGACCTAGGGGAGGGGAATAGGGTAAAAGCGGAAGGGAGGGATGGGATAACAATTGAGTTGTAATCTGAATAAATTAATAAAATTAAAAATAAAAAAGTGCTTATCTTCCTATATGAAATTGTACTTGATTATTGTTTTCAGCCCAGAGAATTTAATTAAACCCATCTGTGGTATGAAAAGCTGAGGCCTTTAAGGGGAAATTAAAAACTAAGATGGAAAATATCCTGTTGTGATTATTGGTTGAGTTGTATTCAGGAATGTTAGTTAATTAATTAATTAATAATATTTGTATGTTTATTTTATGTGTGTTGATATTTACTTGCATGTATTTTTATGTGCCACTTAAAGTCTTAGTACCCATGAAGGCTAGAAGAGAGTTTTGTATTCCCTAGAACTGGGCTTACATTTGGTTGTTTATGTGGGTACTGGGAATTGAATCTGGGTCCTCTGAAGAACAGACAGTGCTCTTAACCACCGAACAGTTTCTCTAGCTGTTAACATGTTAATGTTTTGTATGTAATAGTCATTCCTATTCTTTCTTTTTCTTCTAATGCCATCCCAGAAGCACTGACTTACATTTTCTGGATGGAGTGCCTGGATTAAATGAAACAAGCAGACTTTCCAAACTCCAGTGCTTTGTACCAATCACTCACTGTTTCTTTAATTGGGATCGTTAAGCAGAGGGGCTAGACTTCTTGGATTTTTCTCAATGTCTAAGAAGTCGTCCTTTATCTCTCAAATACACATACTAGCATTTTATATCATGCAACTTATTCAAGTACTAGAAAAACAAGGTCACTCATGTATATGTATACCATGTCCTGTATGTCACTCATGTATATGTATGTGTATACATACACATGTCTTTGTATGTGTATTTTACATCAACTTTAAACAACTGGACATATTTGTAAATTTGTAAAGTTGGTTCCCATATTTTGTATTCGTTTTGATCTATGAAAGCCTCACACAGAATTCTTGCCCCCTAAGAAACTACACAGAGAGGTTCTATTGATCTCCTGATCACAGCATACTTGCCAGTTGATGAATGCATATTCTTATTTTCGTATGTTTTTATGTTTAAGGATATTTCATTCTGTATGTATAGTAGATTCATTGATTGTAAGCTCACAGTTAGCAGCAGAGTCACTCAGGGTTAGATGGTGGTAGGCTTGTAACCTGAACAAGTTACAGAGGACAGGGAAGGACACTTGTCCACAGTAAAAAAGGTAAATCAAGTCAGCCTAGTACTGCTGCTTTTAATCTCATTTGGGAATGTGAATAGCAGATTGTTGAAATGTTTCTTTCCTCTGTGTGTGTCTTCCATTGATTGTGAAAAAAA
>OU015742.1:25185043-25201202 GCA_907169655.1 Acomys percivali | reverse complement strand
AAAAATAGCTTACTAAATCTAAAACTGAAATTAGAAATTTCTGTAACATCCTGATCAACATGCCTATTGACCATTACTGAATAAAGACTCACTCTAGCACTTAAGTGTGTGAAAGAAGCTTCGGTCTGCAGTAAGTGAAGTAGTGTTTACACTGTTCATGAAAGCCCTCTGTCTTCACTCTTATATGGTGCGAGCCTGATCACAAGTCTGAATTGCTACAATCACACATGAGGGACAGTGCATGCTGTAAATGTTACTTTTGATGGGAATTTCTGGAGGATGAGAAGAACAGTTGTCAAAGACTAGCAAAGTCTTGCATTTGTCATCCAGAACTGATTCCCCACAGTGATCCCAATTGCTGGCTTATGAAACCAATCAGAAAGAGGCTTCTGGCTCTCCATGCCTGTTTGTCAGGCCTTTTTGCTAACATAATAAAGGATTAGCAGGGAATTCAGGTCTTTAGAGGAGAAAGAACACAGGCTTTGCCTGTCACAACCTGTTCAAACTCATAGCTGCCTGTGATATTAGCACAGCACAGCATTGAAGTATTGCCCCATAGAAAGCTTTTCTCCTCAGCCTGCTAAGTGACTTTCTGGGGAGGAAATAGTGATGTTTCCTGAGCACTGTAGACCTCTGTCATCCAAGTTCTGAAGGCAGTGACCTTAAAAAGCTTGTGTGTGGGCTCCTTTGTTACTTCATGATCCGCCTGGTTTTTAACCACCCAAAAATCTAACATTTTAATATCATGGATTTTATTATATTTCAGTGACAAATGTGTTGGCTATTCATAGTTACCTTCACTTTTCAGTTCATCATGATGAATAGCCCCTTGTTTGTGATGAAAGTGGCACTTGGTGGTGTCTATCCTTTGTGGATCCACTCTTCCAATGTGTCGCCTCGATCTTCACTTTTAGTTCCACTTTTCTTTAACTTCTCTTCATTGCCTTTAGCATAGAACATGGGTGGATTACTTTTCTTCTTCCTCAAGTTGTAAGCCATTGCATTCCAACACTCTAGTCTCCTGGGAGATGGTCACCATCATCTAGTGCTATTGACAAATACAATAGAGATAGCTGCATGAAGTGCAATATTGTCCATAACTTTGTCACATCACAGAAGAGAAAGAAAAGAAAAGCAAAATAAAATGCCAGCATGAGTAATACATGCAAATTTTAGCCCCACACAGGGCATGGTAGAGAGCCTGTTCTGGGGTGTAGCATCATCTTATGCCATTTGATTATTCTTTGTGGGTGTGCATGCATCAGGGGATCTAGGCATGCATAGGACACATACAGAAGCAGAACAGGCCTAGCAGAACATTCCTCTCCTTGAGGATGCTAACTCTGCTATGAATTGTATATCTGAGTTTTGACCACAACCCGTCAAAGGAGAGTGGGTGTAGAATATTTTAACTCTAACATTATACTGATGTCCAAAAGGTTTAATTTTTTGAAGTTGCAGGATTTAAGATGTGAGGGTTACATATTAATAAAAATTAGTAGTCATCAAAACAAATGAGGCCCAAATTCATATTATAAATGCTTTATCTATATCAAGGTATATTATTTTGGGAATATCTTGTAATCTATAGCTTATCAGGTATGATAACTTCAGCACAACTATACCTAGCGTAACCCTCCAGTGAGCTCTAGAATAGTCTGGAAACCACTTCACTAAAGTGTCCCTGATATACAAGAAAGTGAACATATCTGAAGTTATTCTCATGAGTTTGGATGTTTACAAATATCTGTAAAGCCATTGACACAAAAAAGACGTTGAGGTCATGACCCATGGCCCTGAATGGTGTGTATTTTCTCTTCCTGTTCTTCTTCCTGCTGGAAACAGTAATTTACATGCTGTCTGACTGAGTTTTGGAACCATACAGAAGCTATCCTTCTCTCTGGCTTCTTTTTTGAAGAATAGTTATCCTGAACCACTGCCAGAGTTTTGCTTTGTGTGTGTGTATGCATGTGTGTGCATATGTTTATGCGTGGTGTGTGTGCGTGCGCATGTGTGTACATGTGTGTATAACAATATAACACCTATTCTGATCCTAGGATAATGTGCCATGTTACAGATATGTTACAATTTGCTCATCTATGTGAACAGTATAGGCATTTGTTATTTTTTTTTCAAATTTTGAGTATCTACAAGCAAAGCTGCTGTGAGAGTGTGAGCAGCAGACATTTGTGGTTTCATCTGTCTTGGATAAAGGTTAAGAAATGACATGATGAGGTCACATAAAAGACAGATGTTTACCTTTTCTAAGAAGCTGCCATGTTGCCATCCACTGTGCTTGTAGCATTCTGCATTCCCACCAGTAGTGTTCTTGTGTTCTGATTTCTTTAAAACTCCCCATGACTTAACCCAACCTCTGTTTTTAATATAAGACATTCTGATAATATGTCCAAATATCACACTGTAACCTTAAGTTTTATTTTCCTAATCACTGAATATGGTGAACATCTTTCACATGCTGGTTAGTAACCTGTAAATCTTTTCCTCCACAGTGTATTCAAATACTTTGCTCAATTTATTATATTATTTTATTGTTTCACATTTTTATAATTCTTTCTGGGTCTGAGGATTCCATGTGAGCTTGAACATGTGTGTGTGTGTGCATGTGCGTGTGTGTGCATGTACATGTGTGTGCACATGTGTGTACATCTGTGTGTGCACATGTGCATGCGTGCATGTGCATGTCTGTGCGCGCATGTGCATGTATGTGTGTGTGTGCACGTGTAACTTATGCCTTTCATCAGGTGAGGAATAAGCAGGTATCTATCCTCATCTATGAGTGTGCTTTCATTTTATTTCTTTGAAAGGAAAATTCATATTTTGGCTGTGGTCCAGCTGAATGCTACCTTGTTCTCTTTTGGTTCGTTAGAGATGCTTGGCATGCGCTAAGTCAGAAAGGTTTCTCTTATGCATGTGCAATTTAAACATTTTATAACTTTAGGTTTTATAATTAGCATTATTGTCCCAGCGGCACAAAGGTTACTTCCTTATGACTGACTTTCATTAATTTTTTCCGTCATAAAGAAAACATTCTACATGAGACGTGAATTGCCTCTTCTAGGCCTTGGCCTTGGCATTTGTCACTTTTAGCCTACACAGCCCAGTCATAAGAACATTTCTGGGCATCCCCAGTCTTTTCCTACTTGTTGTCTCATCCCCTGCTGCTCTGCCTGAGCCTTGGCCTGACGTCACTGAAGACTCCAATCTGTCCAGACAGTTTGAGCAGAATCCACCCTCATGCATCCCGCTCTCTCTTAGTTTCTACTCACTGGCCCTGTCTGTCCTCCACAGCTGCTTCTGGCTCAGCAGTGCTGAATTTGAAATTGAGCTCTAGTGTATATCCAGGTTTTGTTTCCTCAATTTCAGTACTTCTTGACAAAATTGTTTTTTTGTTGTTGTTGTTGTTGTTTTTTTTTAATGCTTTACTGTCTGCTTTTGCATTTCTTTGACAATAGTGTGGGAAACAGATTTCAGTTATCTTTTATTTAGGTGAATATAGAGATGGCAATTAACAATTAGAGCTACAGTTGGTTAATGTGCAGCGAATCCTCAGCCCTAATATGACATTATACCATACCTTTGCTTCCACAGCTCAGGGAGCATAATGCTAGGAGAGGAGAGAGTTGACAAGAGCCAGATGTTTTGTTTTGTCTTGCTATTTTTGTTTTATTTATTTTCTTTGTTCGTCTGTATGTGCTGAATTTTGGTTTCGGGTTGTGTTGTTTCCTCATGTTTTTATTTTGTTTCTTTACTTAAAGGAGAGAGAGATGGGAGAGAGAGAGAGAGAGAGAGAGAGAAAGAGAGAGAGAGAGAGAGAGAGAGAGAGAGAGAGACAGAGACAGAGACAGAGACAGAGACAGAGACAGAGAGACAGAGAGAGACAGAGGAGAAAGGGAGATGCAGTTAGGTGGGGAGGAAGGGTGGAAGGATCTGGAAGGAGTTGGGAGAGAGGAAAATATAATAAAATATGTTGTACAAAAAAATAAATTAAAATTAAGAAAAATGCCAGAAGAGGCAGAAGAGCACAAGAAAGCAACGTTCCCAGACACAACAGGGTAGTTGCACAGATGGACTTGTGGGAGTTGTGAGACTATGCATAAGACCTATGCAAATGCAAGGCAGACCAAATCTGCACTTGGAGGTAGGAAGTGGGTGTGAAATCTCACACTTAATGAGGCACTATTAGCAACTAATCCCTGCTAGAAGGTATGAATGAGTTTTCTTTAGGGATGTGGTCCCTGGTGGGTCAAACACAACTCAAGTGCATGGTCAGGCATGTAGGACTCTTCAGGAAGGAAGCACACACTGGACTTGATGGGCTTTTAAAAAAGGAGGAGATAGGATGTCCTCTCCTCTCTCCCACTTTCCTGGTAAGTAAAGTTTTTCATGGGATGTATCCCTTGGACTAGTGTCTTGATATAAATGAGTATATATCGTTTGTCTCTTTTTGCTTCTGGGTGAACTCACTCATTATGATAATTTCTAGATCAATCCATTTGTCCACAAATTTTTAGAATTCCTTGTTTTTAATAGCTGAGTAGTATTCCATAGTGTAAATGTACCACAGTTTCTTAGTCCGTTCTTCTACTGAGGGACACTTAGGCTGTTTCCATGTTCTGGCTATTATGTATAAAGCAGCTATGAACGAAGAATGGGGAAATAGTAGGATCCACAGGGTCCTGGAAACCTACAAGAAGAACTTTATGACAGGCAGATCTGGGTCCTGGGGTCCTCCTCAAACTAAGGCACCAGCCAAGGAGAATATAGGCAGTAAACTTTGAACCCCTACCAAGACCTAGCCAACGAACAGGATATTCTCCACCGTTGAATGGAGAGTGAGATCTGACTCTCACACGAAATCTGGTGCCCCTTTTCTGGCCACGTCCCCTGCTGGATGGGGAGGCATGGTGTCACTCAGAGGAAGGATAGCAAGTTACCAAGAAGAGACTTGATATCCTAAGAGCATATATAGGGGGAGGAGGTCTCCCTTAATCACAGACGTAGGGGAGAGGAGAAGGGGGGAAGTGGGAGGGAGGGAGGAATGGGAGGATACAAGGGAAGGGCTAACAATCAAGATGTAATATGAATAAATTAATTAAAAAATTGCAAAAAAAAAAGGAGATAAAGTTGGGTGAGAAGGAAAAGCATGTATTTGGGAGGAGCGGGAGGGATGTGTGTGAACACAGTCAAAATACCTTGTATGAAATTCTCCAAGAATTAAAATATAAAATATAAAGCTTACTCGTAATTTTTAAAAGGTAATGGATTTCCTTATGGCATCCATCCATACTTTATCTTGACCATCTTGCCCAATCCCGGTGTGTACTCATCTATCCCCCGCTGCCCCTTTCTATTGGCATGACACAAAAAAATTCAATTGCTTTTCCCAAGCCTTGAAACTCCCTTAGGGGAAAATGGGAGGGAGGGAAGAATGAAAGGATACAAGGGATGGGATAACCATTGAGATGTAACAAGAATAAATTAATAAAAAATAAAACAATAAAAAATAAAAAATAAAAAATAAAATAAATAAATAAATAAATAAACTCCCTTTCTCTCTCTTCTTTTTTTCCACTTTCACAACTGCATATATTAACATATATAAAATAATTAAATCCTGGAACCACTCACAAGAGACCTTGTGGTATTTGCCTTACAAAGTCTTGGTTATCTCAACACAATAATTTTATAGATCCATCTATATTCTGAAGATTTCATAATTTTACTTTTCTTTATGGCTCAATAAAACTCCATGTGTATATGTACTATATTTTTATTATACATTTATCTGGTTTTGAACATATAGGTCGATTCTATTTTTTTAATCTTGTGAAAAGAGCAGAAATAAACACGGAAGTGCCAGCATGTCTGCCGTAGCATACCGAGTCTTGCATTATATGTCAGGTAAACACTTAAGCCTCCGTCACATTTCATGTGCATGCATGAGATTACTGAAAATGTGCCACCCTCTTAGCACAATTCAAGTTCATATGTTAATACAAACTGTTTATATTCAACAAGTACCACATGACATCTTGATACACATATAGAAAGGGAACTGACCACCATTGACAGAATAATTAAAACATTCACCTTCATGTAGATAATGAGTCCACTGAAATTTACTCTCCAAACTTATTTTCCATTGCACAATACAACATTATAAATTATAGTCACTGTGCTGTACATTATTAAGTGTCAGACACATCCATGTTACATAGCTATGGCCATTTCATGCCCTTTGGCCACTATCACTTCCTTTCTTTACCACATTCATCTTTGTTATCCATGTTTAATGTCTCTACTTATATGTGCTCTATCTACTCTTTAATATTCAAGTAGATGTGAGCTCATGCTGTGTTTTTCTTTTCTTTTCTTTTTCTTCCTTTTGATTTTGTTTTTGTTTTTTGTTTTGTTTTTGTTTTTTGAGGCAGGGTTGCTCTGTTACACAGAGCCCCCGGCTATCCTGGAAACTTTATGTAGACCAGGTTGGCCTTGAACCCACAGAGATCTGCCTGCCTCTGCCTTCCGAGTGTTGGGATTGAAGGTGTGCGCCACCACGCCCGGCTCATGCTGTGCTTTTCAATCTGTGTCTTTCAAGTTCATCGATTTTGCCACAAATGATGGTATTCTTTAAAGGCCGAACAGCAACATGTTATGTCTGAGTGAATGAATTTCCTCATCCGTTCATCACATATAGACATTTAAGTGGTTTCCATACGTTGGTTATTATGGACATACTGCAATGGCTGTTGGGTTATTTATACTTCTTTGAGATACCAGTTTCATTTCCCTCAAATGAATACCCATAAGAAGGATATATGATAGTTCCTTCCCTAACTTCCAAAGGATTTCCCTCCCATTCCCATAGATGATGAGCATAATCTACCAACAGCACACACATGTGCTTTTCACTCCGTCCTCACCTTCTTTTACCTGTTTGGCAACAGCCATCCTAACAGATACAAGGCCGCATCTCTTTGTGGTTTTGATTTGAATTTCTGTGGTTAGTGCTATTGAACACATTCTGCATATATCTGCTCATTATTTTCACGTCCTCTTTGGCATGTACGTATTAAGATCCTGCGCCCATTTGCAAATCACATCACTCATGTTTTTACTATCAGGTTGTATGAGTTGATAATATATTTTGTATATTAGCTCCATATAAGGACACATGGTTTGAAAATATTTTCCAAACTAATAAATGTCTTATTGTTTTGTTGCTTTTGTTTGTGTGGAGCTTTTCTGATGCAATCATACTTTTCTATTTTCTCTCTCATTTCCTGTTGTCTCAGCTTTTGGAATAATAAAATATAGACTGTGAAGACCAATACAAACACATGAAATGTAAGCCCTACTAAGTACTTAGTCCATTCTGAGTCAAGTTTCTGCTTGTTAAGAGGTTCTAGGGCCAAGAAGGATCTGCCATCATGAGCAGGATAGTACCTTCATAGAAATCAGAGTTGTTTCCCTTCTGTGGCTCTAACTTTATTGTCCTCATGATTGCTTCGGCCACTTGATGTGCTACTACAGGTAGGCTCTCTCCAGATGGTGAGATATTGAGATATTGATCTTGGGCTTCTAAGGCTTTGGGACTGTTAGTACATTTATGGTTGTTATAAAATTACTCAGAATTTACTCTTCGGACAAAGCAGTGCAAAGGGACTAAGATTGGTATACATAACTAAGAAATGATTGCTTATTCTCAACATCCTGGAGATTTAAACTTGTTTTCTTTTAAGAAATTTATGCTTCCACATCCCATATTTAGTTCTGTCTCACTGGGTTACATTTTTGCCAAGTGTGCTGTGAAAGGTCTGAATTCATTCCTCCACGACTTGCTATGCAGTTTTCCCCGAACAATTCCTTTAAGGTGTTTCTGAAATCAGTTTGCTGCTATTTGTTGAAGATTGTTACACCTGTATTCATAGGAGACATAGTGTCCTATAGCTTCTCTTTTTCTTGTAATGTCATTAACTGTTTGATATTATGGAAATAATAACCTGACATAATGAGCTCAGAAGCATTCCTTTCTCTTCTGTAGTTTTCAAGGGCTTTTTGAATGATTTGTATTAATTCTTCCTTCACTGTAGCTGGAATTCATCAGTGAAGCCCACCTGGGCCTGGCCTGTTCTAAATTACTAATTCAATCATTTTTACTTGTTATATGTATTCCAATTTTCTGTGTTACTTGAGTCAAATTCAGTAGTCTTTGTCTCTCTAGGAGTGTTGAGTTTCATTTATATAAGCTAATTTGTTGGCATACAATGTAAGTAATCCTTATAATCCTTTTTTACTTCCACAAACTTGGCAGCCTTACTCTTGATTTCATTTCTCATTTTAGTATTTCATTATTTTCTCAGTTAGTCTAGCTAAAGAGTCTTCAATTTTGCTGCTCATTTCGAAGAACCAACTTGTGGCTTCATTGACTTCAGCATTTTTTTCTGTTCTGTATTTCATATACATACTGGCTTTTCTGACACCCACAAGGTTTTCTATTTTCTTCTTCCAAACATGTATTTTCATGTTCAGTGGGGCACTAGGGACTGTGTTAACCTCTGTAGTATATTATGGGGAGCAAAACCAGACCTGAGTCTTAGACAGTGAATCTTGTTATCTGAATAGGAACCACATTATCAGGCTTGTTTATGTAAGTCTATAAATTTTAAGCACTATACTTATAAAAGATATATAAACAAATGTTACTTGGCATATGATGAGAAAAGGATTTATGATGATGGAAATAAAGATATAGGTATGAATCAACCAAGAACAGATCCCTGTGAGTGGACAAAGGACCTCATGAGGAAGAATCAGTAAATGATATTCTTGTGCAAGGAACTGAAAGAGGAAAATGTGGCTGGAAATACAGGTAAGAGAAGGGTTAGGGAGATCTTTGAGTGCTGACCATCCCATGCTATGTCTGTCATCCTTTTGGCTACATCATGGATTGGATATGGGACTGAAAACACTTAAGAAAGAAAAGTCAAAGGTGGTTTTGCTTTGGCTTGTGAAACTTAATGAGTGATGCCTCAATAATTAATTGAATTAGAATTTTTGGGGAATACGCATTGGCATGTAGCAGCACCCTGAAATGTTGAGTTTTATCTGTTAAGTGAAAGTATAGAGCAAACAACTGTATTGAATTGTAATACTATTTATTTGTACCAATGACAGCAAATAGCAAGGGCACCCACACTGGTGTATGTGTGTGTGTGTGTGTGTGTGTGTGTGTGTGTGTGTGTGTGTGTCTACAAGCATGGCAGTCTAAAGCAATTTAGTAAAGAAATGAGAGAAAGGAAATGAATAGGACTGCTAAAAAGCTTTAAGGCTCCTTTGAGGCTGGTGAATTCACATTTACAATAATCCCAACAGGCCATTTTGTAGGACACTTGACCTCTTGGATAGACACAGAGACAAAGCAGAGTGTGTGCTGCATGAAGAATTAAAATTTGATTCATGAAATGTGATGAGGCGTGGAGAAAAGCTGAAAGAGCAAAAGAATTTATAGTTTAGCTAGGGATATCATAGAAATAATGTGCAGTAAGAAAATAAAAAGCTTGATGGACTTGAGGGATTGGGGGTGGTTGGCAGAGAAGTCAGGAGTCAGTGGGTTGCAGTTCCCCACCTGCAGCCCAGGGCAGCCTTGAAAATCCAGAAATCAAATCCTTTTGTGTGATGAACTACCACAGCTTAAATCTCATAAAAATACCACTGTTGTCAAACACACTGCCTGTTCTCAATCACTAGATCCTGACTCAGCAGTGCGTTCTGAGGTGACAGGAGTAACCTCAATGAATGCATTCTGCAGAGCTCTGTGCTTTTAAATTCCATGATATTTGAAGCTAGTAAAACTACCCAAAATTAAGACTTATTTATTTGATTCTCTCTCTTTATTTTCTCTCTATTCACATGCGTTTAAAATAAAGTTTTAAACATTAAATCTAAACGTAAACACTTCATGTTCTTTCAATGTATATATCTTAGCTTCCAAACGTATACTTTCTGTTTAATTTGGAGTGTCCATAGATGCCAGGATCGTAGAAAGTGCCCATTGAGATGAGGAGAAGAAAGAAATTAAGAGATAAGAATAGTAGAATAGGGGAGATATAAAAGGGGGACATAGAATAAGGTAGCTTATTCTTGGTAAATATTAATGGTGATGTAGAATAAGTACTGATCAACTGATACTTGTCAACAATACCCCTGACAATACAACTTCAGGATACACTTGGTTTCAGTAATGAATGTCCTTCATCGATCCTGGGAACCAGTGAGAATGGGACCTCAGGCATAGTGATCATAAAAACAAAAACGCCTCACAATTTTGTGTTTGTCCTATTCTGAGAAGTAGTTAAAGCCATTTTTTTTTCATTCTTTGGGAAGGGCCTATAAATGATTCTGGTCCTTAATGAAATTTTTTTTAAATTTATTTTTTATTCTTTATTTTTTATTAATTTATTCATATTATCCTTAATGAAATCTTGTGAGCTGAAAGGACAACTCAACTCCCCTTTTAAAAAGTGCATCTTGTTGTTAATAGACCAGGGAGTTCCCCCAGCTCCATGACAGACTCTATTCGTCCAAATATTGGATTGAAGTTGCAGGTGAGTTGAACAGCTGCCAAGCTTGCCTTTCAGGAAGATGCCTCTGGGAATGTAGCACTTCATCATCAGTGTTGCACCAGTCCACACAGAGGAGTAGACAAAACAATCAGAGCTCTCACTAAGGCATCCATTTCAAGGTCTATTTTCTCCTTAGCCATTGGAGCACCTTCCAACTGCCCCCTCCATCTGATCATCCTCAAGGGCACAAGAAGTGAGCTAGTTGGCCAAAACTAAAGTCTTTCACCCGTTTTTCTCAAAACTAAATCTGTAAACTATTCAGTCTCTAACATGTGCATCTAAAACAAAACTGTTGGTGTTTCTTGAATCACTGTCTTCCTTTCTTTTGTTGGTTACATGCCTTTTCTATTTGCTTGGAGTTTAAGAGACCTTGCCAGTCTTTATAGCCATCAACCAGCCCTCAGTCAAGCTCACCCACCTTGTAACATCTCTGAATGCTGGTACCCAAGAGCTGTAGTCAAGCTCACCCAGTTCCTTTCTTGTAACATCTCTGAACGCTGGTACCCAAGAGCTGTAGGGATAAAGTTACAGTGTTTAGGACTGGCTCATTTTCCTCTCTGGAACATTCAGCTTTCTCTTGTAACAATTTTGAATCTGGGCCCAGGGGTCCTGCTCAAACTATGGCGCCAGCCAAGGACAATACGTGCAGTAAACTTTGAACCCCTACCCAGATCTAGCCAATGGACAGGACATTCTCCACAGTTGAGTGGAGAGTGGGGTCTGACTTTCACACAAACTCTAGTGTCCCATATTTGACCACGTCCCCTGGATGGGGAGGCCTGGCGGCACTCAGAGGAAGGATAGCAGGCTACCAAGAAGAGACTTGATACCTTATGAGCATATACGGGGGAGGAGGTCCCCCTCAGTCACAGTCACAGGGGAGGGGAGTAAGGGGAAAATGGGAGAGAGGGAGGAATGGGAGGGTAGAAGGGATGGGATAACAATTGAGATGTAATATGAATAAATTAATAAAACATTTAAAAAATCATCAAAAAAAAGGTGTTACAGTCATCAGAACTTGGCTTAAATATCAAATAGATTTTATTAAGCAACATTTTGAACTGATTACAAGTAAAAACACATTTCAAATAATAGGAGACATCCCTTTGGAAAATATATATTTAGTCTTTTCAAAAAATAAATAATTAAAGATGTATTAAAGTTATTGGAAACACTGAGGGTAAGTGTTCCCTTCCCTGCCTTCTTCTGGAAAGAAATAGAAGGAGTCCGAGGGCTGTGAGAAGATATTGACCTGTCTTGTGTTGTGAACAAGTGCAATCTGTTAATGTCTTTCTTATCTCAGGAATAGAAAAAGAAGTACAGGAAGCCAGTGATCTACTTGTAAGGTTCCATTAATTAACTGCAGTACAATTGGCCTTTTGAAACAAGTTTTCGTAGGAACATCCAGGATTAAGAGAATGGAATAATGAAATTCCAGCTACTGTGGCAGGCATGGAAGGGGCCAGTCTGAGTTTAGGTCTCCATCCAGTTCTCCAGGACAGGCTTCACCGACAGCTCATGCTCAACTCTGCAGCTGGGGACAGGACTTTCACCTTTCCGCTCTTTGTTACAGTGTGTGTGCTTTAGAACAGGCAAGTCTTTCCATGTTTCTGTCAGGACTATTTGGTCCCACAGTATAGGGTAGGTTCTCAGTACAGATTTTCTGACTCCTCTCAAGTATGGGTCTCATTTTCTCTTAGTTTCTTTTTCCAGAGAACCTGTCAATGGTTTTAACTTCATTTTGGCTCATCTCTCCCTCCCCTTAAAGTGTTAGTTGTGGCATTGTTGCACACTGCAGTGTCTCAGTTGATCTCTGCCCCTCACTGCAGTGAGTAAGTAACTTACCTCATTTTTGCCTCGACCTCCTATAGTGCAGCATCTATATTTGTAGGACACAGCTATCAGTCAGACATTTGCAAGTTGGGAGACAGAATTCAGGTTTCTGGAGTCAATGATTCTGCAATGGGGACTCAGAGCTTTAGGATAATTGCTCTGGCAAATCCTCAGCCCACAATGCGGAAGTGATGGAGGTGGTCAGATAGAGTACTACTTGATTCTATACATTATTAAATATTGAAGGCAACCAGTGAATTTGCATGTACATTGGAAAAGCCTAGTACATAATCCAACAAATACAGCCCTCTGAGTTGCTGGGAAGTTTGTTTGTGGTTAACTTTTGGTCCTAGAAAAGATGCAAGAAGATTTTGCATCACACCTGTTGTTCACTTCAGTTTCTCTGTCTCTCTGCCCCTCACTTTCTTGAATACAAAATCATGGGTTTTGCTGTGGTAGTTTTACATATGCATAGCCTGTATGTTGTTCATGTTTCCCTTTATATCAAACAACTAAAAATATTGGCAGAGACACATCGCAGTTTATCTCTGTAGGCCCAGTTCTCGGTTATCAACTTCATGGTGACTTTACTTTCATTTCATAAACTGAAAACAGTCATGGTACAAGTGGGATGGGGTATGGAGATATAGTTCTGCAATATATAAAATACCCTGCTCTCACTGCCTTCCTGCATTGGGAAAGTTTCCATTACTAATGAGAATGTGGAAACTGTAGAGTGTAACTACAGAGGATTTTTCATTTCTCTTCTCTTATTGTCTCTTTAAATTTTTATTTTGAGGGATATAACCTCTCTTTACATCTAGATGAAATGTTGGGCCCGTGGTATTTTTTGTTACTTTATAAATTAAACAAGCAAATGAATAAACAAACTAAAGATTGATTGCCTTTTAGCTATAACATGTCATAGCTCATAAACTAAAGAAAAGCTGTGTGCAGCCCCACAAACGAGCTACATTTTAAATGGCTTCATGTTGGGTTGTTGATTTGAATGCACTTACTAATGATCATAAAGGCAGAGTGTCAGGCATTTCTCTTCCTTGCACTCTTCAAATTCATGTTTTCTATTTTTCTGCTAGAGAGGTGAGTTGACAGCCAATCTTACTTGTCAGAAATATATATGATGTGACCTTGGATGACCCACTGGATATATAGGCCTTCCTTTTGTGGGAGTTTCTGCCCACCATTCCTAAGGATGTCATGAGAATCCAGATGTATCTTTCTCCTATTTTCTCTTGTTCACACCAGGTTAGCTGAATCCCTAGCAGTGCACAAAGCTCTTGTTACAATATCTCCTTTCCCCTGGAAAGACATATTTACCACAGCCAAAAGCATGCTGCATTTTCTCTCAGCCCAAGACCTGAGCCTGATTGCTGGATTCTCCTGCAGTGCTGAGGTGCTTGTGATGGTCTCAGGAGCAAGCAGATTTTTCTACCCTGGTAGCAATCTGCAGCAATTTTGCCTTCTAGACTCAAGATTTTGGATCAAATGCAAGCCTCGTGACTTGAACTTTGTCAGGTAAGCATCAGGCACTGGTTGTAGTGTCCTGTGCCTTCAGGAAATACAGCAAAACACATCCTGAGCCATATTTCATAGGATTCTCTCCAGGTTCTATTAGGGAGCAAGCTTGCTTTTTGTCTTTGCATATTCTTATTAGAGGATTAGCTGACAAGTGTGCACAAAGGTTATCTGTCACTCAGAGAAAGGTAATGTTTATGGTTTACTATTTATTAACAATTAAAGTTCAGAAAGTACAAACTTATTTTCTTTCTAAACTTGAAGTCTTATTTTGGCATTTGTTTTCTCCATCTTTCTCTTGCAAAGGCATGTGTGCACATGTGTCCATGTGTGCACCCGTATGTGTGTGTGCGTGTGTATGTGTGTGTGTGTGTATATATGTGTGAGAGAGAGAGAGAGAGGGAGAGAGAGAAGAAGAACACTCCATAACTAGTATGCTATTAGATTACCATTCTCATTTACAGACTCATGGTATACTTTCTAAGCATGAATGAGTGTTCAATCATGTTAGCCCGATGCCTTGACACTCCCTCTTTAGGGGTGAAATCATAAAGGAGACTTACTTCTCCATCCTGTCCTCCCATTATGTCCCGTGATTATATTCATCTAGTGGGGAAAGGGCCAGGATTTCGGGGGGAGAGTTTGAGTCATTTCCTTACATTCACGGGAGATGGAAGCTTGTCTTTCTCTCACGTTTGACTTTCTGATAAACTATTGCATTGACACCTCAGCCAGCCAGAAACAAGGGAAGTTACTCTCCAGCATCCTCTTATACTGGGATGAAAATAAAAGAACAAATTGACTGAGGGAACAAAGCAGACACAGCAACCTTTGATCTTTGACTTTCTTGAAGGGATCACATTTTCACATTTATGGTGTTTTCCTATTATCGCCCACTTTTTGTTCTCAGCGTGCATTCACCAGCAGTATTCTTTGAAGTTCATATTTTCACAGTAGTTACACCCCAGAACTTCTGAAAGAGGTCAATATAGATCATCCTGGATGCTATTATCTGTGAAGCTGAAAGTGATGTGATGCTCATGTAGAGCAGGTACAAGGCCCAGGGTAACCAATGATGAGGATTTTAAAAACTGATTTAATTCCAAAGATTGTCTTCTTAATATGATATGATGGTAGTTTAGAATACAATAAAATAATATGGTAGCTTTGCTAGAGATAAGTCTTCAGAACATCATATTCTACATTAAAGCCAATATTTAAAAATACTTCCTGAAATATTTTATGAATAATCAATTAGGAAACTATCAACCGACTAGACCTGTGTATATTTTAGGATAGCACTCTACTCAACCAGCTTCATTATCAGTTCTGAAGTTGGGCTTCTGCCACAAAGAGAGTCCTGGGATCTTACCCACCTTGGGCATGTCTTCATCACCTTGGGCTGACCTCATCATGTCCCAAACATTAAACACTCAGTATCGAAATGCATTGAGCATGGAAAGGCCACCATGGACGTTATTAAGTTTGCTCAATCAGCACTTACAACTAGTTCTTCTCTGTGCAGAGGCTGTGCTAAATGAGAAACAAACAAGCAAAAAAGTGGGTGAAATACATTTCCTTATTCGTTTCTTAGATGCATAAAGAAACGTCTTTAGCAGTAACAAAGTCTTTTAATTACAAGCATCAGAATCCTGAGTTGGTGATGATTATAGTGCTGCATTGGGAAAGAGATACTAAACACAGAGATCCTTAACCACCCCGTACATGTCATTGGCTAGTCATCTGTGTAATGCTTAAAATGCAAGTCGTATGTATAGACACTTTAAAAGAGAATGCATTGTGCCAACATTGACAGAGAGAAGCACAAAACATACAAACTGTCCTCTGGACAATTCAAAAGTAATTAATTGCAGCTACTGTTTTGCAGCAAGCTGGGGGAAATGTCACTGAATACAGAAAACTCCAGAAGGAATGACAAGTCCTTCCTGTGATTCTCTCAGCCTAAACCAAAATGAGACAGCTGCATTGTGACTGCTGTAGGTAATGAGACTCTGTAAGATTATTATAAATAGGCTGTGTAATTAATGCTGTACAGTTCAGTGAGCATTTTGTGTTGTTTTGTGAATTTGGAGTAGGCCCCAATGGTTCAACAGAACAGTCACTGTCCCTGAATCAGGAAAACT
>OU015742.1:25158738-25185033 GCA_907169655.1 Acomys percivali | reverse complement strand
TGGGTCCTAGAAACCTACAAGTAGAACATTATGATAGGCAGATTTGGGCCCAGGGGTCCCGCTCAAACTAAGGCACTAGCCAAGGACAATACAGGTGGTAAAATTTAAACCCCTACCCAGATTTAGCCAATGGACAGGACAGTCTCCACACTTGAGTGGAGAGAGGGATATGACTTTCTCATGTACTCTGGTGCCTCACATTTGACTATGTCCCCTGGAGGAGGAGACCTAGTGGCACTCAGAGGAAGGACAGCAGGTCACCGAGAAGAGACTTGATACCCTATACAGGGGGAGGTAATCCCTCTGAGGAACAGTCATAGGGGAGGGGAATAAGGGGAAAATGGGAGAGAGGGGAGAATGGGAGGATACAAGGGATGGGATAACCATAGAGATGTAACAAGAATAAATTAATAATAAAAAAGTAACTAGATGCAATGCAAGTCAGTCCCCTAACACACTTCTTGTGTTACTAAATGCTAACGCAACAGCAGCTCTGAGTGACACACACAGAACATCTCCACCTGAAAACCTTTGGTCAGAATTGTCAGTGCTTCAAAGTAAATGTAACACACTCTCATTCTCAGGCAGGAAAATGGTAAAAAGGGAGGGAACAGGAGAATTGCAGCCAGTAGAGGATGAGATGGGAAGGGAAGGGAGGACAGAAGAAGGTTCTACTGTTCTGTAGCACAATACCGTAGTAAGAGCTAGAGACAATTTGTGTTTTGTTTTGTTTTTTTAAAGAATGGAGGGCAAGTGTTTACAGTCTCCCAATACAAAGAAATCCTAAATGTTTAAAGAGAAAGAAATGATATTTACTTGCTCATGTTGATTTCTTACACTGTATACCCCCAAATATGGAAAATTAAAAGTATAATACTTTTTGTTGTTTAAACAAAAAACAAAACTTTATTATCATATAGTATTAAGAAGAATGCTGTTGACATGCCAATGAGTCTTTACTTCTTCATAAATGTCCAATAAAATCCCTAGATCAGGAATTTCAATTTACTGCTATGAATAATGATTGTGATGGCTGGTCTTCCATGTTAACTTACTGCACTTAGGCTCCCCACAGAAACATAGCTCTCGGTATATGCAAGAATGTTTAACTGTGAGTGGAAGGCCTGTCTTCAAAGTGGGTGACAGCTTCATCACATGGACTAAGGTACCAGCTGAGCTCTAGCATCACCTTCTTGCTGCTCCCTGCCAGTGGGTGCATGTGAGCAGCAGCTCATAACTGGGATGCAATGTTTTTCCTCCATGATGGACTATACAGTAAGTTAAACACTATGAGACAAAACACATCCTCCCTTTCTTGAGTTGACTTTGCCAGATGTTTGGTCACAATAATAAGAAAAATAACTGATAACAAGGAGAGAGGAAATTATTAGAGCTATGACACAACATAGCATGATGAGGATGCTGAATTTATACCTGCACATGTCGAGTAAGGTGAATTTTTTTAAAAGAACATTTTTATTGTTTCTTTCTTCCATTTCTATTTCATTAATTTCAGGTCTGGTATTATTTTTCCACCTATTGTTTGGCATGTTGTTTGTTCATGTTGTTGCTAGGCCTTCAGGCAAATCATTAAGTTATTAAGATAGCATATCTCAAATTTTTTTTTAATATAGAGTTTCGTTGTGTAAACCAGGCTGGCCTTGAACTCACTGAGATCTGCCTGCCTCTGCCCCCTGAGTGCTGGGATTATAATTGTGAGCCACCACTATCCTGTTCAAGATTTTTTTTTAATGTAGACACTTAGTGCTGTAAAATTTTCTAAGGATTACACTAATTGCATCCTATAGATTTTGGTATGTTCATTTTCATTCACTTGTAGGGATTTTTAAATTTTTCCTACTTGATTTCTCCCTTAACCTAATTTTCTTTCAGTAATAATGTTGTTCAATTTCCATAAGTTCTCACACTGTCTCTGGTTTCTATTGCCATTGATATTTGCTTGAATCTTTTGTGATCAGCTATAATTCCTTATCTGACATAAATTTTCCTATATATATTGAGATTTGCTGTGCATCCCAATATGTGGTCTATTTTCAAGAAAGTCTGCAAGCTCCTGAGAATAGAGTATATATTCTTTAATATTAAGGTGGAATATTCTCTACCTATATTATGTCCATTTCATTTATGATAACATTTAACTTCAGAATTTATCTATTTAATTTTGTCCTGATTGTCTATTGTTGAGACTTGGGCATTAAAATCATCCATTATGGGTGTGTTGTTTTAAACTAATAATGTTTCTGTATGAAATTGGGTGTCCTATATTTAGTGTATGTATGTTTAGGATTATAATATATTTTTGTTGTATTTTTCCCTTTGATGAGTATAAATTGATCATTCTTACTTCCTCTGATTAGTTTTGATTTAAAGTTTATTTTGACAGATATTAGAATCTCTATACTTGCTTTTTCCTTAGCTTTATTTGCTTGAAACATTTTTCCTATTATTTTACAGTAAAGCAGTCCCTATTTTTGGTTTAATGTGTTTTGTTTGTTTTTGCAGAATAAAATATAGATCCTGTTTTCTGGTTCTATTTATTAGACTTTTAATTAGTGAACTATGGTTACTAATATTTAGTTATGTTTATTAATTCCTGCCATTTTATTGATTTTTGTGATGTAGGTTTGGAGTCAGCATTCTGGAATTATTCATTTCTTGTATATGCCTTTTTGGGTATGTTTAACCTTCTTGTTATATCTGGGTCAAATTGGTCATAAAAACTGTTTTGTTTTTGTTTTTTACCACAGAAAGCTTTTCTTTCTCTTTTTATTACAACTGGTAGTTTTTTTCTAGGTATAATAGTCACTGATGGTATCTGTGGTATTTCAGAACTGTATAACATTACTGTAGACCCCTTGGGCTTTCAGAGTCTCCACTGAAAAGTCAAACATTATTCTGATGGGCTTGCCTTTATCTGTGACTTTGTTCTTCTCTTTCTAGATTTCAATATCCTTTCTTTGTTATGGAGTTTTAAATGTTTTGAGTACTAAGTGAATTTTCTTTCTGTCTTGTCTATTTGGTATTGTATATGCCTTTGAACCTGATAGACATCACTTTTCTTAGATTGGGGATGGTTTATTTGATTTGTTTTGAAATATTTTCTGTGCCTTTGACATGAGTCTCTTACCTTCCTCTGGTAGTTATGTTTTATAGATTTGAACTTTTTATTGTGCCCCAGAGTTCCTGGAAGTTCTGTTTCTGGTTTGGATTTTCCATTGAACATTTTGTTTCATTGAGTTATCCAATTCATCTACCATGTCTTAAAGACTATTCCACTTAATCAAGTCTGTTGATGAAAGTTTCCTCTGAGCCTTTTGCCTGACTTGCTGAATTTTAAGTTCTGACTTTTATTTCAGTTTGTCATTTCTTCAGATATTCTCTTTGTAAAACTGTATTTTAATACTTTACACTGTTTTCCTTCATCAATTAGATTGTTTGTATTTTTGAGGTCTTCACTTTGACATTCATTCATATCCTCTTTTAGTTCTTTGTATATCATTTCTTTTTGAACTCATTATCTTGTGCATCAGCTAAGCTGTTTTTCTTAGGGACCATTGTGATGGGAATACTAATTGTTGCAGGGAGATATATTGTCTTGGTTATTCATACTGTTGGTAATAATTCTTTATACGGGTGTCAGTTGTTACCTTTGTTGTGTGGGCATTTGCATCTTTGTTTGTTACCCTAGATTGGGGGTAAGTTTGGAAGGAAGTCTGTGTTGATGTACAAATGGGGTGTCAGGCATAGTTCCAGCTCAGGTAGGCATAGTGCACATGTGTAAACTTTCTGTTCAGTTAGAGGAGTCAAGCTGCCATTTTTCAGAAGTCTGTGAAGAGCTCACTGTTTTCTACAGGTTGTCCTTGTGTGGCTGGGACCACAGTCACAAAGGAAGTAGGTGGTGTTCACTGGAGGCAGGGCTTCAGAACCACTCCACTTTCCTCAGGTGGAGACAGGTGGACTATGAGTTAGGTTGGACTCCTTACCTAGGGTCAAGGTTGCAGGATGAGAGGCCATTTCAGGGCAGCAGAATGGGTGAGATAGCTGGTGAGCACTCTGGAAATTATACTTTTATCATAACTGTGTGCCAAAGTAGATGGCACAAATATTTGCCAGTGTCTAAAATAATGAGAAGTGGGCACATCTCCAGTGATTCTCAGGAAACTTGGGACCATCAGATGACTTGGGATTTCATGCCACATTGTTAGAGCATGTTCAAATATGGAAGCTTTTCTAATTTTCTCTCACTTCTGGCCTGATTTTTTCATAGCTGTAAGAAATGTGGACTTGCAAGCATTCTGATTTCCTCTGACTTTTTCCCCCTCCGGTGTCCCTTTCCTACACGCTTGGAATAGGACATGTACAGTGATATGAAATATGCTCTCTGACAGCATGATCAATACAGCGAAAACCTGCCTCACGATGCCCCAAGAGCCGCGTCTCATATTCATAAAGGTAGTTATTACTTTCGGTGCTGCTCAGATGGTATGCCTCTCTGTTTTTATTAATTGCATCTCTTGGCCACACTGTGATGGAAAGGAACTACTGCTTTATGAGATTTCTCATTTTGCTAGTGTTATCATGTTTTGGTCTCTGAATGGGACAAAAAAAAAAAAAAAAAAAAAGGTATTTCACAAAACAACAGTTGTTCTTTGTCTCATACAATTAAATTTTTGAAATTGACTCCAGAAGTGATATTTTTGAGGGGAGATGGGATATATTGGTCATAAGTGCCTTTGCCATTTGTTGGAATTGGAGTTAGATTTGGAGATGAAATCTGATAAGGCAAACAGCCTCCTGACTGGAGTTATAAGACCAGCACTATTGCCTGCATACTCACACTGGCTCCTGGGAAGCTTTAACCAGAAGCACCCTCTTTCTGTGGGGAATATTCTGTGTGAATATGTTGGTAATTGTGCCAACATTTTGTATGTGCCATAGAACTCAGCATCAGCTTGTGCATCCTGCACAGTCACCCTCTCACTGGCCTTGGCTTAGTGGTCAGTTGCTTGGGACTTTTAAGGGGTTTTGACCAAAGAAACACATAATTTACTTTGAAAAAAAGCAGGTTCTGATTATTGAATGCTCTTTTTAAATGAAAAAAAAGCCATTGTATATGTGTGTGTGCAAACAAACATATGTATGCATATAGATTTTTATGCTATAAATTAAAATTTTAATAATGTAAATTTATAATGTACATAAAGTTTTCATGGGGATTTTGCTTCAGTTTCTACCTCAAAAAAGCACTCAACATTTATTAGAATCTTTTCAGTTGAAAACTTTTCTGAATTTTTAGGATGCTGCCATCATTTTTTATGGAAAAATTTCAAAGAAATTAACTTATGTACTTTCACAAAACACTGCTTGTGGCATGGTTGTGAGGCAAGTTTTTCACTCAGCTGATTACATTATTAGACATAATATTTCATATCACTGAACATGTCCTATTTCAGGCATGCTGGGAAGAGACACCAGAGGAGAAATAAAAGTCAGATAAAATCAAGATGCTTGCAAGACCACATTTTAAAAGACTGTGTATTTCATGTGGACTCTGTCTTCTATCACCTAAAGTTGCTGCATGCCTGACAGATGTCAGGAAGATTCCTAGACACAAGCCAACTCAAAGATGCCTAGCAGAAAGACGGCCACCACTGAGTCTGTCATCATGAGCTGTAATTAATCACCTTTCTTCTAGAAATACTTTATTGGGAACGTTTAATCAGTGGCAGTCACAGCATGAATGGAGGAGGGGCTTAAAGTATAATTAGAGAGGTTATTTGTTGCAATGCATTTCCATTTTACACTTCTCTTTATGGTTTTTTTTTTTTTTTTTTTTTTGCCCTTCCATTTTGAGCAAAAAAGTTGTAAATTATTCTTCCTCAATAGTTAGAAACTACTCTAAGGACATGAGGATGTTATTTATCAAGTTCTCGCTTTGTCCACACACAGTGCCTCAACAATGCTACCTTGTTACATTGTTTTCACTAGTTTAAGTGGCCTGACAAAAGATTCATAATTTAAACATGGCACCAGAAGACAATTCTGTCTTATTCATAAGTGCCCTATCTGTGTATTTCTTTATTCATACACAAAAAAGTTACCATGCTTAGGAAAGGTGTAGATAATCTCAGAGTACAAGTGTGTGTAGTAGTTAGCATTCTGTTGCTAGGACTAAAACACTTTACAAAGGGACATTAAAGTAGAATGGATAGGTTTTAACTCCTGATTCCAGAGGGCTTTGTCCATGGTGTGTCAGAACACATCTTAAAGCACAAGGAAAAGGAAAACTGATACTGTATTGGTTTCTTTGCTTGTTTTGTTTTTCTTTTCCCTTTTTGATCTTATTGGGGCTCTCAGCCCATGGATGGTGCTATCCATACTCAAGGTGCAATCTTTCTTTCTCAATGAATCATCTCTGGAAGTATGTTCAAAATCTTGCCAAATGGTATGCTTTGCAGGTTCCAATATGCCAGTGGGTTATACAAGAAGTTATAGGTGGTGAAATATTTGTGTAATTGGCAGGAGACCTTAACTTTAGTCCCTGGAATTTTCGGAAGAGTTGTGTTCTATTTGTAGATAAAGTATAAAGAGTAGGAGCGGAGTTGGAGGTTCACAATGACTTCCAGGAGAGATTTATCTGGCCACACTGTGATCTCCTTGCGTATGGCAGTAAAGCATAGAAGGATCCCTGTACTATGTGGGAAAGTGAGAAAAGAAACTACATTTAAATTTATACTTGAGTAGTATGAGAGTGGTATGAGTATCCAGCTTAAAGTTCACGTGATAGACCTTAACCAACCTTTGCCAGTAGAAGCTGTGAGCCAAAGAAAAAGATAAGGAGGTACTAGGCTGAAAACTGTACAGATACCTAACCATACATGAGGAGAATGAAAGAATTAAGTTAAAGTAAACAATTAAATTTAGAAGTTTAGGACTACTAGTGCCAGGTTGCAGAGACAGGGTCTGCCCTGGGTCCTCAGAACTCCATTGCAGCAAGAGTGTTCCACCTCATGGGACCCTATCCTGACCTGCAACCCCAGAGACTAGAAGCCATCAAGGAACAACAGATCCTCCCAGCAGAGGCCATCTGCCCTGGGCCATCTATGCCAGA
The DNA here is from genome assembly GCA_907169655.1 of Acomys percivali. Classification (NCBI taxonomy): domain Eukaryota; kingdom Metazoa; phylum Chordata; class Mammalia; order Rodentia; family Muridae; genus Acomys; species Acomys percivali. Next base: position 25,177,901 of record OU015742.1, on the reverse strand, counting down.
TCTCTCACAGTTTACTCCACTCTCCATCTCCCAGGCATGCTAGATTTCCTGGACCCTGTCTTCATCAGTAGTCCCAGAAGCAGGCAGCCATTGGCGAACAACAGTCCTGGAGGCTGGCAGGCAGCCATTGGGGAACAATAGTCTTGGAGACCAGCAGCAATCAAGGAACAGCACCAACCATTATGGAGCAGCAAAGACAGACATCCATCAGAGTTCAACAGCTCCCTGTCCACCACATTTCCTGGGCTCCATTTTCATCTGCAATCCCAGAGATAAGCAGCCATCAGAAACTGCCATTCTCCTTCTATCTCCAGAGTCCTGCTACCACCCAGGAGAACCAGAGGTCTGCTACCACTCAGGAACACCAGCTCTACCTACAATCCTAGAGGCCTACTACTATCAGGCACCAACAGATCTACTAATACCAGGGTCAACCAGATGCCTAGAGGTCAGCATAAGAACACAAGCAACAAAACTCAAGGCCATGTGGCACCTCCAGAACCCAGCTATTCTACTTCAACAAGCCCTGGATACTCTAACATACCTAAAGCACCAGATAATGATTTTACACCTAATGTTATGAAAATGATATAGGCACTAAAAGAAGAAAATAAATCCCTCAATAAATATAGGAAAATACAATCAAACAGGTGAAGGAATTGAAAAAAATCTCTTAAAAAAATACAGAAAAATGCAATCAAAGAGGAAAAAAAAATGAATAAAAGTTTTCAAGACCTAAGAATGGAAATGGAAGCACTAAAGAAAACACAATCTGAGGTAATCCTGGTGATGGAAAACCAAGGGAAGGGAACAGGAACTATACACATAAGCACCAGCAACAGGATACATGAGATGGAAGAGAGAATCTCAGGTATAGAAGATACAATTGAAGAAATCAGAAATCAGTATGTAAGTAAAAGAAAATGTTAAATCTAAAAAGTTCCTGACATGAAACATCCAAGAAATCTGGGACACTATGAAAAGAGCAAACCTAAAAACAATAGGAATCAAAGAAGGAGAAGACTCCCAGCTCCAAGGCCAGAAATATTTGCAAAAAAGAAGAAAGAAGAAAATTTCCTGAACCTAAAGAAAGAGTTTCCTATAATCATGAGATAAGTACATAGGACCAAATAGATTGGACCAGAAAAGAAAATCTTCCTCAAAACATCAAATTAGATAAGAAAGAAAACTAAAAGCTGCAAGGGAAACAAGCCAAGTCACATATAAAGACATATCAATCAGAATTACACCCAACTTCTTACCAAAAATTCTAAAAGCCAAAGGAGCCTGGGCAGATATCTTACAGACATTAAGAGAACACAGATGTCAGCCCTGTCTACTATACCAGCAAATGTATAATCACTATAGATGTAGAAAACAAAATATCTTATGACAAAAACATATGTAAGCAGTGCCTATTCACAAATCCAACCCTACAGAAGGTACTAGAAGGAAAACTGCAGCCCAAGAAACATAATTGCACCCAGGAAAGCAGAGCAAATAAATAACCCCACATCAGCAAAGCCTAAAGAAGGGAAGCACACACAACACCACAAAAACCCTCCACTACCCACAAACATCAATATAACAGGAATTAACAACCACTGGTCATTGATACCTCTCAACATCAATGGCCTCAACTCCCTAATAAAAAAACACAGGCTAACACAATGGATGCAGAAACAGGACTCATCATTCTGCTGCATAAAAAAAACACACCTAGGCAAAGAAGACAGACATTACCTCAGAGAAAAAGGCTGAAAAAATGGTTTTCCAGGCAAACGGACTCAAGAAGCAACATGGAGTAGCCAATCAAGTATCTAAAAATAAAATAGACTTTCAACTAAAATTAATAAAAAAAGATAGGGGAAGGACACTTTGTACACATCAAAGGAAAAATACATCATGATGATGACATCTTAATTCTTAATATCTATGGCCCAGATGCAAGGGCATCCACATACATAAAAGAAACATTACTAAAGCTGAAAGCACACATCAAAACCCATGCATTAATAGTGGGAGACTTCAGTATCCAATTCTCACCAATGGACATATCTTTGAGACAGAAGCTGAATGAAGAAATAATGAAACTAACAGACATCATGAATCAAATGGACCTATCAGATGTCTACAGAAAATTTAACACAAGCACAAAAGAAGATACCTTTTTCTCAGGACATCACAGAAACTTCTCCAAAACTGATCACATGCTTGGCTACAAAGCAAGTCTGAACAGATACAAGGAGATTGAAACAAGGGATAAATGCTGGAACTCAACAACAAGAGACACAACAGAGAGCCTACAGACTCATGGAAACTGAACGACTCCCTACTCAATGATCACTGCCTTGGGAATGAAATAAAAAAGAAATGAAAGACTTTCTATAATTCAATGAAAATGAAGACACAACATACCATACCAAAACTTATAGGACACTATGAAAACAGTGCTAAGAAAGAAAGAGTCTTCATAAAGAAATTGGAGCGATCCACACTAGCAACTTAACAGCATACCTGAAAGCTCTAGAACAAAAATAAAAAATACATCTAAGAGGAGTAGATGACAGGAAATAGTCAAACTCAGGGCAGAAATCAATACATTAGAAACAAAGAAAATAATATAAAGAATCAACAAAATCAAGAGCTGATTTTTGGAGAACATCAACAAGATAGACAAACCCTTAGCCAAATTAACAAAGGGAGAGGGAGGTTATCCAAATTGACAAAATCAGAAATGAAAAGAGGAATATAACAACAGACAGGAAATCCAAAGAATTATTAGGTCTTACTTCAAAAGCCTTTACTCCACAAAATTTGAAAACCTAAATGAAATGGGTAATTTTCTTGATATATTTCACTTACCAAAGTTAAATCAACATCAGGTAAACAGTTTAATCAATCCTATAAGCTCTAAGGAAATAGAAGCATCCATCAAAAGTTTCCCAGCCAAAGAAAGCCCAGAGCCAGATGGTTTTAGCATAGAATTCAATTAGACAGTCAAAGAAGATCTAATATCAATATTCTTCAAACTATTCTACAAAATAGAAACAGAAGGAACATTTCCAAACTCATTCTATGAGGCCACAGTCACCATGATTCCTAACCCACACATACTCAACAAAGAAAGAAACTTTCAGACCAATTTCACTCATGAACATTGATGCAAAAATAATAAAATGTTCACAAACCACATTCAAGAACACATCAAATACATCATTCACCACAATCAAACAGGCTAAATTCCAGAGATGCAGGATGGTTCAACATATGAAAATCCATCAATGTAGTCCACTATATAAACTAACTGAAAGAAACATATCACATGATCATCTCATTAGATACAGAAAAAGCCATTGACAAAATCTAACACCCCTTCATGATGAAAACCTTGGAGACATCAGGGATTCAAGGCCCATACCTAAATATAATAAAGGTTATATACAGCAAGTTGATAGTCAATATCAAATTAAATGGAGAGAAACTCAAAATAATTCCACTGAAATCAGTGACAAGACAAGGCTATCCACTCTTTTCATATTTGTTCAATATAGAATTGGAAGTTCTATCCAGAGCAATAAGACAAATGAGGGAGATAAAGGGGATATAAATTGGAAAGGAAGAAGGCAAAGTAGCACTATTCAGAAATGATAAAATAGTATATATAAATAACCCTCAAAATCCCACCAAAGAACTCCTTATAGCTGGTAAACACTTTCAACAAAGTGATTATTTAAAAATTAGTAGACCTCCTGTATAAAAATGACAAATATCCTTAGAAAGAAATGAGGGAAATTATACCTTCGACAATTGCCACAAATAATATGAAATATCTTGGTGTAACTATAACCAAACAAATCGAAGTTCTGTATGAAAAGAACTTCAAATCTGTGAAGAAAGATATTGAAGAAGATATCAAAGGATGGAAAGATGTCCCATGCTCATGGATCAATAGAATTCACATAGTAAAAATAGACATCTTAGCAAAAACAACCTACTGATTCTATGCATCCCCACCAAAATACCAAAACAATTCTTTACAGACCTTGAAAGGACAATTCTAAACTTCATATGGAAAAACAATAACAACAAAAACAAAATAGCTAAAACAATACTATATAATAAAAGGACTTTTGGAGGTGTATCTACCCCTGACTTCAAGCTATACTACAGAGCAACAGTAATAAAAATTGTATAGTACCCACATAAAAATAGACTGGTTGATCCATGGAATTGAATAGAAAACCAAAAAATAAACTCACACACCTATATACATTTGATTTTTCACAAAGGAGCCAAAAACCATCCAATGGAAAAAGAAATCATCTTCAACAAATGGTGCTGGTCTTACTGGATGTCCACATGGAGAAAAAATGCAAATAGATCCATTTCTATCACTCTGCATAAAACTCAAATCCAAGTGGATCAAAGACCTCAACCTAAAATCAGAAACACTAAATCTATTAGAGGAGAAAGTAGGAAAGAGCTTGACCTCATTGGCACAAGAGATAATTTCCTGAACAGAACACCAAGAGCTTATGCTTTAAAGATCAACAATTCATACATGGGACCTTATGAAACTGAAAAGCTTTGGTAAGGCCAAGGACACTGTCAATAGAACAAAACTTCAGCCTACAGATTGGGAAAAGATATTCACCAACTGTACATCTGACACATGTACAAAGAATTCATGAAAGTAAACACCATCAAATCAGATAATCCAATTAAAATAGTGTACAGATCTAAACAGAGAATTCTCAATAGAGGAATATCCAATGGCTGAGAAGTACTAAAAGAAATGCTCAACATCCTTAGTTATCAGGGAAATGCAAATCAAAAGGACTCTGAAATTTCATATTACACCCATCAGAATGGCTAAGATCAAAAACACAAGTGACAGTACATGTTGGCGAGGATGCAGAGAAAGGGGAGCACTCTTCCATAGCTGGTGGGAATGCAAACTTGTAAAACCACTCTGGAAATCAATCTGGCACTTTCTCTGCAAATTGGAAATAGCTCTATTTTATGACCCAGCTATACCACTCCCAGGCATATACCCCAAAATGCCCCATCATATAAGGACATTTGCTCAATTCTGTTCATAGCCCCTTTATTCATAATAGCCAGAAACTGGAACTCCTGATGTCCCTCGAGTGAATAATGGATAAAGCAACAGTGGTACATTTACGTAATGGAATACTGCCCAGCTATTAAAAACAAAGAAATTATGAAATTAGCAGGCAAATGGGTAGAACTAGAAATGATTATCAGAGTGAGGAAACCCAGACCCAGAAAGACACAGGTGGTATGTAGTCACTTATGGAAATTTAGCCGTATAATACAGGATAACCACACTACAATTCACAGACCAAAAGAAGATTTGTAACATGGAGGACCTAAGGGCGTTACTTAAAATCACTCCAGTGGAAATAAAATAGACAGCAGAAATGGTTAAAGAGTGTGACTATGGTCGGAGAGGGAGCACAAAGGGAAATGAGAGTTGATATCAGACTTGGGGTGAGTGGAGGTGGGAGGACAGAGGGTTTGCAGAGAGAAATGAAATCTTGGGCTGGGGCTTCTCTGTGACAAACTGGATATCTACAGCAGGGCAGGCTCCAGGGAATATATATGGGTGACTCTAGATAAGATTTCTAGTGGCAGGGGGTCATGGAGACTGCAGAGGACACCCTCTAACTAGACAAGACTTTCAGTGAAAGGAGGGGAACACCAACCCACAAAAGGAAACCACGACACAGGACTTGCCCTGCCTACAAGATGCGCAGGTTCAGGGATGGAGCAAAGTTTGAGGAGATGTCCAGCCGGTGCCTGGCCCAATCCATGGGAGACAGCCAACCCCTGGTAATACAGACAATACTATGCAGTATGGGTGCCTAGCAAGGCTGACCTCAGATCCGGCTCCACCCAGCAGCTGATAGGAACACATGCAGAGCCCCACATCCAAACTTGGTGTGGAGGGTGGGGAGTCCACGGGAAGAGTCGGTGAGGGGAAGGATGGAGGACTCAGATTGGGCAGGGGCTCCACAGGAGGACTGACAGAGCCAACCAACCACGGCCCAGGTGAGTCTGTGGAGACTGAGGCTCCAGTCAGGGACCATGCATGGACTGGAACTGGCCCCCTTGATGTAGCTGATGGACAGCTCCGTCATAATATGGGTACCCTAGTGAGGGAAGTGGGGGCTGGCTTTGACAGGGACGCTGCTGCATGGTTTGTTGTTGTTGTTGTTGTTGTTGTTGTTGTTGTTGTTGTTGTTGTTGTTTTCTTCTGCCTGGGCTGTCTCGTTAGGCCACAAGGAAAGTCAATGGCGTCCCTTCTTCCATTTTCTTCTTCCATTTCAATCAACAAAGGATGGGAAGACTGAGCAGCATCACTTTTCATCTTTTTGATTTTCGTAATTTTTACTTTTATTTTATGTGGATGAATATTTGCTTATGTGTATGTCTGTGCATTACATTTATGCCTGGCATCCACAGAGGCCTGAAGAGGCTACCAGATCTCCTGCGACTGGAGTTAACAGTAGGTTATGAGCAACCATATGGGTGCTGGAAACTGAACTTAGATCCTCTTCAAGAGAAGCCAGTGCTGAAAACACTGAACTATCTCTCCAGACCATGGAACTCAACATTTTAAAGAGGAATTTTGAGGGATATTTTGATTGTAAAGCCTCATCTCTCAATCTTTGCTTTGCCATTGTCCCAATATAGTGTCCTGTCCATTGGCTGAGAACATAAACTGGCAAGACTTGATCCCTGTGTCAGGCAGTAGCATTTATCCCTTAAAAATAAAAGGCATGAAGGACAGCGGTAAACACAGTTCATGTTGCATTGTGTTCATTTTAGTAAAAGAACACACAGCCACCATAGGGCACACTGAGTTCTCTTATGATGGATTTTTGTGTGAAATTATGGACTGTTGATGCTTTGAAAATTTCTATTTGTTTTTCTTTGAGGGCACTGAAAAGTACCTACATTTAAACTCTTAAAAAATACATTTATGGGTGTGATTTTAACAATAGAATACTGAACTATGCTAAGAAGATCCTATTTATTTGGCTGACTATAGAATGTTAGTATAAGCCAGTGACATGCATCACATGAGAAACCGTTAACACGAGATCTATTAAAGCCAATGCCTTGAAGAAATAATGGAAATTGAAAGAAAATATTTGTAATGAAAACATAAAAGATCAGTATAATTATTTTTTAAAATATTTTGAGCATTGATTTAAAAAATATTTATTTACTATTGGGAAAAGAGTAATTAGTGTTTGATTCCTCAGGCAGAGCAAAATCTATTGTTTCAGAGGATATTTTAAAACCTAATGAAGAAGTGGGTCTTGGAACCCTTCCATCAAAGTGAATAAATTAGTTTTGTTTTACATATTAGATCAGACAATAACTTGGCATTGTGTTCACTCTGAGGAGACCAATATACTTGTTTTAAGCTAATATCCCATGACCTTGTATGCTTGGGTCCATTGCAGTCTCATAGACTGTTGGCATCCTCACGGAGAGGCTGAACAGAAGGCTGAAAGGAGCCACTATGACAACGAGCTCAGAAACAGTTTCTCAGATGATGGGCAGGTCTTTTCATTTAAGTGACCAGCATATTTAGCAGCAATGAGAAAAGACAATGAAAAACTATCAAGTGAAATCTTTTTTTCTATTCAGGATCTTTTATTCTTTTAAATTTATTAAGGCCCTCCTCGGTAAAGAAGCGAACACACAACCTGAGATAAAGGAGAGGAAGGTGAGAGACTGGGCTTTACCCATTGCACAGGGTTCTTTAGAAGAAAAACATTAATGTTTGGAATGTGAGTTCCATGTTGGGATACCATTGTGTAGTTCGGAAAGACCTGGGATTCCCAGAATCATAGGATTGGTGGCTGTGGACAGAGGCCCTACAGTCCCTGCTAGCCACACTATGATAGACTGGAGTGCTCTTGCTCAAACACTTGTGTCATATGACTGATTTCATTAGAGTTAGTTAACAGAGTTACCTTTAAGACTTCTAAAGGACAAGAAGTGCTGAGGACATGGGTCAGTGGGTAAAGTGCTTTCCATGCAAGCACGAAGACATGGCTGCAGATGCCCAATAGCCACTTAAAAGCTAGACACAGAGGCATAACTAACCCCACTGCTGGGGACACAGAGGCATACCTAATGGGGACACAGAGGCATACCTAATGGGGACACAGAGGCATACCTAAGCCCACCGCTGGGAAGTAGTCACGGGCAAATGTCAGGGGAGCACAGGCAGCCACTCTAACGTAAACAGTGAGCTCCAGATTCAGCAAGAGATCCAGCCCAGCAAAGTAATGTGGAGCATGATACAGGAGGATGTTTGAAGTGGACTTCCGGCCTCCACATGCACAAGTGAGGACAGACTCCACACACATGTAAACATACTCACATATACCACGCACACACATACACCACAAACACAAATAAATCCTAAGGACCACGAGTCCTGGGGTTCTGTTGGTAGTTAAAAACCGTTGGTCCTCCCTTGCAAGCCCTACATCTCAATGATGATGTTTTCTGCAGCTTTACTGCCCTGCCTCTATACACAGCTGCCCCTTTCAGCCTTAGCTGGAGGCTTTTTATAGTCACTTTTTCTATTCTTCTATGCTGAAAACAGCAATTTAACCCATTTAAGACTTGCTTAAAATAGAATAACTAACTGATGGATTAACATTACTGGGAATTGTTTGCTATGCTTCTAAATAAGAAGCAGAGTCTAATCATCTCTCCTTGACTGATCTGGCTTTAGGGACTTAACCAATGGGATCAAAACAGAGGTGACTGTATGGAATTGGAAGGATGCCATAATAAGCCTTCAAGCCTCTGCCTAAACTTCTTGACACATTTCCTTTCATTCCCTGAGTGTCCCTGTAAGACATCTGACTACTTATCTGAAAGTAGAGGTGGGGAAAGACCCTAGACCAGAGGAAGAGGGTGGGTTTGAAGTGAGTCCATCTTTTCCAGTCTTCCTGATAAAGGTGCCAGCTGTAGGAATCTCCTTTTGAGACATCCAGATATGTGGTCTATGATGGGTGTTGCTTCTCTTATAGAGAAGGAAAGAAGGGAGTATGGTGGCCTTCCCAGCCTGCAAGACTAAAGATTTAGTTTGGGATTGAAGAAGAGGCCAGAGCATAGGTAAGCAAAAGCAAAGTAAGACAACACTGCAGCAGAGGGCAGAGTTCACTCTGAGCAAGGGAACTGCACTAGCAAGAGCAAATATGAAAGCCAGTGGGTGACAGTTACTTAAGAGTCAAATGGAGAGTTCAAGACAGCTGCAAAGAGGCTGGGAGCTCATGGTCAGCTTCTAAGTTCTCCTCGCGCCCTTTCCTGCCACCTCCTACTGTCCATTCAATAACCTCACAATAAGCAAGTGCTAGAAGAACAAGAAACAATTTGTCAAAAGACAAAAACAAAAAGCACCCTCTTAACAAAAGCTTCTTTGATTGGCCACCTTGAGCTGTAATAAGTTGTTGATACTTAGCATCTATCTGTTCCCTCTGTCATCTATTGTTGGTTAAAATAAAATGTTTTTTATGCCTATTATGAGAAATGAACACACGAATCCTAAAGTTATTTGGGAAAAAGCTTTCTAAGGAGAACAGTATGACTACTCAGTAATGAAATGTGTATGAACTAATGCTTACAGTCACTTTATCTTGAAGAAGAGGCACATAGTATTTTCTGTACTCACAGATTGAGTAAAGAGACAAAGGCATTGAGAGAAGAGATATAATGGCTACTTTCTGTGAACATCTTCTAAAATGTGGAGTTGGAACAGGTACTGAAAACAGAAGGAGTCCATGCAATATCATGAACCAAAGTACCTGAACAAGCAATTGGTAAATTAACTGGTATATAGTTTTGAACAACCTAAGAAATGGCCGAGACCCAACTACTGCCATGATCATAGAAAACACCCCATTTCCTACACATTGCTCATTTGAGTCAGTTCAAAGATGCTTTTTAAGATGTATAACTTTCCTATTTGACTAATAGCCATATTACCTCTTAAAATTTTTGTGATTAGTGCATATTAGTGTTAATTTGAATGAACAACTTATTTCAATTTTGTCTCTAATTTTCTTCAAGCAAGATTCATGTTTTATGCTGCTCATTTCCAACAGTTTCTTGCTCAACAATGAAAACACAGCATGCATCTGTAACTACTTTATTACATTGATTGAATACAAAGACTAAACAGGATGTGGATATTCTTGCCAACATTGCCATCAGTGAGAAATCCCTTCATTATCCCCTGGATAATATAGTTGGAAGATAATAGTTTCTGTTTTCCATTCACTTTTGGATATTCTAGTGTACTCTGTTTGTAATTCTATGGTTAAATAGTATAAAATAATGAGATAATCAGACACATGTGTTTTAATCACTCCACAACCCTCTAATAACACAAACAAATCAATACAGAAAGAAAATAAGAGCAATTACTCATGCCTATAGTATGCCAATGAAAGATGAAGTAGTATAAATTTTAAAATACAGGAAAATGGGGCAATAAATATCTGAAAGCAAAAGAAACACATCAAACCCAACCAACCAACCAAATGAGAACAAAAAGCTGAAGATTCAATTGGACACAAAAAGTGAGGAGTTCAGGACTCAGTGAGGAAATAGAAGAGAATTCAGAAGTAAAAAATAAAGGTAATGCTGAATCAAAGGAACCAAGGAGCAGAGAAAACATATCTGTGATTAATGAATGTAAGTGCTGCTTTCTAATCACTGTAAAGGAGAGAAAATAAAAGTATCTGCAGGCAAATGGGGTGTCAGCACATAGGTTAACCCCTAATTCTCAGATAAAATACAGAACCACCCCCTACTTATTATCTTAAGAGAAATCAAAGACGGATGTGAAAATCACCTCATCTGAGATTTTATCAGCTTCCCAATGCAGGATAAGTGTAATTTAAAAATCTGTCAAGTTATTTTAAGATTAACATTTTCACTGGCCATGATGGTGCAGACCTGTAATCCCAGCCAGCACTCAGGGAGGGAGAGACAGGCAGATCTCTGTGAGTTTGAGGCCAGACTTGTCTACACAGCAAGTCCAGGATAGTCAAGGCTACACAGAGAAACCCTGTCTTGAAACAAAACAAAACAAAATAGATAAATGTTTCTATATAATTAAAGATGATTTTTATTTAACTACATATACACTTTAAAATGCTTTTAATTTTGTTGAGAATTTCAAATATGCCTACTAAATAAATTTATATTCTTTATCCCCTACCTAAATTCTCTCATCAACCTTCACATCCCCCCCCCCAATTCCAAGTCTTCTTTCTTTTATTTTTAAATATCCACTGAGTCTAATAATAACTGATCCTGTGCACCAGAAGCCATATCCCTGAAGAGAAATGACCATCCTTCCATTAACTTCCAAGAATGACTTAGGTATGGGTAGGCCCTTATGAGAGTCTTTTCATCCATCCTGGAATGTTGACTGGTTAGATTCATGCCTGTCTTGTAGAGGCATCTATAGCTGTGGGGCAATCATCTGTGCTTAGTCCTATCATGCCCAGGAGATACTATTTTGACAGTAGTTCTCCCTGAACTCTGATTCTTATAATCTTGTAAATGTTTCCTGATCCTTAGGTGGAGGAGGAGGAGTATTATGTAGATGCCCCATTTATAGCTCAGCACTTCAAAGACCATACTGTCTGTCTGTACTCTGAGCAACACTGAGGTTAACAGCTGTTCATTGCAAAGAAGAAACATCTCTGACTGAGCTGTGCTAATCTATGGGTAATACTTATTGGTAAGGCAGTTTGATACTGTGTCCACTTAGCAAAATAATAATAGTAGTGCTCTTCTTGGGTCTAAGGCCTCCCAAGTCCATGGTCCATTTTTTAAAAACTGACTTGGTTTTGTTGTTTAGTTTTTGAGTTCTTTATATGTTCTAAACATCAATCCTCTGTCAGATGTATCACTGGAAAAGAATTTCTAGAGCTGATAAGACAAGTGAAACTATGAAGTCTGTAGGAGAATTATGGAGCTTGAATATTTAGTGAAATAATCCACATTTCAAAAGAAAAGTACCATATGTCCTCTCTAATGTAGAGATCATCTCTGCTAATTTTCCTGAATGTGCATTTTAGTGTGTTTCTATGTAAAATGAAGAACCTAAAAAGGGGTTCATGGCAGCAAGAGAGAATTATGCTTCACAGGGACTGTAGTAAATTATGTAATACAATACTTCTGTGGTACAGTCCAAGCAGGGATGGGTTAGGGGGGGAGAAGGAAAGGAGGTGAGGCTAGTACTAACTAAAACTCAAGCTGTATAAGAAATCAGAACATCTTAATTATGGGTATGCTAAAAAAATTAAGCTAAATTATAAAATGACTTAAATAGAAGTATCCTACATTGACAGATAAAGCTGCTCCCAGAGACTAGAGGTTATTAAATGGAAATATCAATATGTTTCCAGGCTACTTAAAAAAAAAGAGTGATCAGCTAAAGAAGGCTTTGAGACTCCTCAAATAATACAGGCAGTTTCCATGGATACTGGTTGTCCAGGTAGCATCTCTTTATTGCTGAAGACACCACATACATTTGTGTCAGCCAGAGAGAACTTAAACTACAACTGGAATGGAAGCCTCATTCCTATTGGCTAGCTCTTATCATGACACAGGGTGCTACGCAGATTGCTGTGGGAAAGTTTTCATCAAGTCTCACTTAGTTGTGGATTCTGAAGGCTACACTAATGGTTGGCAAGGCTAGATGTCCCTACTAGTGTCATTGTGGCATATCAGTAATGGGAACAACCTACTGCTCTTGGATTAGAGTTGAGACTCACTCCTCCACCAGAGGGAATCCACATCTGGCATTATAAACCTTGTCAAAATGAGGAAGCTACTCCTATTCTCTCTGTCTCTGTCTCTTTCTCTGTCTCTGTCTCTCTCTCTCTCTCTCTCTCAGCTAAATTAACAAAACAGTCCCATCAACTGGCTCTTTAATTAATTGTGTTCATACTGGTAGACTAATGCTACCATCAGCTTTGATTAGAGAAGTTCTTTTTTGCACTTGTCAGTAGTAACTACAGAATCTACTGAGTGGCCAGAGTACTTGACAGTAAGGAATTTGTCATGGATTTTGTCCAGGTATTAGTTTCTACAGTTACTTCCTAGCCTATGATCAATCCTCCTTCCTAGGCTCAGGAAACATCACAGAAAAAAATAGCTGGAAAGATTGTTTAATCTGGTGACCAAGTGGAGAGATGTAGACCACTTTATTTGGAACACATCATTCTGATGCATTCTTAATATCATAGATGCCAGGGATTGCAGGTGCAAGATAAGTGAAAGACTGGGTTTATAAATATATCATGGGGGAGGTATGAGCCATTCCCCAAAGGACCTATAGGTAGATAATGATGGATACTTGAGAAGAGCTCATGAAACCCCCTCCATCCCTGAGCATTTGCAGTCAGTTAATAGTCACTGGGGGAAGGAGAGATGTTTGCACCAGTGTTGTAGCCATTGGTATGGTAACTTATGTTATTGTAAATAATCTCTACTCAGAACCTTCTAAGTAATCCTAATGAGCCCATTAGGTTATCAAAATAAACGAAGATGAAGATAAAAGAGGAAATAGGTAGAAAAAGGAAAGGTGTCAGGAGGATCAGGAAGAGAACAAAAGATGTAAGAGAAAGAGTACAATGATAATACACAATATATGAGTCATGTATTGTTATATATACATATTAACAGGCATGTATGTGTGTATGCATAGAGGATACACACATGTATATGAGAAAATATTGCAGTGAAATTAATTTTATGTGTAAGTGATTTCTAAAATAAGTAAAATGTTCTGTCTTCTCAGGTTCTCACAGTGAGGATTCAATTTCAACACATGAAGTCCTTAGGGACATACTTAAACTACATATAAGCCATGAGTAACACACACTGAAAGCTATAAAAATATCACCTCGTAAAAATTAAAGAGGACTTTAAAAAGCCATGTTTATGAATCAAAAGACAATTGACATTAAAGATGGCAATATTCCCCCTGAAGAGATCTCTTAACTCAAAGCAGCATCAGTGAAAATCACAGTTGACCTTGGTAAAGATTGACAGGATGATTCAGAAATTAAAGTGGAGGTAGAAAGTAGTATTGGCAGAAGAAATCTGGAAAATACAGTCAACAAATTTCAAAGTTCCTTTGATAAAAACAGTAAAGGAACTTAGAAAATGGATAATTATGTAAAATAAACAAACTCCAAAGCTAATTTGTAATGTGTTATGTGGCTGGAAGTATGTACAGACCTTGCAAAACTGCAAAATGAAACATATAAAAAAATCAGTGTGAGACTAAGATTTTTCAGAGGAAATCATAAATTAGAACCATAAACTTTCATAAAATAGAGTTGATCAACCTTTTAAAACAGTGGTCTCCATAAAAGATCAAGTAAGAGAGTAAAAGAGAATACTTAGAAACATTCCATAAGGATTAATAAGGTCATATTACTGAATAAAGAGAGAGCTGTCCTCCTACAAAACTGGGGAAGCTTTCAGATGGAAAAGTGATGAAGCTACAGGAATGGCTAGCAAACATATTAATTGCTGCTTACATATGTTAGCTACTCCAGATTGTGTGTGCCACACAATTATTAGCACAGATAGATCTAAAAAGACTGAGTGGGCCCACACTACAGAGGACAAAGAACAGCACAAATTCTTTCTCATTACTCTTGTCAAAATGAGAAACTATTGCAAACTACTGCAGAAACTATTTATGCAATAATTATTTTGATATTATTCTAGTCATATATGAACAGAGTATTATCTATCCATGTGATGCTCAGATGCAATTGCAGCTGTAAATGCACAAGTAAAACACGCAAAATGGAACACCTTTATGATTTTGAAGTAGGTGAAGATAAAATGTCTAATGAAAAAGAGAAGAGTTGGAGCATATTAAAATATATTAAAAGCACTTAAAGTAACTTTTTCTTTTCAAAAGGCACCTCTAAATGAGTGATAATAGGAAGTAAATATAAGAAAATGTAATAAAACCAGTGATCAATTCTTACACACATCATGCCAAAATATTTTACAAGATAATAAAAGATAGACAGCCATCATAAATTAGTCAATGGGGCTGAGAAATAGCTCAGTGATTAAGAGCATGTACTGCTTTTACAGGGGACTGGACCTCAGTTCCCAGCACTCATATTTGAAGGTTTACAATTGCTTATACATTCAACTTCAGAGATGTCTTACACCATTGAACTCCGTGGGAATCCACACACATGCATATACATCCACACAGACAAACACAACACCACATGACTTTTTTTTATGTACTTTGGGGCTGGAGAGATGTTCTATTTGGATGTGAAGGAATTTTTGGTTGGGACTATTGTTTAGAAGCTGCATGGGGGATGTGTGAACAGTCATATCTGGATATGTTCAACTGAGAAAAATCAATCTGTACACTTACCATTTGCACACAGCCCTGTTTACATGATGCACTCTGATTATAAATGCATAAGAGTGAAAATTAGAAGGAAACTGGAGTCCTAACAAAATCAAAACCCATTGTGCTGAGCACTGACAGCCCAGCTCAAATCCTGAGATAATAAGTCTCTACTCCATGCACTACAGATACACTTAGAGGCACTAATCCTGTATTCTGCTCTTCTATGCATGAAAGCAACAAATTCTGGCTTATCATCAAGTTAAAATTTAAGCTATTTAAAGTTAGAACAACTCATTACAATATTTTTTTTTCATAAAATCACTTTGAATGTTCTGGCTTGGAGACTAATTGGAAGAGAACATTATTTACCATCCCATATGAAAAATGAGGATAATAAGGAAGATTAACTGTTCTGCAGCGAGTGTTTTGGCCACATTTAGAATTCACGGGATCAAGGCAAGCACAGGGACAGTTGGACTTTAAAGAGCCACCAACTCTATCAGTTTTCTAGAGTTGCCACATGGAAGCCACAGAGGAATAATATACACAATGGAAATTCGTAACTGTAGTGGAGGCTAGCCACCCAAGGTTAAAGTGTGAATGGATGATTCTTTCGAGAAATCAAGTCCTATCTTCCGGGTTTGAGGATTTCTATCTACACCCGGTGCAGATGCAATCATCTCTGTATGTACATCTCAATCCTCATCCTAACCTCTAGTCATATTGGATTGCCACCCACACTAATGACTTCACGTGACCTTAATTACCTCCTTAAAGTTCTCGCCCTCAAAATACAATCACATTGTCTTTTATTGAAAGTAGATGTTTTTCATACAGTATGTTTTGATGCCTGTACCCTTTTCCCAGCTCCCCCTTTCCATCCAAATTCACACTCCTTCTGTCTCTCCTTAGAGAACAAATAAGTATATAGAGAATTATAATAAAACAAAATAAAATAAGACAAAAATAAAGGACAAAACCGAATCAACAGAAGAAAAGGAGCCATCAAAGAGGCACATGAATGGCTGGGCGTGGTGGTGCACGCTTTAATCCCAGCACTCAGGAGGCAAAGGCAGGTAGATCGCTGCGAGTTCAAGGCCAGCCTGTTCTACAAAGTGAGTCCAGGACAACCAAGGATATACAGAGACACCCTGTCTCGGAAAAACAAAAAACAAAAAACAAAACAACAACAACAAAAAGCACGCGAAAATTATATAGACACAAAGACACAAATGTTCACACATACACAGTGTTCTCATAAAACCACAACACTGGACCATAGTGTACATTTACGGGAACTTTAATGTTTAAAAATGCCCTGACAAAAATTATGAGACAAAAAAAAAACAAAAAACAAGAAACAAACAAACAAACAAACAAAAAAACAAAAACCTACAAAGATGCCACTGAGTTAATTTTGGCCATCTACAGCTGGGCATGTCCTTAACAGTGGTTTGTATTCCTAATGAAACCCATTGAGAAAACTAATTTTTTCTTTCTTTTGTGAGCTATTATCAGTTGGATGTAGCTTCTGAATTATGGCTGGGGGCATGTGTCCACTGCTCCTTTCAGCTCCAGGACTCCATCTGATGCAGCCCCGTTCAGGCCCTGAGCATGCTGCCACAGTCTACACTCGTGTGCTGGGGCCCTGCTGTACTTAGAGGACCTTGTTTTTCTTGGTGTCCTCCATCTAGTCTGGCTCTTACAATCTTTCCTCCCCCTCTTCTTCATGATTCTCTTAGTCCTGAGGAGACGGATTTTGAGAGAGACATCCATTTTAGGACTGAGTGTTTCAGGGTCTCACACTCTCCACACATTGTCTGACTCTGTCTCTACTTTGCATTTTCAAATACAGGGTTAGGTTTTGACATATACATTTTCAAGAAAGAATTAAGCCCATAAAACCAACTAATTTGAAGACTGCTTGCTTGAAGACTGACATGCTTTTATTTCAATACCTTAACACGTCTTTAAAAACGCACTCTGTTTCATTGTAAACAGCGTTCAGTACTGTGTGGTCCCAGCTGATTCTAGACTTCCATTCCCTCTGGTGGTACCTAGGGTTTGAGTGGTCATCATTTCACTTGGCACTCCAGTTTTGCTTCCAGCAGGTTTAAGCAGTATAACCCTTGCCAATGAGACACAAAGAAAAATGTAGCCCACAGGACAACACTTTATATATTCTGAGAAAGGCAGAGAAAATGATGGGGAACCAGGGAAACTGCAGTAAAGGAATGTAGAGCATCTATAAACAGCTCTGACAACAATCAACTGTTGCCTTAGCGTTGGATTGCTTACTTTAACCATCATTACCTTCTCTTCCTCCTTTCCCCTCCCCCAAAAGCCCAGTCGCTTTACTGTAGATGAAAATGAAACATGGCTCCCACATTATTTTCCAGTAATAAATTTTACATGTAAAAATATTGATGCTAAAATCTGCCTATGAATTGCTCATAGCTGCCATATTGAATCCTCATCTTTGTTTCAATCTTGGTGCCTAAGAAAGGCCGCTTTCAGGCCTTTCACCTATGGAAAGATGATTTGGGGAATATTCTGATCCCTGGTCTTGTCCAGTGTCATAAAACTATCAAAGCAGTCCTGGATTTTAGCATTCAGAACTGAAGCCAACAAGCCTCACACCAATAGACATCTATCCCAAGAAGCCAACCTCCAGGTGCTGTCTCCAGTGAATGAGTAAACCTGTGTCCCTTTCAACTTCAAGTATTGAAGCGATTCTTATAACTCCTATCCACCGGGAATCCAACAGGTTCTGAAAGATCCCCTATGGAATGTTATTATATTCGTTATGTCCTTTGACAAGACATGCACCAAATGGCCTTTAATTTTCCAGTCAGGATTTCTGTATATTTCACTTATGAAAAATCACCTCCTACATAAGTTGCTAAATAAAAGCTATTCTGCACTATAAGAAGTATCCTTAAGGGTTTCTTTTAAGTTCTACAAGTCTGTAATGAATGTCACAGAAGTGTGAGTTTTTCTGTTGAGACAGAGTTCTATTTCTACATGTGTTCTCTATTTTTGAGTTTCTTTCCAGGGCTTTGTCCACACTCAATTTCATATTGAAGGTCAGAAATAAGGTAATTGCTTCAAATGTTATTTGGCTTCAAGTGTATTTCATCTGGTATAGAATGGCTGGATGGCGCCCTATGTTTCTGGGGGATGACCAGTGCTCCCCACCTCATTCATTTATCAATTACTAGGTCTGATTTTGAAATGCAGGCAGACAGATTTTGACATTAAAATTTAAAAATAAAGCAGCTTCCACTATGTTCTATATTTTTGTTTTCAAAATCGTGTCTAGAAATATAAAGGAAAATGACACATAAATAAGCCCATGGCAGCGTTTATCAGGCTGCTTCTTCCGATGCATTGCTCACCAGCACATTGCAGATTGTGGGTGCCAGGTGGGACCGTTTGATAAGAGAAGAGTTGCCAATGTCTGTTTGTCAGCCTCTTGGTTATCTTTCACACCTTTATAGCTTTCTATGAACTTCAATCCCAGCACATCAAAACTAAGAGTTAGTGAGTTTAAAGATTAGTTATGTACGCATAATAAAACCAGTTGTTTCAGGCTGCATTTCTGCAATGGACTTTGCAATAGAGAAGCAACAGTATTGTGGAGAATTTTTACTGTATATACATACACACACATATATATATA
>OU015742.1:25116134-25149611 GCA_907169655.1 Acomys percivali | reverse complement strand
AGGGTACCACTCCCTAATTGTAAATTTTATTTTGAGAATTCCATAGGCAGTCACAGAATTCCAGACGTACAATTGGCACATACAAGAGGGCACATTCTAGACAATAAAGCACAGAGCACTGACGATAGAGCCATGACCTCCCTGGACTCCACTGTGTGAGGTCAGAACTGCCACCATAAGCCTAGTCAAAAGTTGCTTCATAGAGTTCTCAATGATTCCAAGTCCTCATAGGCTTTCAAGATCACAGTTAGAGAAAGGAAATGTGACTATGTTGTCATTTGGCTGCTTGAGTTTATTTGAGCTACTGTTTGTTTCTAATACAGAGGCATGAAGTTTCTTTTTCAACTCTTAACCTCTCGGGTTGTCATGGCCTGGGCAAGCTTGGATGCCTCTGTGGGAAACAAATTCTATGTCAATCATGAAGTCTGAGGTCAGAATCAGAGTGTCAAATATAAAATGCCTTCTATATGACACTGAGTAGACTAAAGTTTCGTGAGTAGCGGTCAGAAAAACCTTAACACATCGTTAATCAGACTCTGTGAATTAGGAATCCAGTGATATTGGCTGGATGTAGGAAAGATGACAAGCAGGCCAGGAGCAGCATTGTCTCCTTTAGTTCTAAGCAAATTTGCAAGAGGGTGAAGCATCATTCTGAACTAAGGAACTAATGGTCGTACTGTCCTGTATCCTGAAACACAGAGAACTGATGGGAATACACTGTAGCATTAGGCAGGAGATGCTGTAAGGACTGGGGTGGCCAAGGAAGGTCTGAGAAGATATGTGAGGTTGCAGCTGGACCTCAAAGGCAGAATGGACCAGATATGAGGGATTCCACACTTACTGTAGACCACATATGTACAAAACAGCATAGTGATAGAATGCCTTACCTAGGTACACTGCAACCTGGGGACACACTTCATCTTATTTCGTGTCTTTCATGGGATAAATGAATACACTGGCACTGGAAGAACGTAAGAACTCTGGCTTCCCATGGCTAGCTCAGATTTTTCCTCATGTCTTGATGTCTGCTTTTTCGGAGCTCTTTATTAAAATAGAGTGGTACCGCTCTATTGAGCGCAGTGTGAAGAACACGAGGGAAAGATGACATCTGAGAAGTGAAGTAGACAGATGTCTGGCAAAGAGCAGTTCCCTCATGTCCCTCCCTGCACCAGTCCAAACCAGCAGCCTTTAATGGAGTAAACAGCATTTGCCGTCTACAAACAACAGAGGGTGTCAAGTTCACCCCAGAGTGGAAAAGCAAGCAGATCAAAAGAGACAGGCAGAGAGGATGCCTCAGGAAGGGAGAAAAGAATGGAGAGAACATCATGATGATCCAGTAATTTGCTGTAAGAATAAATGTCCCCTTAGGTAAGAAGAGTCAAGTTTATTGATTTTATATTAGTCGATGATAAGAACAATGATTAAGAATGAGAAGAAAACATCCTGTTCCCTGAAGGAGATTCTAAATGAGGCTTCTAACGTTCCAGGCTCTTAGATGAGCATGGGTAATGATGCCTGTATGTTTTTCTCAGGGTCATCTGGGCAAGGAGATCTGCCTACTGGAGTTGAAGCCAATCTCCACTGTTTTCCGTAGCAAAGATGGTTTCAATGTGTAGCAGGCACACCCGTCTTTCCAAAGTGGAAGCATTGATTTCCCCTCAGGCTTCCTACTGGCTTGAATCTTTGATAGTGTTTGGAAGGCAAGCCCTGGTCCCAGAATCACCCATAGCCAGCTCAGCTTCAGGGCACTGCAGTGACAACCTTTATGAAAAGCCACAATGTGCCTCAGAGGAATCCTCCAAGGACATATGATCAGCAGGTGGGAACTCGGGGTGGAATAAAGCGACCATTTGACTGATGTCTATATTTATTATACGTGAAAAGATGGCGTGCGCACTTAGGAAGACTTCGTGAAAACATGAAAACATCCTCATTGTTCTAACTTAAAGAACACCAGCTGGGCAGACAAATCATTATGTGAACTGCATGAGAATATTTTAAAGAAATGAGGCAAAGCTAGGTATGTTTCCATGAAATCTTGCCTGTGTGCGCATGTATTGGTGCTCTCGTGCACGTGCATGCACGCACACACTATGCTGAATTTTCTATAATTAATTATGTTCTGTAGAGAAAGCTCCATTTATTTGGGATGCCACTAAACAAGTGAAATACAAATTACAAGCGACATTGATATGATCATAATCGCTCTTTTCTGGCTGCCAGAAATATTCTCTGAGAGGAACCTGCATTTCTACAGATGGCAAGGAAAAAAAATTGGAGCACGCAGAACACACCATTATTCCTCAGAGACTCTCAGTTCATTAGTTGAGGCAGCCAAGTCTTCAGGAGCCATATCTGATCAGCAAATGGGAAATGAGCAAGAGAATAAATTCCCAGCAAACCAAATCATTAACATTTGCTGCCTGCATCCCAGAAACACAGTAAATCAAATGTGTCATCATTTATCAAGACAAAATATCATTACTAATTGGGATTAATTTGCTGCTGTGGGATTGCTGACCTTTGCTGAAAGAAAATAAAACTGCTCGTTAGCTGTCTTCATTTAATTTTCCTTGAAGGAAGGAGCCGGGAAAAGGCTGTCTGTCTTGGGGAGGGAGGAGATGTGGGTGTTATCTTCCAAACAGCTCCACATTGTAAAGTCCCAAGCTGCTGACAGAGCCAGCTAATATGCTCTTGTCAATCCTGGCTTCAGGATTCTGGGTACTGGTCCTGAGATGACAATCCCCTGGCTGTCATTGTCTGTGATTTAGTGGAGTTTTAAAAAGATCGACTAATAAAACAAGACCCTCTAAATCAACATAGGTAAAGCTAATATGAATTCAGAGACTGAAACAGCATGCACAGGGCCTGCAAGGGTCCGCACCAGGTCATCTGCATACACACTACCGCTTCCTGCTTCATGTTTTTATGAGCCTCCTGTGAGCAAGTGGGTCTCTAATTCTTGTGCCTTCTTTTGGGTTCATTTCCTTCTGTTGGGTTATCTTGTCCAAATCTGAAGTGACAGTTTTTGTTTTATTTTATTCTACTTTAGTTGACCAACATATAATAGCTTTCACAGTTTTTTTGTTTTTTGTTTTTTTGTGTGTGTGTGTGTAGTGTTTTATTGTTGTGTTGGATTTTTGTAAAATTTTTGAGAGGGAACATAACATTGGGTGGTTAGGGAAGGATAAAGGATCAGAAAGGACTTGGCAGAAGGGAAGAGTATGAAAAATTTTTAAATGTGAAAATTACTGTTAAAAAAAAAGAATGAGTAGAAAACACTTTGTCATATGCCACCGTGACCAGCTAAAACATTACATATATTAGTCACAGACTTAGACTTCTTGAGGGAGCATTTAAACTTTGTCCCCTTGATAAGTTCTTGAGTCACATTTCCCTGTTAGTTCAGTAATTTTCCAAATGAAATACTTTGCTTACCATAATGAATGAACTATAGAAGAGGAAATACAAGCCAGAAACCAAAGCCAACAAGCACTGAACCCGGGATTGAAACTCACAGCTCTTCTACCTGGCCCTGCGATTTGTGCTCCTTATTCTGTGTTTCTCTTAGCTACAGCCATTTATGAAACAGGGGGAGTCTAGGAAGGAGTCATGCTGTCAAGTAGTGTAGCATGCCATGAGTGCTTTGAAGACACACTCTTGTGCACGAAGAAACATGTGCCACATAGTAGCTCACTAAATGTGAGTGTGAGGTTGAGATACTCTACAGCACTGGGAAATGAATGATGAAGAACAAAACTTTAAGTGGTTCACTTAGGAGTTCTACTGAGAGCTGAATCATCACCTTTCATCTCAATTCTGGCCACTGTCCAAGAGACATTAAAGATAATTCATACGGAACACAATACAGGTCTGCATAAATCCTCAGTCTGTGGTCAGTCAGAGTGATCTGATTCCCCAGTGTCTCATGTATTTTCTCTTATGAGTTGATATTTGCAGAGATGGGCAGTATATTAACACTCATATTGAAGCATTGGAACAAATTTTGCGCCTCTTAAATAAAAAGTCTCTTTCTAATATTTGCGCTCTGTGGATGTGCTTATCAAATATTATTTGAGAGGATTTGTGAGAAAGTACAATGAGGGTAGGTGTGAGGAGGAAGGCAGGGCTGGTAACCCAGACCGACTTCCTGACATCCCGAGTGAGGAAATTATCAGGAGAGTGTGAAGATGTGGTACTTTACAATGTAGGGTAACTCAGAGACCTGAGTGTGTGAGTCATGGAGACTCTTGGGAAAGACGCTGGCGAATGGGTCCTTGTGAAGGAGAAGGGCTGTGAAGCCATGATGTGGCAGCAGATGATGCAGGGGGGCTGCAAAGGAATGTGGAGAAGGAAAGATTAAGAGTCCCATAGCCCTGACTCCTGTTCCTGCAAGGCAAGTCCAGGGGCATCTTACCTGGGGCAACCGAGTCCTGAGCTTCTCATCGCTTGCTACAAAATCAGTTTCTGTGCTTGAATTATTTTTTCAGCTCAGGATGGTTCATCACTTCTGCAGGTTTGTCCCTGCAGAAATGTCTATGCCCAGTCTCAACAAGGTGCCTGCTTCTTGAAACACTACTTTTTGATGCCTGTTTTTATGCTCATTATCGCTCTGTGGCTCCACTGTGAGACAGACAAGGACTTCAGGAGTTTTATTTGACAGTGACAAAATCTTCATGCCCACCAACCCAAGATAACATTACACAAGAATATTGATTTCTAATTGAATTCAAATAATTTAAAATTACACCAATGTAGACATTCATGCTCACAGCCTCATAGGGAGATACACTTTTACCTGATCATTTTAGGACCTTCACATTTTAGTGAACATCACTACGATGACTAGTTGGGGTTCTTGTAGTTCTACAGTCAGTATTACGGAAAGGTAAGGATTATGTAAATGGAAGGAAAAACAAACTATCATCTAAAAGTCCTTCATCTGTTCTAAGGTAACAGTGAGTACAGATTCACTAAATCCTGCCACAGTACAAATGTTAGACATACTTTCAAAATCTTATTTGGTGCACATTTCTAGTGACATGATATTCGTAACTCCCTATGCACACTGGGACCGAACTTTGAGTCATTGGGGACCTTCTTCTGGTGCCAAAGGGATGAAACACATGGGATATAGGCCAGCTTTGCTTTAGAGAGCACATGAAAGGTATTGATCACATGTTATACAGATCAAAGAACAAGACTTGACAGGAGTTTATGAATACTAGTCCTCTCTGTACTGCAATCTCATTCATCCTTTGAGTTAATCCCTTCCATCCCCTCATTTATGCCCTGACAAAGGAGGTGGGTCTTGAGTTCTGTTCTAAAGCCTAGACAGTCTTCTGTCCAAACATCTCCTTGGCTTCTATTAGACTAAAGTAAGCACATATTGACACTTAAGGATTTCACAAACATAGGAAAAATGTGCCTATGTGCAGCCAAAAAGATGAGATTGGAAGCTTAAGTGAAATAGGGCAGGCACAGAAAGCTAAGGCCTGTGTATTCTGATTCATATGTGAAAGTTATTCATAGGAAGGATGAGGGAGAAGGGATGATGTGGAATGTTGGATAATGAATATCAAAATCCAGTTAGGTGGAGGGAGTAAGGTCTAATGCTCATTGGATAGTAAAGCGGCCAAAGGTTCTAACAGATTAATGTATATTTTTGGAAAAACTGGAAGAGAGAGAAGAGTTCAAAGACTCCAAAGATAAAAAAATGATAAATTTATAAAGAGAAGGAAGAACTCATGTCCTCCATTTGATATGCTTGTGCACATACATAATTATGTACTAGGTTTATATATAATCTGTATATAAGATATTTAAATACATATTGAATTATCACACAGAACACTACAACTATTTGCAGTTGCATATCAATTAAAGACAGTAAATACATAAAATAGAAATGTAATATTTTTTACTCTGAATTTTTTGGTTTCTCAGAATAAGAATATTGTCCAGGAACATATTTTGTTTTACTTTAAATTTGAGTTGCATCTTTGTGATTCAATCTAAATAAATAGAGCAACACTAAAATTGTCTGGATACTGCCTCCCCAGAACTGAGATTTGATGGTCAATAAGTAATTCTACATAGACCCAGTTCCCACCAGATCCCACAATTTTTTCCAAGTATGTGTTCTTTAAGATGTAGGGAAATGCAATTGATATATGGCTTTATTCCACTGTGGTCTGATAGAATATGGGACATTATTTCAATACTACTATTTCTGCTTATGTTTGTCTTGTTTCAGAGTATGTGATCAACCTTGGAGAAAGTTCTGTGCACTGTTGGTATGAAAATATTTTCTTTAGTGTACAGGTGACCTTTCCATAGATGTCTGTTGGTTCCATTTAATCTAGTTTAATTTAACTCCATAGATTCTGTTTATTTTATTTTATCAGGATGACCTGGCTATTGGTGATATGGAGGTATGGAAATATCCTGTTATTACTATATTTGTGTTGATCTGTGGTTTTAAAAATAATAGTATTTGTTTTATGAAACTGAGTGCACATGTGTTCAGTGTATGTACATTTAGAATTGTAATATCCTCTTGATGGATTGTTTCCTTAATCAGTATGAAATACCCTTTATCTCTTCTGTCTGGTTTTAATTTGAGTTCTATCTGTGTATTTAAAAAGAAAAGGAAAGAACACAGGCAGTTGGAAGATCCTTGAAAACATCCCAAAATATGGCTCATGTGCATGGCTATGAGAGGAGGTCTCCTGCTGGGTCCCTTTTCACACTACTGGGGGCAAAGTGAGCTGGATTCTGCCTCCCACGCACTGTCTCCCCTCCATTCATACTAAAGTCAAGCATATTCGTTTTGTGGCTGGTCTAAGACTCCCTACATAACCCTAACCTCTTGGATTTGTGGAAACCATCCTACTTCAGCTTCTGTCATAGTTTTTGTCAACTTGACACAAACCTAGACACGCCTGAGGAGAGAGAATCTCAACAGAGAATTTCCTTTCTCAGCACAGCCTGTGGGCACGTCTGTGGGGTGTTTTCTTAATAGCTGGTTGATGCAGGAGGACCCAGACCACTGTAGGTGGTGCCATCCCTGGAAGGGCTGAGAAGATTGGTAGACAAGCCAGACAATGGAAGCCAGCCAATAAGATAATCACTTGCTGGTTCATGCTTCATTCATGCCTCAAGGCTCCTGTCTTGAGTTCCTGCTTTGGTGTCTGTGAATCTATGTGAATCATAAACAGTAAGTCAAACAAAGCCTTTCTTTCACAGGCTGGTTTTGTTAAGGCTTTATCACAGCAGTAGAAACTAAACTGGAAAAGCCTCCTAAATGCTAGGCTACCAGGCATGAAACACAGATACAGGCTTATGTAATCCCTGTGATGCTCATCCTAGCCATTCTATGATAAAATATTTTTTCAAGCACCATTGCCCATTTCTCTATCTTCTTTGCAAAGTGTTTAATTAGTTATTTGATTATTTTATGCAACTTTCCTTATATATGTTGTATAACACTTTATTAAATAATATATATTTTAAATATTTTCCACTTTAAAGATCTCTTTTATACTCTGTTGATTAATTTCTTTACTATAAAGAAACTTTTTAGTTTGATGTAGCAACATTTGTCTGTTTTTAATTTTGTTGCCTTTGTTTTGGGCATCTTATCCAAAATCATCAGGGCAATGTCAAGAAATGTGTCTCCTCTTTTTTTATTCTCATCTTTATTTTACATTGACAGTTACACACATATGAAGAGTGTATTATCATATTCACTCTGTCACCTTCGAATTCTTCTATTAGTGCTGAGACTCCTTTTCCCAACTAGACTTCCACTTACCCTTATGCTCTTGTGTGTGTGTATGTGTGTGTGTGTGTGTGTGTGTGTGTGTATGTGTGTGCTACTAGCCACATATGTATATTAATTATTGCCACGCCACATCCAGAACATAGTGTTCCATTACACTCTTCTTTAACCTCCAGTTTTATTTTTTTTCCACCAGCTCTCTTGTTGTACATTCCCCTAGACCCTGGAGAGTGTAAAGCATGTACCTCCTCTAGAGAGAAACACTAAAGAGCCACTTGTTCTCAGTTCTTTGACCTGTTGTGGGTCTTCTTTTAACCATCACCCTTTATCAGAAGAAGCTTCTCTGACCCAGACTCACAGCAATACTAGTCCATGGCTATCAAGATCATTGGTTAGGATGCAATTTGGACATATCCATTTAGAAAAACAACGGTAGTACACTATTCCCTGTCTAACTTTCACAGTTAGGCTTTTGGTCTAGTTTAAAGTAACGCAACTTTATGTGCTCATTTTCATCGGGACAGGTCCCCAAACCAAGCAGAAAGTGGTTTGGTTACCCCTACAATAGTCATGCCACATTATAGTACCTCAAATTGTACCAGAAAATGAGCTGTGAGCTCATTCTGCCTGACACAGCAGAAATTAGCACAGGGGACCTTAGCCTGGAGAGTTCATTGAAGATTTTTTTTCCTAAGATTTTTTTTCACAACAACTTCCAAAACTATGACTGCCACCCAGTAGGGAGTTTGGAACTCAGTTCCAGCTTGGTTTCTCCATTTTCTGTATCCAATGTGTGTGATGTTTTCATCAGGAAGGTCTTACCATCCAGTTCTGGTGAGGGAGTAGAGTAATAATACACTGCGTTGTTTGGAGATTCTCTGAAGACTTTCTGGTCAACAACTCATAGGGAGTCACCCCACATCTGACATGGACATTTTTGTTTAAATAAACATTTTTAGCAAGTTTATACAGTTGTAGGTTCTATAGATTTCCCCATAGATTCTTAGATTTGGGTGGCCCTCCCCCTAACCTCTACTTTTCCTGGTTCTTCTACCCCATTCTCACTTTCACGGTTTCCCTCCCACTCTGTATGTTAGTGCCATATATACTTCACTTACTTCTTTCCAAGCCACATCTCATGGATGTTTTTTTCCTCATGGTGGAGACTGGAGTGTCACTTATGCATGATCATAATTGTATTAAAAGAAGAACAGCTTGACTTCTTCCTTTCCTATTTATATCCCTTTATTAGCTTCTCTTTTCTTTTTGTACTGGCTAAGACTCAAAGTACTATATTAAATAAGAGTAAAGGAAATACATGTCCATATCGTTCTTGTTTTAAAGCAAATATTTCACAGCTTTCTCCATTTAGCCAATGTTGGTTGTGGGTTCGTCAAATATATCTTTTACTATATTGATCTATATCATCTCTATTTCTAATATCTCTAGGATTTTTACCATAAAAAGAGGTTGGATTTTGTTAGAGGCCTTTTTTTTTGGGGGGGGGGGTCTATTGAGATGTGTAATTTCAGACTTTGAGGGTATTTAATGCTGAATAACACTTAATGATTTGTGTGTGTAAAACTAGCCCTTCATCTCTGGAATGGATCCAACTTGATTTTGGTGGATAAGGTATTCCTGGATTTGCTTTGTTTTATTTTTGCTATGAATATCAACATCTATGTTTATCAGAGAGTTTGGTCTATGGTTGTTTTTCATTTCTCCTTATATCTTTGTATTTGGTACCAGTATAATAGAAGCGTTCCCTTCTTTTCTACTTTCTAAAAGTTATTTTATGTATATGTATGTTTTTCCAGTGTGTGTGTGTCTATGACTCATGTATGTGCCTAGTGCTTGCAGAAGCCAGAAGAGGATACCAGAATCTCTGGAATAAAAGTACAAGGAGCTTTGTGCTCCCATTTGTGTCCCGGGAATTGAACTGGTGTCCTCTGAAAGATCATCAACTGCTCTTAACTGTTGAGCCACCTTTCACCTCCCACCACAATTCCTTTTTATTTGGTAGAATGAGTTGAGAAATATTTGTTTCCATTGTTATTTAAATCCACACTAAAATTCTGCTGTGAATGTACCTAGACCTTAGGTAGTTTTTAAAGTGGAATAATTTTATTTACTGCTCCAACCTAACTGTTGTAGAGTAATGTAAATTGTCTGTTTCACTTTGATTTGCCTTTGGTATGTTGCATGTATTAGTGAAACTTATTCATTTCTTTCAGATTTTTGTAATTTGGTGGGATATAGGGGTTTGTTTTTTGTTTTGTTTTAAAGAAAAAACCAATTTATTCACTTTACATCTCAACCATAGCCCCCTCTCTCTTCTCTTCCCAGTCCCTCCCCTCCATTGCTCCCTCATTTTCCTAACCTATCTCCCCTGCCCCTCAGAAAAGGGGATACATCCTACCCAAAATCCTGCCCCAACACTATGAGTTTCATTAGGAATGTGCACTTCCTCTTTCACAAGTGTCCTGGCAAGGCCACACCAAGCTGAACTGATCGAAAAGCATGCAGCTGAGACCACGTCAGAGACATCCCACATACCCTTTTTAGAGGGATGCAAGTGGAGGTTAAGTTGCCCACTGGATATATATGTGTAGAGTGTCTAGGACTAGTCCATGCTTGGTGCTTGGCGAGTGCTTCAGACTCTTTAAGGCCTTCTGGGCCTAAGTTAATTGAACTGTTGGTCTTATGGAGCTCCTGTCCTCTTTGGGCCATTCTACCCCCCTTCCTGTCCCCACAACTCTTCTACAAGACTCCCTATGCTCTGCCCAATGTTTGGCTGTGCGTCTCAGTTTCTGTTTTGATCATTTGCTAGGAAGAACCTCTCAGAGGACAGCTGTGCTAAGCTCCTATCTGTAAACAGAGTAGAGCATCATCAGTTGTGTCAGGGATTGACTCTTTCCCATGGAGTGAGTCTCAAGTTGGGCCAGGCATTGCTTGCACATTCCCTTGATCTCTGTTCTATCTTAATCCCTGCATATCCTGAAGGCTGGGTAAATTTCGGAGGGAAGTTTTTGTAGGTGGGTTGGTGTTCCTCTCTCTCCACCAGAAGTCCTGCCTGGTTAGAGAGTGACCTCTTTAGTCTCCACGTCCCCCTTCAGCCACCAGAGGTTTAAGCTAGAGTCAGACCCATATCCTTCAGGAGCCAGCCTTGTTTTAGGTCTCTGGCTTCTCTAAGAGGTGTCCCCCTGCCCATGGATGCTTCTCTCTTTGCAAGTCCTCTGTCCTTTCGCCACTGCTCACCGTATATCTGATCCCCACCGTCATTTCCCTCAGTGTTCTTTTTCCTATACTGTTCCTTCTCCTCAACTGCTTCCGCTGACTATTCTATTTCCACTTCTGAGTGAGAGTCAAGTATACTCTCTTGTGAATTGTAGTATGGTTATCATGTACTAAATGGCTAATATCTACTTAGAAGTAGTACCATCGATAGAAAGCTTGGATGTAGGTAGAGTCGACAGCCAAACTCTCTTAAGACAGGGTAAGCAAGCCCTTAATAGTTCCTGCCGCACAAATATGTCTGTCCAATATATTTATCCAGAAGACTGAAGATGATGCTTCAATGTTATAGAGAATTTTGGGTGACTGTTCAGGAAGTAAACTGTCTCTGTCATCTTCTCATTTAGGAAGCTACTAACCTGCACTCCCTCTATACTCAGGGAATTAATTTTATTCCTTCTCAAGTCTCTGATGGTGTTGAAGACCAGATAGTTTAGTTTTACAATTAAGCTTAGTTGTCTAGGGGTTAAGATGTTTTTAAGTCTATATAGATGTTTTAAGTTGATAATGATGCGATATGATAGATAATGATTTACATTAAGAATTTTAGACTCACTAAGATAGGAAAGATATTTTCTTCAAGGCTGCCAAATACAAATAGCCAAAACACTGTGACTGTAACATTTATATAATTCCTAACTGTTTCGTGGTTTTTCTTGCTGTACGTAGTTTATTGTATATATGTATAATAATATAAATGTTATGTAAAAATTTAAAAACAATAGATAATTTTTAAAAATCCAAAAGAAGAAGGAGGAGGAGGAGGAGGAGGAGAAGGAGAAGAGAGTACATACCTTGTGTTTTTCTGGGTCTGAGTTTCCTCACTCAAATGATCTTTTCTAGTTCCATCCAGTTGCCTGCAAATTGCATGATTTCCTTGTTTTTAATAGCTGAGTAGTATTTCATTGTGCAAATATACCACAGTTTCTTTATCCATTCTTTCTTGGGGGACATCTAGATTGTTTCCAGCTTCTGCCTATTATCAATAGAGCTTCTATGAACATAGTTAGGCAAATATGCTTGTTGTGGTGGAACATCTCTTGGGTATGTGCCCAGGAGTAGTAAAGCTATGTCTTGAGGTAGAGCTATACCCACTATTCTGAGAAACCCCCAGATTAATTTCCAAAGTGGTTGAACAGGTTTCCACTCCCACCAGCAACGGAGGGCTGTTCCCTTTTCTCCACATACTTGCCAGCATGTGCTGTCACTTGAGGTTTTTATCTTAGCCATTCTCATGGATGTAAGATGAAATCTTAGAGTCTTTTTCATTTGAATTTCCCTGATGACACTAAGGACTTTAGCATTTCTTTAAGTGCTTCTCAGTCATTGGAGATTCCTCTGTTAAAAAGTCTGCTTAACTTGGTACCCTATTTTTAATTGGATTATTTGGTTTGTTGGTGTTTAACTTCTTGAGTTCCTTATGTATTTTATGTTAGTCCTTCATACAATGCCGGGTTAGGGAAGATCTTTTCCTAGTCTGTGGACTGTCATTTTGTTCTGGTGATAGTATTTTTTGCTTATAGAAGCTCTTCTATTTCATGAGGTTCGGTTTATTAATTGTTGATCTTAGAGCCTGAGCTGAGGGTGTTCTATTCAGGAAGTTGCCTCCTCTGTCAATGAATCCAATGCTCTGCCTTACTTTGTTTTCTAATAGATTTAGTGTGTCTGGTTTCATGTTAAGGTCTTTGATCCACTTGCACTTTAGTTTTGTGCAGGGTGACAAATACAGATCTCTTTGCATTTTTGTACATATGGACACCGTTTGTTGAAGATGCTTTCATTTTTACATTGTATGGTTTTGGCTTCTTTGTAAAAAATATCACGTGTTTGTAAGTATGTGGTTCATTTCTGGGTCTTCAGTTCAAGTCTATTGATCTACCATTCTGTTTCTATGCCAGTACCATGCAGTTTTTATTACTATTGCTCTGTAGTACAGATTGAAGTCAGGGATGGAGATATCTCCAGAGGTTCTTCTATTGTATATATTGGGGATACAGGTTTTTAAAGGCATATCTGTTAAATTTTCTGGATTTCATTTGTATCTGTTGTAATATTTCCCTTTTTGTCTCTAATCTTACTAACTTCATTATTTTTACTAACTGGAATAAATGTTTGTTATTTTTATTATCTTAAAAGCAACTTTTAATTTCCTTGCTTTTAAAAATCGTTTTCATTGTTTCTATTCAACTGGTTGTTTTTATGATTTCCTTTTGTCTACTATGTTTGGGTTTGTTTTGGATTTGTCTAAGGGCTTGCTGCACATTATTAAGTTATTTGTGTAAGATATCTCCAATTTTGCAAGGCAGACTTTTGCAGCTAAAAACTTCTCTCATAGGGCTGCCTTCATAGTTTTCAAAAGGATTCAATATGACTGTTTTATTTTCACTCAATTATAGAAACTTATACATTTCCTTCTTGATTTCTTTAGGGACATGCTCATCATTCTGTAGTGTGCTATTTGATCTCAATGAATTTATGTACTTTCATTTCCCGTGTTACTCTATTTTCAAAACTACTTCATCTTAGGGTAGGTTTAGGGCAGACTGGAGTCTCAGCTTCATATTACTATGATCTAAGACAATACAAGATATTGTTGAAATTCTCCTGTATTTTCTAAGACTTGTCTTGTGTATCAGCTTGTGACCCAATTTAGAGTAGGACACAAGGGCTTCTGAGAAGAAAGTGTATTCTGTCATGTTTGAAAAGAAACTTGAATAGAAATCTAAATTGATTTGTTCTACAGTGTTATTTAACTGGTGTTTCTCTAATTTTTGTCTGGATGATTTATCATATTGGTGAATGGTATTGTTGAGGTATTAAAGTCATTCACTAGTATTGTATTGGAACTAATCTGTGGCTATATCTTGTAGTCTTTGTTTTTAAAAATTAGAAGCACCTTTATTTTGGGCATATTTGTTTAGAACTGTAATATCCTCTTGATGGAGTGTATCCTTAATCAGTATGAAAAGGCTTTCTTTGTCTCTTTTAATAAGTTTTAGTTTCAAAACTATTTTGTCTTATGATTGGATTAGAGTAGTAACATCTTCTTGTTTCCTGCGTCCATTTTCTTGGCATACTCCTCCACATCACTCTGCTAGTATCCATCTATCTTGGAAGCAAAAAAAGAGAGGTCCTGTTTTCTGATCCAACCTGTTAATCTGTGGATTTTGATTTGGGACTTGAAAGCATTAATATTCAGGTTTGTTGTTGGACAATATGTAATATGTATTAATACCATATATGTTAATATTTTGATGAATGGTGTTTTCTTAGTCATTTTTTCCCTTAACAGTTATCCTTATACTAGCCTCAGTCTCTAATGTTTCTTATAACGTTTTCTGGAAAGATGGCTTAATGGTCCTAAATTCTTTTAGCCAGTTTTTGTCTGTATTTTTCTTCTTTTAATCACAGAAAGCTTTCTTTCTACTTCAAATACAACAGTAGGATGCTTTGGCAGTGATGGTCTTTCAGAACTGAAAATATATCTTTCTAATTGCTTCTAGCATTTAAACTTTCCATTGAAAAAGACCAATTCTTATTCTGATGTGCCTGCATTTGCGTATAACTCTACCCTTTCTTATTGCACAATTTAGTATGCTTTTTTGTTGTTGTGTTGTCTATTAAGTCTTTTGACTATCATATGGCATGCAGAATTTATTTTGTGGTGATGTTCCTTTGCTATTTTGTGTACCTCATATCTGAATGAGCTTATATTCCAAAGATTTACATATTTTCTTCTATAATTCTACTGAATATATATATTCACTACATATTAAGTATGAGTATTCAATGCCTTTGATGTGAATTTTTTTTTTTTGGTTTTTTGAGACAGGGTTTCTCTGTGTAGTCTTTTTCTATGATCACAATTCAAAGAATTTTTTTTTGTCTATTTACAGTCTCTTAAAGACCTTGCACATTTCCTTCATTCATTGAAAAAAGAGAATTGTCATTTTCTTCAATTAAATGATTCAATTCCTCTACTTTGTCTTTAAATCTTGATATTTTGACCTCCACATAATCTATTCTATTGGCATAGTCTTTAACTGAATGTTTTAGTTGACTTACTCTTTCATTGATCTCAGCTTTGTTTGTTTTTCTTTAACATTTCTATTTCTTTATTAATTTTATTTTCATATTCTAAATTGACTTCATTTTATTCAATTGTTTCTTTATGCTTTCTTGAGATTCATTTTAGAGTTTATTCCTATCTTCTGTAACTTTATTCGTGTGCTTATTACTATCTTTGAATTCTATGGGAATGTTTAAAATTTTTTCTTTTGAATTGTTTATCTTGAATTTTACTTAAATGTTTCTCATTAGAAAACATTACTCTTGGTTTGATAATTTTTAGGAAGGAAACATATTCACTTGGGTTTTTGAAATGTGACTTGGGCATTTGAAGTTAGTTCATTGGTTAACCTTTATGGTATGCCTGGGTTGAGTAAAATGGAGTCTGTGTTTGATCAGACTAGGTGCTAGTGATGGGATTGTGAGTTGTGGACCTCATAAAAGGCTGGTTAGAGTGCCCATGATCTAGCAGTGTCTGAAGATGTGTGAGTGGAGACAGTCATATCTCTGACCTCTCACTGGTTTTGTAGGAACTCACCATGGGTCCAAGCAGGTGATTCTGACTTACCACTGTATTGGTCAGATTTCTATGTCCTGTTTTCTTTTACAGCTGCTATTGCTCAAGATCTTGTCATCCAGACTAGTGTCCTAACTAATCTCTTTTGAGTATATTTTTGCATGTGGTATTGAAAATAGTTCAAGTTCATTGTTTTGCATATGTTAAGACTGTTTTCCTCACACTATTTATTAAAGAGATTTTCCTTTCTTTTATTATGCCTCTTGGCACTCCTGTTGAAGCTAATTTTACATATAAGCATGAATTTCCTTTTGAGTTTTATTATGTTCCACTGCTCCTAATGCCGACACTGTACTTTATCGGCATTATTTATAGTAGTAGATAAAAACACAAATCTGATAGGAGATGGAAAGAGTACAGAGCTTCCCCCAACAAACACCTCCCATTCCCCCCCCCCAAAAAAAATCAAAGAAATCTTGAGAGAGGAGAATCAACGCTAGAATCTTGGCAGTCTCTGATGCTAAGCTGCCTTTTTACACTACCCCATTTCCAAAGAGCCCCGGGATTAGTCATATACTTCTTTATTACCTATAGTGTTCTGGAGCATTTGTTGCTGACAAGGGAGAGTATTCATTTCTCCACTGCTCTGTAGATGATCATTTCTTTCTTTATCATGTAACTTATAGATAATAATTCTCTTATGTCTGATGTGGAAAAGACTAACACTTGTCAATCTTCGTATATGCATATAGATGCATTTACACACAAATATATCCTATATCTTAAGATAGATATTACATGTTTGGGACATTTCAGATTTTAGTTTGCAAACTAATTGGAGATGATCAACATTTTTCTTCTCTGATCTTTGTTATTTATTTTTTAAATCTTTAATGAAATTACTTATTGCTCTGGGAACTTACAACGTCTCAAGAAATTCTTGTTAATGATTCAAACTATATATTATAACCTCAGTTGCCTAATATTGCTCCACTCAAAGCTCTGGCAGAGAAGAAAATTAACGTCAACATAACCTCTTACCCAACCTGAACCTCCTTACATATCTGCAATGAGTATTATTAAAATCTGGAGTGTGGGTGTGGCATATTTTCTATTAAACAGTTTATCATTGTCTCACTGTAACCAATCACATCTTTGCTTCATTTTTTCCCGTTTTAGGTAATGATCCTCGAATTCCTAACACCTCCTGCTGCAAAGTAATGATCCTTAAATTGCCATTTTCCTTTGATTTGCTCACTTTTCCACTATGTATTTCCTTTAAGACAGGTTTTAATTCTTTGTTCTTTTGTGTATGTTTCTATCTTGAGTACTCTTTCTATTTAGCACAATTAAAAATTTAAAACATATATTGGTGATTGAGTAAGTTCTCTATCCTTCAAAACCTCTCGCTAGATTTGAGACACATTTGTTCTCTAAAACCATTTTTCTGCTTTGCCCCTGGGATCACCCACAGGGAACTGATACACTGATGAGAAGAGATTGAGCTGCCACTCAAGCACGCCTACCACCACACCCCCTTCTCGCAGCTCAAGGATGAAATGGCATTATTTATGGTGTTTTGCAGTAACACTCCTGATTTAGCTCCAGAGGGCTGAACTTTATCTAAACAAGTTCTTTTGTCCCAACTTCATGTTTATGGCAGCATAAAAATCCGGTAAACGCAACAAGAAGGTGGTAAATGATATCTTTGAAATATCATAGGGGAATCTTGGCAGCAATAAAATGTGCTCAGTCTTCCAAGCAGATATAAAGCCATTCCTCACAGGGACAGACAGGCTTACAGGTTAGTGATGCTCATTAGGCTTAGGATGAGGAGAATCGCAAAACACTTCGCTGAGTAACCCCTTAAGGCACAAGAGTCTAGTCACAAACCCTGACCTACATTTTTCTTGTTTGTTTTCCCCCTTTAGGTGCTTAGTGACTTAGTTGCCAGCAATATGTTAACAGAGGTTGTAAACTAATGATCCAGTAGTTAGAATTAATATGAGAATAATATGAAAAATAATCTCATTTCACATAAAAATCCACATTTCTCATTTGTTTTACCTTTTATTTTATTTTATTATTGTTATCATTGTGTTTTGATAACAGGGACATCAGGAAACCCTAGGCCAATATCCCCTTATAGGATTCATAATTTTGATGAACTCTTAACTAATTCTCCATAATAATGCAGTGTATTGATTTATTCCATTTCAACCATTTGAGTAATGTCGGTCTCTATAGAAAATGAGAATATCCCCATGATCATAATAATAAATCCAGGCCCAGAGTTTAATCTGTCTCTAAAAACTCTGAAAAAAAATTAAGCTGACCACTTCTTCAATTCTAGATAAGATCATGATAAACTTGTCTATTAGGTTATTATCAGATGTGATGTAACTACAAGGTTGGAGGCTGACAGCTTGGAGCTGGGCAAAGGCACAATTCTATTACTGTAGGCTTTTATTGTATCATTGTCTTGGTTCAGTATACCAGCATGGTTAACACTTTCCTTATCATGACACTTCTTTTTTTTAAATTTTTTTAATATTTCTTTTTTTTATTAATTTATTCTTGTTACATCTCAATGGTTATCCCATCCCTTGTATCCTCCCATTCTCCCCTCCCTCTCATTTTCCCCTTAATCCCCTCCACTATGACTGTTCCTGAGGGGGATTACCTCCCCCTGTATATGCTCATAGGGTATCAAGTCTCTTCTCGGTGACCTGCTGTCCTTCCTCTGAGTGCCACCAAGTGTAACAGTATCCACATTATAGAACAGAGATAGAAGTAGTTTGCAATTTTTTGAAATGTTTATGTATTAATTGTTGACCTTAAGGCCTGGCCTGTTGGTGTTCTGTTCAGGAAGTTGTCTCCTGTGAGAATGTGTCCGAGGTTCTTCCCCACTTTTTCTTCTAACCAATTTAGTGTCTCTGGCTTAATGTTGAGGTCTTTAATCCACTTGGACTTGAGTTTTGTACATGGTGATAAACACGGGTCTAATTGCATTTTTCCTACATGTAGACATCCAGTTAGACCAGCACCATTTGTTGAAGATGCTATCCTTTTTCCATCGAATAGATTTGTCTTCTTTGTCAAAAATCAAGTGTCCATATGTGTGTGGATTCATTTCTGGTTCTTCGATTTGATTCCATTATCAGTCAGCCTATTGCTGTGCCAGTCCCATGTTGTTTTAATCACTGTTGCTCTATAGTACAGGTTGAGATCAGATATGGAGATTCCTCCAGAGGATCTTTTATTGTACAGGATTGTTTTAGCTATTCTGCATTTTTTATGGTTCTTTTTCCATATGAAGTTGAGAATTGATCTTTCAATGTCTTTTTAAAAATTGTGTATGTATTATGATGAGGAAACCTACAAGAAAAACATCATGATGGGCAGATCTGAACCCAGGGGCATCTGCTCAACCAAGGACAATACATGCAGTAAACATTGAATCCTTACTCAGATCTAGCCAAAGGACAGGACATTCTCTACAGTTATGTGGAGAGTGGTGGCTGACTCTGAAATGAACTCTGATGTCCCGTATTTGACCACTTCCCCATGGTGACACTCAGAGAAAGGATAAGCAGGCTACCAAGGTGAGACTTGATAGATAGCCTATGACCAAATAGTGGGGAAGGAGGTTCCCCTCAGTCACAGACCTAGGGGAGGGATGTAGGGTGAAACTGGAAGGGAGAAAGGAATGGGTAGATACAAGTGAGGGGAAAACAATTGAGATGTAATCTGAATAAATTAATTAAATTAAATTAGGAAGTGGAAAACAGTAGGGAAATGAATAAAAGTATAATGTAGAGCTGTTATCTGTTATTACCAGCTTAAAAAGGGAAAGCCATAAATCACCCTGTGAATCATTTCTATGCAGGCCAACTGTAGACACCTCCACATCAGATTCATGTACTGGGTGGAAAATGCTGTGCCTTATCCAGTTGGATAATGTAATATGAGAAAATAAAACACATCCACAACTGACGTGGCCCTAGGTTGTAGGCGACATTAGGAAGAAGGGATGACAGCCATTGTGGTGGGGGCTGCTACATGGTTTAAAGGTATCTCTGGGAGGGAGACTGAGTTACTAAGAAGTAATGGCTTCTATGCTGATTACTTTGCATGCAAGCCTTCCAGAAAGTGAGTTGAATTTCTTCAACGTTTGTTGCAAGTAAAATTCACATGGACTCCAAACTTCTAAATCAGCTTCATCAATCTGTGAAGCTAAGACCAATGGTGTCACAGAGATATCCTGCTATTGAGTATCCAAAGTTATTGTTAAGCTAAGTAGCTATAATTTCCAGGCTTGCATCTCTTACCATGGGTCACAGCAGCAGAGACATGACGCACTACTCCTATCATATAAAAGCCTGATAGTCCAAGAGCATAAACCAATCTTCCAGAATGTAATATGTAACCCTGGAGGTCTCCAGTATGCTTTTAGAGTATGAAATGTATGGATGAGATGCCACTGCTCATGGAACCTTGACTTTTTTCCTTCCATAAAAAGAAGCTAACTGTGAAAGTCACACGTGCACTATCTTAAGAGCCTTCCTGTAAAACCTGTATAAGTTCTTTAAAGCCTATATAAATCAAGCTGAGTCCTCTACCTTCTCCAAATTGTTTCTAAGATAGTCTGTCTCCTATCGGATACTAGGTTAGGGCTGATATTTTATGTTGGATATTGGATGAATGTAGATGGATTTAAATATTATCCTTATGGGGAACTGTTGAGTGCAAATATTCCTGGACTGAAAAGAGATTGCTTAACAAAATAAAGGGACCACACAAGATTCAAGAGATGGATTCTCATAGTAGTTTTACTTTCTTTGTCCTAAAAATAGTCTCGTCAGTGGCAGTTAGTCTTTGGTCTCTAGAAGGCACCTGAGGGTTAGCCTTGGAAGAAGGTTAGTCAGACCTGAGCACCCATTTAAAAAACACAGAAAAGGGAGAAAGGGGTTCAGTGTCTTTGCAGTTTGATTATAAAGAAAATGATTTTAAAAATGTATTCTTTAAACTGGCAAAAGTGGTGATATCATTCACTTATTTTAAATGTTTAATGGATTTATATATCTGTTTCAATTTACCTAGAATGTTTAAAGTACTCAAAATTTAAATTATTTATAAGCCAGAAAATACAGAACATGTACAAACTAATGGAAATGGAAAACACACTATGGAATGATAAATGGGTCATTAGAACTGCATGCAAATGAAAATATAGCAAATCCTGTCTGGTAAAATAAAATAAAACAGAACCAAGGATGACGTTCATATCTTTAAAAACATACAGTTAAAAATTCAGAGGAATCTAAAATAAATAACTAATAACAGTAGGGCTTTGAAGAAGCTAAACCCTAAATCAGCATTTAGAAAAAAATAATCAAGATCAAGGCAGAAATTAGTGAAATGGAAAAATAAAAATAAAAACCCTTACAAAAGTAAAATTAATGAAACATAGACTTGGTTCATTAAAAAGAAAATCAAGAACTACAAACCCTGTCAAATATCAAAATACAGAGAATAAACATCCAAGTTAATAAAGGTAAGGAATTAAATAAAAAATAAAATAAAATCCTCAAGGGAAATTATAAGTGAGTAAAGACCAGTCACCTTAATGAATATAGATGTAAAATATTAGTAACAAAGCACTTACAAATCAAATTTAAGAGCACATAGAAAATGTCAATCACCTTGGGTTGGCTTCATTCTTAAGAAGTATGGATGGTGTAGCATGTGTGATTAAGTAATTAATTAATTAAAATATACTGCATAATTAGCACCTAGGAAAAATTATATGATTTTTTCAATAGATACAAAAAATGCCAGGCTAGTCAGATCAAAATTTCAGAAAGGCTAGTGGATGAGGTTTCAGCTCTTGGTATGGTGCAATCCTATTCCTCATCATCTTCATTCTGTCATTGTACAACGTTCCAGCAGGGCGTGGTTACTGCATTTATGTATCAATTCTGTCTCTTCTTGTACTCTGATCTCAGGCAAAACTCATGAGCCGTCTTGACGATTTACACACCTAGAAAGTAGAAGTGAATCACATCTATATTAAGGAGATATCAAAGGACCCTGATTGAATATGGAAGAAATTTAATTATAACTTCTTGGACACTATAATACAGTGTAACTTTATATAGAATTGTCAATGTCACATTTTACCAGGACTTGGCTTCTGTCCCAATGTATTATTTCCAGCCTAACTTTCAGATAACCCTTTGCAGTTTGGTCCCCTAGAACTAATCTTAAAAAAAAAAAAAAAGGCTGCAGATGGCGGTAGTTGATAGTAGAGCCTTGCTCCAAACTTCCATGGATTTCCTCTGTTAATCACCTATAGGAAGCTGCCAACGGCTCCAGGCAGCATCCTTACCAGCCACTGACACCTGAAGTAGAATCAAGTCTGCTGA
Source organism: Acomys percivali (assembly GCA_907169655.1). NCBI lineage: Eukaryota > Metazoa > Chordata > Mammalia > Rodentia > Muridae > Acomys > Acomys percivali. The sequence goes on along the minus strand of OU015742.1, from coordinate 25,127,521 downwards.
ATCATGAGCCAGATGGCAGAGCAACCTGCACCAAGTCCTGATTGTATTCAAGAGCCTTCTGTTCCAGGCCCCACTCAAAGCTGATGCTTTACGGGTTACTTGGTGTATGTACTAAAGTAAAACACCAAAGTGACAACTATGTTTCCCTCCAAAAGTTGTGCTTATTTCTTGATGGTGGAGGGATCCAGGTGCAATAACGTATCCCTTACCTTAGAAAGACTATCTCTGTATGTGCCACACCACAAGACTCCAAGGTCACCAAGATACGATGTTCTTAAATTAACATTGGATTTATTTCCCATTCCCAGATGGATATATGTGTTACCAATAAATCTGAGGGGATTTCTACCTCCTGATCACTTGGTACAGTCAGCATATCATCAATATAGTGGACAGATGATCAAGGTTCCTTTAAACTAAGTTATAACACAAAGATTGGGATTAATGTACTTTTCATGTAAAACTCTATACCGGTGGCCTAGCCATCTGAAAACAAATTGCTTCTGGTGGTCCTTATGGACAGGTATTAAGAAGTAAAGCATTTTCTAGATCAGTAGCTGTATACCATGTATCAGGAGATGTGTTAATCTGCTCAATTAAGGACACCGCCTCTTGTCCAGGAGCTTCAGTCAGAGTGGCTACTTGATTAAGTTTGTGATAATCAACTGTGATTCTCCATGGTCCATTTTGTCTTCTGCAAAGGCCAGGTAGGGGAATTAAAGGGAGATATGAAAACTACTACTCCTGTGTATTTCAAATAATGATGGTGGCTCTAGATTTTCTAATTCCTTCAGGGATGGGATATCATCTTGGGTTCACTATTTTTTTCTTGCAGAGGCAACTTCAACAATGTCTCTTTGGCCTTTACTGCCACAATAGCCCTCACTGCACAGGTCAAGGGACAGTTGTGGGAATTCTTCCAACCAAGTATTCAAAGTATACATTTGGGAACTAGGAAAATAACCACAGGATGAGTACAAAGAACCACTGGACCACTGGAATTCACTGAAAACTCCATTGCTCACCTGAACTCCGAAAGCCTACCTTTTCATTGGAAGGTCACAATCCTTTGGAAGACTTCTTGGAATCAGTATCAATTCAGATCTGTTATCAAATAGATCCCTGCAAGCCTCTCCAGTGTTTCTCCAGTGTGCATTTAGCCTGGTAAAAAGGCCAGAGGTCCCTCTGGGGATGCATGGAAAATAGGCTACCAGTAAAATTCTTAGGATTTTTAGCAAAGTACTTTCTCAGGGCAACCTGGACCTTCCTTCTTTCAGGGGATTCCAATTCTGTGAACTGGCTCAATTCTGGAAATTGGTACAAGGGCCAAGATTTCCTGTTGCCATGATCCATTGTAGTCTCCTCCAGTCTTTTCATCTATTATAAAATTTTTCTGCTTATACAGATCAAACCACAATAGAGTAGGCTTCTCATCTATTTCACTCCTGGAAATGGCATGATTGAGTAACCAATACAAAAGATCCACATTAGTCATGTCATCATCAAAATCACTGGGCCTGTGCTTCCCACTACAGGCCAGACCATTATAGAAATCACTTCGCCTGCTCTGACCATTATGGTAACTATGGTCACTTTGTCTTGATGATTCAGTGCTGCCACCTGGTCCCCTGCTACTCCAGAGCCCAGTTAAACCTCTTACATTTAATTAATCCAATTGTACAGCAGCAGCCTTAGCCCTGAGGTCTGACAGGAAGAGATATCAACAGCAAAGTCCTTCAGATGTACTGGTATCCCTCTTACCATTTGTACCACTCAGCCTCACTGAAGGGCTGGTCTTCTGGGCTCTCTCATTGTGGAAAATTAGGTTTTACACAGCTCCAGCACTGAATTTTCCCTGAGCCTTAAAATCCCTTTATCAGCACTAAGCCCAGAGGTATCAACATCTCTAGCTCCTTTTTAGAAGTCTGCCTTTTAACAAATGCTTCAGCCAATCAATCAAATATTGACACCTATTTTTTTTTAACTGTGTAAGCTTCCATATTAAATTTGGTCTCAGCTCAGAGGGCCATTATAGATAAACTCAGCCTAATTGAGTTTTCTTTTATTATTACTTATTTTATTTTCTTGACATAATATAACCACATCATTTACCCCTTCTCTTTCCTTCTCGGTATGTTTTATGTTCCTTCTATCATTATCCCACATCCTTAAAATTCACCCCCCATACATAGTCCTTAGACTTTGGCTTGAATGGATTAGCAAAACCATTAAGCTCTTTAGTGGTGTAGTTCAGATCCTCCTGGACTATACTTTCTCTCTCACTCTGAGGAGACTGATTAGCCCTGAGTCAACTTGTAGATCTACAGGTATTGTTGGGTACCAGCGAGCATCAGTGTTTTCTCACTTAGCATCTCCTTCAAAGAAGATCACTGTTTGACAGACATTGAAGTTTTAATTACCTCAAGCAAGGTGGAGAGGGCAACGCTGCAGTAGAGGGCATATACCTGACAAGGAAATAGAGACTACTTCCTCAGGTGAGATAAACCCTTCAGAATCTGGGTATTAGAAAAAAATTGGCCTTATTTTATTGGAGGCCCATCACACATCTCTATCCTGAGTAAGAGGATCCCACTAGTTACCAGTCATCACCCTTACATAATCTTGAACGCTCTCCAAGGATGGAACTTGAATTTTTGCTGTAGGTCAGCCTGTCTTATGAGGAGAGATTGGTTTTGTTTTCTACAGCTTGAGCTCTATGCCTGCCAAAGAGAAGATTGTCTTTCAGGGCACACTTAGAAACCTATGGACTGTTTATGTGCTCTGGAGGAAGCCATTTAATTTTTGCATTGAGCTCATGACCCTCAGGTTGAGAACCACTGCTGTAGATAAACTGAACAGGGAAAGTCTGACTTTAAGATGATACCCACATTACTTTGTGTGCATCCTACTCCTGTGATACTCTCTCACAGGAAGACTGGTCACCAACATTTGCTAATGATCTTAAATTATATTTATAATAATTTTATAAATCAAGCTTTCCATGTATAGTAGATGTTTGAGGCCTACCCTGGGCAGTCTACAATCAGGGACAGATGGCGCCTTGTTAAATATCTATGGTTTTTCCTTAACTTTGGACACAATTTCATCAGGTTTTGACTTTGTTTTTATACAGCTACTCCTCCGTGGTGATACCAAGGCAAAGAGGATTGATATGCAGACTACGTAAAGAACCCAAACAATCAGATCAATAAGTAGGCACCTGGAAAATAAATAGACGGTTTTCAAAGATTGAGTATGGATTGCCAGTAATCATAAAAATATTCAAAATCGTCAGGCATCAGAGAAATAGAAATTAAAACTAATTGAGATTCCTTCTTACCTAATCAGAATGGCTTTTTGATTAAGGAAACAAATCATATCAAAAGATGGGGATGATGCCAGGAAAAAGGGAGCCTTACACATTGCCTGTTGGAATGAAAGTTATTCCAAATATTATAGAAATTAATATAGTAGATTTTCAAAAAATGAAAACTATACCCATATGAGCCAGCTATATATATTCTATAGATACTTTCACACCAATGTTTTTTACACTATTCACAATAGGTACGGTATGCAATCAGTCTATTCATCTACCAATAGATAAATTATAATAAGAATGTAGCAAATACACAGAATGAATTGTATTTAGCCATAAAGAAATAAATTATAGCTGGTCTCAGTGGCACATGGCTGCAATCTCAGCACCTGGGGAGGCAGAGGCAGGAAGATCTCTGAGTTTGAGGCCAGCCTGGTCTAAAAATCCAGTCCAGCACAGACAAGGCTACACAAAGAAACCCTGTTTCGAAAAACAACAACAAACAAACAAAACAAAAAGAAAATAAATAAATTACATCATCTGCAAGAAAAAAAGGAGGTCATCACATCATATTAAGTGAAATAAGCCAGATAATGAAAAATAGGTATTGTTTTCTCTCATTTGTTGATCCTAGATGTATTATAGATACATAAATTCACATATGCACATACTCGTGCACACACACACTCAGACAGTGCATGTGTGTGTGTGTGTGTGTGTGTGTGTGTGTGTGTGTGTGTGAGGGGGGGGGGGAGGAGAGGGGAGACATGAAAGCAGGATAACTGACTGGCATAAGGAAGACAAATAAGAGAAGAGGAGGAAGAGGCTGAGTGAATGTGGTCATGGAATGTAAAGCCCTTGAATGGAAATATCATTATGAAACTCTTTAGTATGTACAATAAATATTTGCCAATATCAACCAAAAACTATATTTAGTAAGAGCTAATTCCTTAAAAAGTGCTTCATATAAATTTCTCAACTGCCAATATGCAGATAAGAATTAACTGGATTAGCTCATTACATGGCTGAAGCCATGCAAAGGTATTAAAAGCAAAATTCAAACTAAGCACATAAGAGAACATAAATACTAGCTTTCAAGATCTTTAGCTTCCAACTTCATCTTGGCTTTTATCCTCCCTTCCTATTTGGATGGTTTTACGGACCATACCTTCTTTCTATACTTATTGCATTTTAATAACACCATCTTCTTTAGTTCATTTTATGACACCTTGAGTCCCTATCGCTTTATATTTAACCTGTGAAAAAGGTTAAAGATTTCACCCATTCTTCCCTCCATCAAAGTTTTTCAGATAGTTGTATTGAGTCATGATTTGAACATGAGGTAGTTCAATTCCAAGCCTTGGAAGTATTCTCCCTGCCTGCACCTTAATTTTGAAACTAAAAATAATTATCTTATTTTCTTCACTGTATAGTAGTCTTACTTTACTAACCAAAGTAAAAAAATTATATATGATTAAACAGAAAGGTATTTAATATGTGGATCTTTTGCTTTTTAAGAATCATTTTAAGATTTGAAAATTCATTTGAATACTCATTTTGTAAGAAACGAAAAGTAAATATTCTTACTAGTATTCAAAACATAGATCAAATTACTGAAATTCAATCATAATAAGAAAAACTACCTGATATTTTCAAATAGGGAAATAATTAAATAAATATTTCTGAAAGGAATGGTCAATTGACATGTAGAAAAACTGCATCTAGTAGCCAAGAGTGACTTAGCTAAGGCGACTTATGTAAAAGTGACTGCTGTACAAGCTGAGCTTGACCCCAGAGCCTACATTGAAGGTGGAAGGGGAGAAATGATCTCACATAGTTGTTGTCTGGCATCCACATGTGTTCTGGTACACATATGCCCCCCCACTACACACAATAAATCAAAGTTAAAAACAAAAGCTAGAAAATCTGTACTAGAACTGCAGGGAGACACTATTACCCATATGCTAGTACAACTCAAATCATAGGCAGTTGTTAGAAACATAAATAATAGATCAACAAAAAAGTTGATAATTGTATAAAAGTCATATGCTTACCAGTTCTTATATCTTATTGATTTTTTTTCTACCAGAAAGTAAAGTGTAGAGGAATTTTAATCCAGCAGCATGGCTGCTCTGGCAAGGGATCCTATCCAGAGACCTTCTAGTTTTATATCATCTGGCTTTAGTGCAGACATACTCTGAGTACACACTTTTAATCCCAAGCAATGAAAGCAAGGTTAGTTAATAGAAGGAAGCACCCATGTTTGAAAGTGATGTCTAATTGATGGGCAGACAATGTAATGAATCAGAGAGAGATTTGGCACAATGAGTCAGAGACAGGATATGTCCAACTATCACAAGAACAGGCAAGGAAAGACATGTAACTTAAGAGAAGTCCAGGGAGAGGGAATTTTAGCAAGAGTTCATTATGGAGATGGATTTACAGAGACAGGTTGCAGAAAGAGTAAGCTAGACACAAGTGAAGACAGAACGAGCCAGAGAATAAGAATGAGCCAGAAGATTAAAACATATTTCCAGAAATAGTTTTAGGCCAGAAAGAGCAATTTGTTCAGAAGCCAAGAGAAGCCAGATTCAATCAGTCAGCTTGGAGAGGAATTTAGGCTAGAACAGCTGACTTGAAACAGCCGGTGAGAGTTCAGAAAGAACTAGAAAGGCTTAGGAATAGCTCTCATTTCATCCCGTCATCTGAGGAAGTAATAACAACTTTGACATAAAACATATGTCAAAGCCATATTTTAGTATTGAGAAAATTTGTATTCTCTTTAAATTTTTTAAAATTTATTATAATTTATTCACATTACATCCCAATTTTATCCCCTCACTCATATCTTCCTGTTCCCATCCTCTCCCTTCTTCTGTCCTATTTGCCTCCCCTAGACTTCTGACAGAAGGGGACCTCCTCCCCCACCATATAACCACAGCCTATCAAGTCTCATCAGGATAGCCTGCATCCTCTTCTTCTATGTGCCCACAAGGCCACACTGCCAAAGAGCAGTGATCAAATCATGGGCCCCTAGTGTTTGTCAGAGGCAGCTCCAATTCCCACCACCCCACAACATGGAGAATGAACTGTCCATCTGCTGTATCTAAACAGAGGGCCTAGGGTCTCACATGTATTGTCCTCGCTTGCTTCATCAGTTTATGCAGGGCTCCCTGTGTCCTGATCCACCCACCTTGATGGTCTCCCTGCGGAGCTTCTGACCCTTCTGGATCCTTCCATCCCTGTATTCTTCCCTACAACTCTCAGTTCTCTGCCCAGAGACCTGGTTCAAATTCATGTATCTGTCCCAATCCCCCACTGAGTGGAGTTTCTCATAGGATATCTTTGTTGGGCTAATATCCACTTATAAGTGAATATATACCGTGTGTGTCTTTCTGGGTCTGGTTTACTCACTCAGGATGATCTTTTCTAGTTTGATCCATTTGCCTGCAATTTTCAAGATTTCCTTGTTTTTAATAGCTGAATAGTATTCCATTATGTAAATGCACCATATTTTCTTTATCCATTCTTTGGTTGAGGGATATCTATGTTGTTTCCATGTTCTAGCAAATATGAATAAAGCTGCTAATGAACATAGTTAAGCAAATGTCCTTGTAGTATGTTGGAGCATCTTTCGGGTATATGCCTAGGAGTGGTATAGCCTGATCTTAAGGTAGCACTATTCCCAGTTTTCTGAGAAAGCGCCAGATTGATTTCCAAAGTAGTTGTACAAGTTTGCATTCCTACAGGAAATGAAGGAGTGTTCCCCTGTCTCCACATCCTTGCCATTTCTTTAATTGTTTATCAGGCTCTAAGATCAACAATTAATAAGTGGGACCTCATGAAACTGAAAGGTTTCTGCAAGGCAAAGGACATGGTCAACAGAACAAAATGACAGCCTACAAACTGGGAAAAGACCTTCACCAACCCTACATCTGACAAAGGGCTAATATCCAAAATATATAAAGAACTCAAGAAGTTAAACACCACCAAACCAAATAACCCAATTAAAAAATGAAGTGCAGAGCTAAACAGAGAATTCTCAGCAAAGGAACATCGAATGGCTGAAAAGCTTTATTTTCATTAGCTGAGCATTGGCAAAAGCTCAAAATTGTATGAAGCGAATGAAAAGATGAATTGCGCACTCATACAGTGAAGCTCAATTCAGCAACAGACCCAGAGTGAATTGGTGACACAGGAATAGGTTTATGTTAAGTGAAGAAGGCAGATACAGAAGAATATACTTTATACCCATATTAACTTACATAAAATGTTCTGACTGGATCAGAAGTAGCCAGGAAACGGGCAAAAGAGAGTGCCTTAATTACTGTTATATTTTTGTGAAGAGACACCATGGACCAAGGTTGCTTATAAAAGAAGGCATTTGATTGGGGCCTTGCTTGCTGTTTCATAGGCCAGTTCATGGCCATCACAGTGGGGAAGGCATGGTCCAGGCAAGCAGGAAGTAGAGAAATAGCTGAAAGCCCACACACATCTGATCCATAAGTCATAGGCAGAGTGAAAACAGGAGAGTGAGAGAAAATTAAGGTACACTGGGCTTTTGAAACCTCAATGCCCAACCTGTGGCACACCTCCTACAACAAGGCCACAGCTCTGAATCTTTAGTCAAGAACCAACTCACTAGGAAACAAATATTTAAATGTAAGAGCCTTTGGTGGCGTTTTCATTTAAGCCACCATGGGAAACATAATAAGATGGTACATTCTTGACATACTTGTGCTCTTTGAATTTCTTTATAACTAAGTTGGTCCCCGGTAAAGTTCAAAGAGAAGATAAAGTCATTGGTTGTTGGCTTAGTGAGTGACTAGCTGGACTGAATATCCCAGAAAAAAGAATAATCAGTAAGGCTACTAGTGACTACTGACAGGTAAGGAGAGCTGACTATGTCCATCTTCTCCTAACTGTACAGAATATGCACAGTAAGTGACATCCTTGGAAGACCTGCTGCCAGTCCTACTGATTATTCTGTGCTGGTTGTTTTTTGCTTTTGTTTTTGTTTGTTTACTTTTTTAATAGTTTAGTTGTGCTTTGTTTGTTTTGTCAACTTGATACAAGCCAGGAATATCTGGGAAGAGCGGATCTCAATTGAGAACCTGTCTCCTCCATCAGATGGACCCTGCAGACAAATCTGTAAGGACATTTTCTTAATAAAGGATTGATATGAGAGAGCTAACCCCAATGTGAGTGGTACCACTCCTAGGAAGACACTCTGGATTATAAGAAAAAGGAGACTGAGCAAGCCATGTAGAGCAAGCCAGTATACAGTGTTCTCCCATGGTCCTTGCTTCAATTCCTTCCTCCAGGTTCCTTCCATGATATCCCTTAGCGATAGATTATAATAGGGACATGTAAGCCAAGTAAACTCTTTCTTCCAAGTTACTTGGTCATGATGTTTGATCATAGCAACAAAAGCCTAAGACACTTTCCAAATTTGAAATAGAGGAATAGAGCAAATCGTAGATCAATTGTGGAGAGTACTATTGAAGTTAGTAAAATAGAGGACTTTCCATTCAAACAGAATCTTCTATTGGTTTCAGTCAATAATAAACTCAGTAGGACTGATACTCCATAAACCAAACTCAGGTATTGGTGGTGTAATGGCACATGGGTGACCCCCGCATGTACATGTGGTCAGTTTCATGAGTCTGACATTGTATGTGCATATTCATCTTGACATACCACACTGTCAGGAAGACTAACCAAACAGTTATAAAGATTGAAGAGTTAGAGATGTTTGGATGTATAATGGAGGGTAAAGGTGACAACTCTGTGCAGAATTGAAAGTTAGCCAAAATTGCATTTTCTTCTATTGAGGATTAATTAAAAAGGGGAAATCATGCAGAAGTTGCCTTATAACTCAACTCAACTTTTCTGTAAGTAAATAGGGGATTAGGAAGCACAAAATAGAGGATAAGACTAGTATAAGAGTATTTAAATTCAAAATACAGAATCCAAGTAGATGATGTTAGCATATGATATTGTTTTTGCTTTATAAGATGATGGTGTTGACTTGAGTCTTTATTAAGAATTATATTTGTATGGACAGACTCCCCAATTATTTCTCCTATTGGCAACTGCATAGTCTTTTCCTTGGCTGATTTAGCTTTGTTCATGTATGATGCTGGAGATGCAACACAGCCTCCTGGATCATAGCTAAGCATTGTACCAGCAAGCCCCATCCTCCACTAGTATCTTAGAACAGGTCAGTCCGAGTCTCTGAACCTCATATAGTACTCAAAGCCCAGAGGCTGCATTAGAAATGACAAAGGGGAACCACAGTGCTCTCTTTACGTGACTGGGTTGAGAGCATACAGTGTTAGCCTCAGGAATTGACTTTGCTATAGAGAAAGGACAATTGTCTCATTATCAAAATAGTCCTTCTTTGAAGATGAATATTGAACTATTATTTGCTTACCAATGGCTAAATTAAAGTAGTTCTCATTATGGATTGACACATTATCCCAGCCTTGGAACTATTGGCTCATAGATTTAGCACACTGTATTAAAGAGTGGCTTTCAAGGAATGATAGAGTTGCTTGCCTATTAAGCTCAGTCTGTGTATTATCAACAATATCATTAAAACCCAAAGCAATATTTCATTAGTATTAAGGAGAGATGATGATGATATTATAATAAGATAGCAAAACTTCTAATTTTCTACTTCTATTTGGTAAAGTATAAGCATTTTCAGCTTTTTTTTTCCTATCAGAGATACAGATAATTGGATTTTATACTTTTGAGAATCAATTATATTTTTTGGTCATTTAAAAAAATGACAGACCTAATTATGTTGGTCATTGATTAACTTGAATTAGGTTCCTGCAAGGTCTTTTTATTCATTTTTTTATCACTGCTTGCCTTCCAGGTATGTGAAAATAATACAGAAAATGCTCAAAAGTGCACCCTGTATAGAAATTTTCTTTAATATACAGCTGTGGAAATATCAAGCAAGTGTCAGAACTACAAGAAGCCTTTTAAAATTATCAGTGTCTCAAAATATAAATCAAACCTGACACACCCTGTCACGGAAGCTGCTAGTGTATATACACCACCAAAATAAAGGAGTTTAGAAGGAAGGCAGGAGCTAGATAATATTTCTCAAAATGTTCCAAGGTGCCCTGAAAAACTACAACAAAATCATGAGGCACCAAGGAACATCGTAGTCATTAAGGCACACAGTGACATTGTTTTTCACGTGAGTTGTTACTGCCGCTAATGTCTTAAGACTTATGGAATTAATGTGTAGAACTGTTACGATATTTTGTGTTAGAATACTACAAGAAAAAGACAATGATCTTCAGAAATACTTGATCTAGCTGGTGGATCTAACTGGAAACTGAGGCAACATAAATATTTGAAATGAGTATATAAAGAGATTTATAATATCTGAGGCTCTACAGACCTGGAGATCTACCAGGTAAAACTGAGGAGGAGATCTGAAGAATTGGGACAGAATTTCATCAAGGAAGAAACAGAAATACCCAAAAGCCTAATGCTATCTGGATGTGGTAATCTTAGCATCTTAGAAGAATAGATCTCTGTGATTTCAAGGCTACATAGTGAGACTCTATTTAATCAACAACAACAACAACAACAACAACAACAACAACAACAACAACAACAACCAAACTTATGGCTGAGGTGGAAATGGGCCTTAGAAATCTACTCCCATTGTTTTGTTAAGTAGGAATGTCATTGTCTATATTTATACCTCTAGACTAGTGCTGCTCTTAGCCTTGATCAGAGAAGCCTCTTGTTGTAGAAGACAATGGTTAAAGCAAAGATTCAAAATGTCCAAAGTGCTGAGAATACATGTCCTTGAATGTTCATCCCTAAGGGGAAATCTCCATATTAACCACTTAAGTACCCAGGGAACATTACAGAAGAAACGCTTACTGTAAGAGCCAGAGGATTGGAAAAGGAGCTATAGAACACCACCTTCTAGACATGATGGAGGCTTCCAAATATAAACACACAGAAGCTGAAACAACCTACATAAAACACACACACACACACATACAACCACACATGCTCATGCACACACACA
>OU015742.1:25098581-25116124 GCA_907169655.1 Acomys percivali | reverse complement strand
ACACACACACACACACACACACACACACACACACACACACACACAGGAAAAAGAAATAAGTGAAAGTAAAAGAGTCCTAGAACAGGTTTACTAGGGGTCACATTCATGAGCTCTGAATAGGCCGGTGCCTTCTGTGGGGTATAGTTTCACTGTTTTCTCCATTTGGCCCAGTGGTCAATGTATGGCTCTGTTTTTTTATTTGCTTCTCACAGTTGTGCAGTTGTGCAGGTACACAGTGAAGACAACCCTAGAAGCTCCTGTATGGAAACTTTCTCTATCATCTTTTGATTATGCTAGAATTTTCTTTGGGGTACATGGCTAGACAGCTATGGCATTACTTATTTTCAAAATTACGTGTGTTAAAAGCACAGAGATCTTTGCACTCACAGATAAGCACTGAGGAAAGGAGAAATGTTAAACACACAAGGTTGTCCCTTCAAAAGAAGAGAAGTATAACTGTTTTCCACTCAAGTTGGAAATGGAGGTGAGTAATAGCATAGGTGCTCTCTACACTGTCTGCCCCAAGCTCCCCTAAGCAAGACCATAGCGGTTAATAGTCTAGGTTAATAGCACCTCTGCAGTATCTACATGGCCAGGGGCTTCCCTTGTTTCCAACAGACAGGACTAGAAAAGATGAACAGCATCCGTGACTTCTGAGCTATCTGTATGACTAAGACCATATCAGGTCCTGTGTTAGGCCCTTAAGGCAACACGTGTAGACTATCTGTAGAACCCAGCTTTATGGAAGAAGTGACATATATTTTGAGAAGAGCTTCGAAGTAGTTATGTTTCATTGTGCACATGGGATTGTGTTATGCCAGGAATCTTTTTCCCTCAAATTGTGCTATACTTAAATATGACTAAAATAAGTTGTCTGGTGTCAGACTCTTGAAGTTTGAACTAGCACTGGCTACTGAGTTGTGTTGAACTGGACTTCTATCTTGCCTTTCATGGATTATTATTCTTCCAGCCCTAGGGAAAAATCTGAGTTTTATATGGACATCAACAAGCCTACAGAGAGGTGCTGAAGACTGCGGGCCTTAAACTTATACTCAGTAGCAGAGAGCCTGTATATTTAAGCCTGAGAGGGCTGACTGGGGTGGTTTGATGAGCTAAAATTCTCCTTGATTTATGATATGTCACCCAATGTCTCTTAGAATAAGTTATCAAATATCCTCTAGTTCTTAACTAATGAATGTGCTACAGAGATCTCCCTGTGCCGAGGACTAATAAGAATCCAGGACAGGAAGAAATAGTCAGCAGCCTTTTGATAAACTTAGTATACAGGTAAGCCTATATTACAAAAACAGTTTAGTCACAAATTAACCCCCACATGGTTTAATTAACTCCCGCATGCTTTTTATTTTTTTTAATTTTATTTATTTATTTATTTATTTATTTATTTATTTATTTATTTTGGTTTTTCGAGACAGGGTTTCTCTGTGTGGGCTTGGCTGTCCTAGACTCGCTTTGTAGACCAGGCTGGCCTTGAACTCACAGCGATCCACCTGCCTCTGCCTCCCAAGTGCTGGGATTAAAAGTGTGTACCACCAGTCCCTGCTTATTTTTTACTCCCAATGTTTAAAGTCAATGGAAAGATTATCGACAACAAAAAGATTCTCCAGAGCTATATTTTGACATCATAGGAAACCAGCCTACTGAGCTCCTGTAATCCTTCTGTTAACCATTCACATGAGAAGAAATTAGGTCACAGAAACAGTTTAACAGTACCTAACAGTGGCGCGGTAGAAACAGGAATCAGACACAGGAAGGATGATTCCTTTTATCCGTGTCCTCCTTACTGCTCACCCTGCCATCAGTTTTCCACTGCTCCAGCTTCAGAGTAAAGCACACACAGTAAAGTCACTGGCCCATTCCTAGGATTTGCAGTGTCAGCCATAAGCACTGTCAGGGCTGTTGCCCTGGCTGGCTCCCTCTGTTTCAGTATCTCTACTGCGCTTCCTTGTTGGGACAGATTTCCCCTTGGAATTTGTATGCACAATGTTACTTGTGGACTGACCCTAAGACAGTCTTACTACTTTCACATATTAATTCTGAGCAACTCCCAGCCTTTAATGCCATAAAGGAAGGCCTGTTGAATTATTATAGTGTTAATTTCCGTGGTTCTATACTTTAGAAAACCAGTTTCACTCTTATCCAGATAGTTTCTTGGCAAAAAATTGTTTAAGTTTGGTTTTGTGTTTGTTTCATTGAGGAATGGTGCTGGGCTTGAACCTAGGACCTGTGTGCTAAGGGTGAGCTCTACCACTGAGCTCTATTCCCAGTCTGTGTTTATTATTTTAATTTCTCAAAAATTATTTATTGAGAGCTTAATATTTGACAGGTACCAGTATTAGTTTTAGAATGAAATAGGTCAGAGATTAAAATTTAAAAAAATATTGTCATTGTGGAATTTACAGTTGATGGACAGCACCAATATTATACCAATAAGACTTTATATACAATATCACATCAGAGAGTCTGAAGCCCCATGAAGGGAATTTCTGCATTTGAAAGTGGTGATAGTTGTGATGTGTTGTGCAGAGGGTGGCGTAAGGTCACAGGAAAGAGGAACCCTCAGGGAAACTCATCATTTATGAAGGGGTCCTGAATGGCCCTGTGTGAAGAATTGCCCTACAAGAAAGATAGATAATTAGATAAATAAAACTTGTCTTTTTCTTACCTCTTTCCCCTATGAAATATATATTGGGGGTAAACCATTTACCTTTTTTGGTTAAAAACTTAGGAGATTTAGGAAGAATCTTTCAGATTTATCATTTTATGGATGATCTTTTAAATGATAGGCAAAGGCAGAGGATTAAGTAAACAATTGAAGTATCACAGATCATATATTATCATGAGCTGTACTTCATTTAACTCACAGGTTATTTTCAACCATTAGTCATACATATTTTAAACTTCCAGTTTCCCAGGATCACACTAGTTGAAAGAATGCAGAGCTGACTAACGGCGAGTCAGTGCCTCTCTGGGTTCAGACGTTGGTGGTATTATTGCCTTTCTAGTCATTTATCCTTCTGACTCCCTCCCACAATGACTATGCAGCAGGACTAGCAAAGGCTCAGTGTCTGAAATGGTCTCTAATTGCTCTGTTTGTCACTCTTGACTATCACCTATGAAGTGTTACCAAATCTTCCAGCAAGAACCTTGCCTACTGTGCCATGAGTACTTCTATGCAAGGAAAGGGGTGAGAAATGGAGCTTATTTATACAGAATTTGAAAGAAGTAGAGAAGGCAATGAACAGCCTCTCTACACTCATTCTTAATATTCTCTAGAAATCTTGTGCAATCATGACCTTAGTATGTAAAAGAAGGTGTGCATCCAAGTCACCATATCTTCTGCAAGAAGACACTTGGGGCTTTAATCAAGGACACAAGGTTATATAAGGTGCTATCCAAGTGCAAGTGAGGAAGTTTGGGAGACATCTCTGGGAAATGTTTTGTTGTGCATAGTCCATGTTTCATGGCACACTTTTCATTTATTACTAGATAATCAAGTTTTGTTACATTTACCCAATGAGAGGTTAGAAAGAATGGATATTAAGAGTACATAGCATGAGGGATGCTTCTCAAAAGTGGCATGTTACATGAAGGAAACCTAAATCCAAAGACTGCAGAAACTGGGTAAGTTCATCCATGTGGCTGTGGGAATGTAAAGCTTTGAGGACAGAAAATCAGAAGGTCTTTATTTCAACTTATTTCTTGTAGCCCACTATCCAGGCAAGCCAGAGCAGAAATTCCAGGTAAGGGTTCAAGGAAGGAATTGATGCAGTGGCTATGGAGGCATGCTGCTTACTGGCTTGCTCATTATGGATTGTTCAGCCAGCTTCCTTATAGCATCTTGGGCAACCATCCTAGAGGAGACACCATCCACAGTGAGATGAGCCTTCCATATCAATTATTCATCAAGAAAATGCACCACCAGCTTGCCCAGAGGCCACTGAGTATTTGCTGTTATTTTCTTTTAAGTTCACTGAGCTGCTTGTTTGTGTCTTATTTGAATGCCTTGAAGTCGTTGACATCATTGACAGTTTTATGACTGCTATTTGGAGTTTTATGTTCTAAAGTTCACCTAAGTAATTCTCACTGGAGAACAATTTTTTAGACTGGTGGATTTGGGAGGAGGTATCATATTATTTTCTTGGTTTATCGTATTGTTTGTGGGTGTGTAGACTCCACCCATTGGTTATGTGTATGATATAATTATAGACTATGTATGTTGGCTAAGAGTTTGGACTTGTCTTTGTTGTCATAGCTTGGTTAATTACGTATACAAGAAATGAGGAGCTGGTAGGTTAATTCTTCAAATAGTCTTTGTTAATATTGGATTGGAGCAGTGGTTCTCAACCTTCCTAATGCTGCTGCCCTTTAATACAGTTCCTAATGGTGTGGTGATCCCCCACCCTATATGCTGGCCATGTCTGAGGAGTACTGAAGACTGCAGCCTACTTATACCATTATCACAATACAATGAATATCTTAAGTGGCATATTTGCATGCTTTCTTGCTTACCACTGATGTGGAATAACCCTCATTCCTCCAATCCAGTGGTTCTCAACTTATGGGTTATGACACTTTTGGGAGTCTTGTATCAAATATCCTGTATATTATATATTTACATTACTATACATAACAGTAGCAAAATTACAGTTATGAAGTATCAACAAAATAACTTTATCATTGGGGGATTATAGGTGCTAACTAATGAGGATACAGTGTAGTTAGATTATAGGTGCTAACTGATGAGGATACAGTGTAGTTAGATTATAGGTGCTAACTGATGAGGCTATAATGCAGTGGGGTATAAGCACTAAATGGTGACATTATAGGAAAGTGGAGGTCTTTTCAGTCTGTATTTTTGTCCTGCAGCACAGGAGGCCATTATCCCTGGAGCTTATAGCATACGTTCACCTGTACCTACATACTATCTTTGGCAGCATAAACATACTGATGTGACAACAAAGATGTCAGACATTTAAGAACTTTTAGAATACCTCAAAACCAAGTTTCCCATAAACCGTTTTCACAGTTTTCACAAATAACTGCCCAGGAACCAATAAGGGATCTCTTCATTTCTCTTCTGTGGAGGAATGTGCTTACATTTCCTGACATAGAATCTTCCCAGGGTTTTTTACTGCGAAGAGACACCATGACCAATACCTTATTATGAAGGGAAATATTTAATTGGGGCTGGCTTACAGTTCAGAGATTTGGTCCATTATCACCCTGGCTGCAGGGTGGGGCAGGGTATAGTGGCGTACAGGCAGACATGGTGCTGGAGGGGTAGCTGAGAGTACTCCATCTGGATTATCAAGCAGGATGAAGAAAGAAGCCAGAAGGCCACAGCTCCAAAAGTGCCTTCCCCATGAGCCTCTGGAAGCCACTAAATACCACAAGGTTAGAAACCTAAAGGGGTTAGATGAATATATTCACCCCTGTTTTTCTCTCACTAGTAGCATGGGAACTTAACACTCTGCCATATTTAAATTTCTCACCTTACTCAGTCTTCTAAGCCTGTCAACACCATCCCTTCATGCCGGGGAAACTACAATCCTCCAGCCGCTTTTATTAGGTTTCCTGTCTCTTTTGTGTCCTGTCCATCTTTGAAACCTCAATGTCTCATTCTCCAGGCTTCTCTTTTTCTTCAGATGAGTCCCCTAAGGCCTGTCTTTTCTAGGAATCTGAGCATGCTCTAGCCTCCCACACTGCATTTACAAAACACTTTGATTTTAGCAGATCAGTAGGATTGTATCATTAGTTCCCTTTCAGTCTCCTTTTTTATTTTATCAGCTCCACACACTGTCCTGAATTCCTGCCTCGGCTTTGAAAGAACTCATTCTTTGTATGCTGTTGTGATTCAATTTTTTCCCAGTCAGCATCTACCAGAAATAGATCAATATCAAAATAACCATATTTTCTTGACATTATTGTTTTAGTGGAATGCAACTAGATAAATGCACAACTGTGGATCTAGTCATCCACACACGTGGAGTCTTTGTGTTTGAAGACATGCGTTTATTGAGTTGTTTAAATTCCAGAATCTTCCTGAATGTGTTTATTGCATTGTTAGAGCCATCTTAAGAATTCTGTTATAGTTGATTTATAACATTTAATATTCTTAGCACACTAATTAAGGGTTTTATTTTAAATATATTAATGCTACCATAATTGAGAAAGTAAAAAAAAAAAAAAAAAACCATAGCTACTATAATTCCTTAGGCCCAGACATCTAATGAACTAACAATTAATGGGGAACAAATTCTTATCACAAATCTTTGTTCATAACTGCAAAGTTGTTTTATGATCTGTTGATTGGCTGAAGGAAGTTAATTGAAATTAATTATATAGAGACAAATTGCCAACTGTGAAAAATGAATGTAAAAGAATAAGCGTCTGCGGCTGAAGTCAGTGTGCTTTATGGTGTGAGTGAGCACCTGAAACTTCTGTATGATGCCTATTTAACATCCTCACCACGCCACTGCTTGCAGAAGAATCCAGACTAGCATCTCTATTCTTACAGGCAGAAGAACCACTTTTGAATTTCTTTTAACATCTAAAATGGCACTGGCCATTTTAGACTTTGGTCTCTTCTCTCAAATCACAAATTAAATAGAAAGAATATCCATTCACAATCAAATGAGTATGTGCTCCTTTGCTATTGGTGGGCATCACACTTCAGATAAGATCAAGGCATCCTAAGATGCTGTGTTTATAATGCTTTAGATCAAGTAGAAAGGAGGCTACCTATAAAATGTTATGTCAATGTAACAGTATCCACTATGATAAAGAATAAAAAGGCATGAGATGACCAATTTCTGCAAAGCCATGAAGACTTCACACAGTATATGTTTAAGATTATTTCTTCAGACTCAGGTGGTAGGAAGAGCAGTTATCTGTGTGAAATGCTGAGATCCCACACACATACGGGGGCCTCAAGTTGATTGACATGGCTATTGAACATCTGAAAAATGCTGCTTGTGCTAAGGAATATATGGTCAGGAGCTTGTCTCTCCCAGGGCTGTGAAAATGAACTTTGCCTAGCAACTTGCAGGATTCTGCACTGGTTACTGGGTACACTCTCCACACCTAGTGGGAAGCTGGTGGAGTAAACCATCAACATTTTAGACTAGGCAAAGACCTGAAGCTTGCATTTTACAGAGTGACAACTGAGACCTAACAAGGGGTACACATTTTCCTATGACAAATTAAAAGACACAAACAGCATGAATGTTGACCAACTATAAACAATGCTCGCTGTGATAAAATGGCAATAGAT
The DNA here is from genome assembly GCA_907169655.1 of Acomys percivali. Lineage (NCBI taxonomy): Eukaryota > Metazoa > Chordata > Mammalia > Rodentia > Muridae > Acomys > Acomys percivali. Next base: position 25,108,830 of record OU015742.1, on the reverse strand, counting down.
ATATCCCTGTAGAGTATTAGTAAGAACTTAGTTTTAAAAACTGAGCCTTCCTTAGTACAAAATATATGTTTTCATTCTGTTTGGTACTTCCACAATCACTCTTAAAATGTCAGTGTTCCAAATTATTGATTTAGCTTGGAATCTCCTTTCAGGTGCCTTGGGTAAGAGCAGCCATTAAATGCCAATTACTCATATTGCCCCCAGTAGGAAAGTATGCCAGAAGCCTGCTCTGCCTTAAATGTTGATGTGAATCCAGAAACGAAAGGTGAGATGCTCTAATTGGATGTTCCTGAGATGGTGCTGCTTCGAGAAGCATTTCACTGTTTTGTTTTCTTAATGCTAAGGATGGTGGTTTCTATCTCACATTTCCTCTCATCAAGTGTATGGTATAGAATATAGACATATATATATATATATATATATATATATATATATATATATATATGTGTGTGTGTGTGTGTGTGTGTGTGTGTGTGTGTGTGTGTGAATTTATCTGTTGGCTGTACATCTATACTACAGAGAGCAGGAAAGCAGGAATGATAAAAGAGAGAAAGTGGGAAGGAGAAAGAAAGCCTAGCGATTCCCCTTTAACTATGTGAGGTCATCTGAAATACCACATGTAGTTTTACAGGGTAGGGTCCCAGGAATCTATCCATCTATAGATGCTGGGAAGGATCTATTCTGTATTGTGAAAATGGCAGACCTTGTTTGTGACTGAAGTCAAATCCTGGGAAGCAACAAATCCTGGGAAGCCAAAAACCAAACTTGCCAAGCACACATTAAATGCGTCTTCACAGGGGTAAGATAGACCAAAGTGCCAAGGCCGCAACTAAGGACAAGTAGAGTCAGGGAGACCTCAGCCACACCCACAGTGGTTTCCCAAGATGACTCTGAACCTCACTATGGGCAGTGGATTAGGGGTGCTGGCTATTTTCTCAGGGGTTTTTTTCCAGCCTGTTTGATAGTCTACACATAAAATTTGAATTAATAGGCATATTTATAAGTATGTCTTTTACTAGGATGCATCTCCTGGATTTAAAGGAGAAGTAGTGAGATAAGGTGAGAGTGTGTTACAGACTTCAGATGCTACCAGTTTTGGTGTGTAGCAGAGAACTGAAACCAGCACCCCATCCTGAGGCTTACACTGACTTAAGAACAGCCTTCTGGGCTACAGCACACCCAGAGAATCACCATGTGCTTAGTGGGACACAGGGGATAAGCTCACTGTCTGCTTGTCTGTTCAGACTGCTACTTGCCAGAGCTTTTGAATATGCATTTGAAAGGGATGGATTATAAACACAAAAATGAATCACTGTAGTTTTCTCCAGAATTGGTTTCAGCTACTATTAATATTTGTGTTGCCTTCAAAAAAGTGATTCCTCTTGGCTTCACTTTTCATGGGTTAAAAAATACACAAGGATGGTTTTTCCAAAAGTTGAGTTTAAAGCACTATTCCGCTGGGAAAACATGAATTTGTCTATGTGCAGAGACATAGCAACACTGTGTGTATGTGTGTGCATATGTGTGTGAATGCACATGTATGTAGATGTACTGTGCCTTCCGGTTATTGTAAACTCTTCTTTAACTGTGATGTTTTTAAAGTAAAACTTCAGGTTAAATTCTGAGATGAACTATTTGTAAACACACACATATATTTATATTTATAAGCACATATTTATAAATATATGTGTGTATGTATATGTGGTTAATGTGACACATTTTTCACACCAGATAGAATGATATAAACTGAATTGTCACCCATATTGAAGACATTCCTATGGGCATCCAGCAAGCAGGTTTTGGGGAAGCACACCCTGTTCTTGGTAGAGAATGGCAAAGCTCGGGTACAGAACTTTTACATGTGTTTACACTGTGGTATCCAAGAATAAATGGTAGGTTACAGTCACCATAACTAGTCAATTTGAGCCACAACTCTAACATTATTAAAACGTACCTTTTGTATTTGGTTAAGAGCCAAGCAATTAAGCCTGCATTTTTTATGTGCCTTAATTGTCACAGTTGACATTGTTCTGATGATAATGTTCATTGATCATTCATAATGCAACTGCACAGCTCATGAGCAGAGTGCAAATCAACACCTTTTCTTGCTTTACATGCGGGGAAGCACTTTGCTTCCACCCTGATAATCTTGTGCTCACAGTTTAATATTCAACTGTCAGAACTTGGGGAGTTTCATTTCCATTGACTTTCTTATCACAAATCTCCCAACTCTCATGAAATGTGGTTGAGAAATAAACTAATACCATGGGAGGGGCAGAACTGGGGGAGCTTGGAGCATCACTAATTCGAAGTCTACTTAAAGTATGCATTGGGAAAAAAGGCAGAGTTCTAGGACAAGCCGCAGAGAGTGGACAACCTGACTTCTTTCAGGAACTGGAGGTGCCAGCCATACTTTGTCAGGGAGTGAGAGGAAATGGACACATGGCTATTGGTCACAGTTCCCATGTGGTTCCGTGCTCACCAGTCTCTGGGCACTGCCAACAGAGACTTTATGTTCACTCACTGCTCAGATGCCGGTCTTAACTTCTGTATTTTGAGTTTTAAATATGGCAATCACAGTGATTCTATCCTCTGTAAGTTTCTCTAAATTTGTATTGCAATTTTCTGGATTTCCTTTATTGTATGGTTTTGGGGTTAAGATAGGCCAGGGGGAACTTGGTAACCTCTGGGAGGAAGATGGGAAATATCTACTGTTACTGTCTGAAGGCTGTAGTATATCCGGCACTGCTGATACTCATACGTTGGCACCAAGGTGGTCCCTTGGGCCAGGATCTTATGCAGGTCTTTCTCAACTTCAGTTTCTACAAGTCATAGGCTGCATATGTGTATACATCGCTTAACACAGTCAAGTCCAAACCATGAAAAGGCACACATGGGTAGTTGGAAGGTGGCATCTTTCTAGTTCAGAGCAAGATGGCTTCAGGAGTCTTGGTGAGAAGAATGAAGTCTTCCCAAGCATGAGAAGATGAAGTGTCATATTTATGAGTCAATAAAAACAAGACATCTTCTACTGACTATGAAGCTCATAGCATGTGTGTACTGCAGAAGATCTTAATGCTGGCAAGACAACTTAACAAAGTTGAAGATTATGAAGAGCAAAGGAAAGTGTAAAGGACTTAGGAAGAGCCACTCTGGAGCCAGCTACGGAGACTAGATTTGCACGTACTCAGTGCTCATTGGACATAGTGGGCATGGAGAAGGCAGAGAGTTACCAATCTAGATTTCCTGAGCTAGCATTTATATGTTTCTTGTATTTCCAGAACAACAACTTGGGTGGAAAATGTGGTTTTCTTATTATTTATTTTCTACAAAGCTATTATGAGACTTTATAGGCATATTTATCTTCTATGGTGCTTTCCCATGGGTGTTATATAGTACATTGCATTTTCTATGCAGTCGGCTTAGTGGTGCATACTTTAGGAAAATCGGGGATCATAAATAAGTTTAATCTTTGATTTCAAAGACTCCATACTCTACTGACAGCTAGGGAGAGGGATACATGATCAACACAAGTGAATACAATCTGAAAACCATAGAAATGGCCTTCGGAAGAGAGAAATACACCAAAGGGGCTTCTTTTGCCACTGGGATGTACCCTTTACCCTTTACCTGTATTCTGAGCCCCAGGGCAGTGACGCTGTGATAGCCATTGTTTGAGGCTTCCTTGGCCCCTGGTGTCAGTTGGAATCATTGAACAAAAGTCCACAGTAGAATACCAGAGACCATGAAGAAGAGTGCTCATAATATGATTTCTGCCTCCACTTTCCTCCCTAAGCAGGGAGGATTTTGTCTGTTGCTGCTCTGGTCTGCTTTAGCCATGAAGCTCATAAAGAAGCACACACACACAGACACACACACACACACACACATACACACACACATACACACACACACACACACACACACACACGTATTTCTGTGGGGATATGAGTGCTCCTATCCCATCAGATCTAGAAATGGTAACTATTTGTTGTGAGCCTCTGTGTTTTACCATCTGCTCTTGCCCACACCTCTGTACTATTAAATTAATTTTAATTGAGCTTTGAATATATAATAAATATTGTGCTAGGGCTCTGAGGGACAAGTAAAACTAATACTGTTGAGTATTGATTATGTCCAAAGCACCATAATATACATTATTTTATTTGATTATCATCTCAGCCTTCCTATGCGTAATTAAAAAATATCAAATGAAATTAGCACTCAGAGGGTTTAGTAGCTTATTTGAAGTTAAATTCCTAAAATCAGTACACCTGAGACTGTAGTCCAGGCTGTTCAAAATCTATATAGTTTTAAATTAAAGCACATTATTTAAAAATATATCAGTTATTGGAAATAGGTAGAAATATGTGAACCATAATTGCAGCAATTTTGCTCAATGATAAGTCAAATGAAGTAATGAAGCGAGCTGGTGCAGACTTCACCGCAGACCCACTGCCTGTAGCGTAAAGAGGGGAGGATGCTCAAGATGAAGGACCTGGACACCTTTTTCAGAACGATTTTCCTTCAACCCTACTACGAAAATAAAGAAGACACAGCTACCATCAGTATACACCGTGTTTTAAAGCCCAGACCCCTCTGCAAAGAAATACACATGAATTCTTCTAGAGCTATGTGTGGCGAGAGGCTTGCTTCAATACATTATATTCTTGTTCTCCTTAAAATTACAACTATGAAAAAGGGCAACAGCAGTCATGCCTTATGTGTGCGGCTCTGGGCTCTGTGTGGGTAGAGAGAGTGGCAGTGGTAGAGATAGGTAAAGATGCTTACTGCATTTCTCCTCTAATTTTAGAGAGACATAGCTTTCTGGCTGTCATCACAGTTGCTATGGAATGTCAAGTCTTACATATATTTAATAAAATTCCATGTGGAAGATAATATTAATAGCTCCTTCATTCATTAATGAACTTTTTATGTGTAAAGTCCCTTGTGCTTGGACAGTTTATGAAATGTCAAAAATTTTGTGAAAAAGCAAGTAAAAGAGAGCTTTGCTCACTTGAATTCTTTGACTCTGCCCTTCATAGTCTATTTCTTATGCTTCGCTGTTAATTCAAATGCCTGTAATAATACGTTTGGCCTCCAAATTTTACAGTACTTGGGAAAGTAACAACAACACTGTAGCTGTGATATCAGAATCCTGTAATGAAAGCTGCAGGCAGAATGTGGACAGCAAGTCAAAGAAAAAATATTGCTTCTAAAGTCTGCAGATGATCTGTGTAACTCCCGGTATTGAAATGAATTTTCTTTGTGAGGCTGCCATCCCTGATGCTGTGCTGCTGTCCACAGCTGTGCTGCTCTCATTAGCATATCTTACAGTACCTGGTTTTAGGGACACACAAGCAATGCCCTGTCCCCAAACTGGCTTTGTCTGATGAATCAAGAGAATGTGACAGCTATGTGGGACCCAGAATAAATTTTGTTGTTGTTTTTCCAAGTTTTACCTGTGGGTTGGTATCACAAAGATTAAAACATTTTGATCAAACTATATACTGGTCTTTTTTTGGTAGTGGACCTGGGGCAAATCACTCTGTGACATATCATTATATAAATGATATTGTAATTATGCCACCTATCTCATTAGCAGTCATACAAATCAGTGATGTAACAGATAAGGACAGGATTCGTAATTTGTGCATTTGTTTCTTAGTGTCAAGAAATCTTGAGTTTCACTATCTTTATCTTTAAAACAACTCAACTGTACATAAAGTATTTTTAAATACTTTAAAATATATATAGTAAAGGGCTGGCAGTCATAAAAAGAATACAGGAAACCAAAAACCTTGAAACTAGGTGGATTAAAAAAATCAAAGTTTTTATCATATCCACATTAGTTTTCCTTTTTGTAACAATGCGTTTGATGGAAACAACTTCAGAAGAGGATTGTGACTCACAGTTTGAGGGGGGTTTCATCCATTGTGACAGGAAAGGCATGATGGCAGAACTCAGTTGTTGGCATAGAGAGTGTGGTAGGGTGTTCAATGGACTGCTCAATCATGAGGGACCAGGAATCAGTGAGGCATATGCCAAATGCCTAACAGAACCTCAAAAGCGCATAGCTTATGACCTATTTGTGTCAGCTCTATCCCAGATGGTAAAGATTCCACAGCCTTCTAAATTGCTCCAATTTTAGAACATGTGTTCAAAATATGAACCTGTTGGGGAATGATTCGGATCCAAATCTTAGTAATACTCTATCTTAGTACAGTTAGTATTGGGCTTCCATGACTTTACAGAAGGCCTAATGCAAAGCCCAGGACAGATTCCAGAAGGACATTTAAGAGGCTTCCTGACCTTGGCATTGGACTAAGCCTGCTCCAGCCAATCTAGAAATGAAACCAAGAGAACCTACATCTAGAAAACTAGGAAAGTCTCCTTGTTAAAAATGATTTAGGTAGTAAGAAAAGTAATTTTCCCTGACAATGTATAATTGTAACTAACTCTCAAATATGTTGGTATTCCCAGGTTATGTTGTATTCCTGACTTAAGATATGGCAATGTAATCTCAACTGTTTTTATAGCAACAGTGATCCAGTTGTGTGGCATAAAAGCATATGCCAGCCATTTCTGGAAGAATCAATCTTTAGTTTGTATCTCAAGGGAGCATAAGGTGATAAACAAATTTCATTGAATGGGAGCTAGTGGTAACCATGGTGAATGGGATGGATTCCCATGACTAAAAGCCAAAAGGCACAAAAGTTATAAGAGGGGGCCAGCTCAATGGCCATGAAGGTTAGTAAACATGGTAAACCTAACATTAAACCCATTATTTTTGATAACAATAAATGAATAAATACATAAAATATGCATGTAAAATATACTTAAAAGTACACAGTGAAATAAGAAGAGCCTCCTGTTTTTTTTCTTGTGGTGGATTAGCTTGCATTACTTCTCATCCACAAAGGTAAATAGAAATACAGACATATTTTACTCCCTATTTGTATGGAGATTCTTGGTTGCCACCCACATATGGAGTTAAGGCGACACAAAGGGGCTGGGTACACCTGTGAGAGATTTTATTGATTGAATTACCTGAAGTGGACAGACTTCAGGTAATCCAGATCTTTTGAGGAGTGAATATCTGTTTTAACTCTGGGCCACACATTGTGGTGCAAATTTATATGAAAGACTTGGAAGAAGAAGTGCAAGCTCTTTGCCTGCTTCTCTTTGCTCTTGCTGGCAAATTCATTTCTCTGATATTAGAGCCTATTTCTTTGTGTTGTATATACCAATGACCATCTGAGCCATCCAGTATCCAGGACTGAATAACTACTAGATTCCTGGGCTTTCCATCAGAGGACAGCCATTTTTGGAATGGTTGGGCCATAACCTGTAAGCCACTCTATTAAATACCATAATATTTATTTCTGTCTCTCTGCCTGTCTCTATCATATTCATATGTATTACATATAAATAGTATATATAACTGTATATATTATTCAACATAATATATATTTTGATTCTGTAGAGATCCATAACACAACTATGAAAAGGAGCAAACCTCCACAGAGGCCATCCAGCAGAACCCAAAAGCTTAAGACGGTCACACTGGTGATAGAACTTGAATATTAAACTAGGTTATACAGAGCAGCTTCACAGGAGACACAGAGCTTCAGAGGACAGCACCCACACTCAGCCAAGGTTCCCTCTTCGTGTGTTACTGCTATACTGGCCTTACTTTGCAATGGAATGAGCTCAGAAGAAGGCAGAGGAAACTTTTCTTCATGATATGAGTATACATGCTTTAGACTTCCCCAAATGTATCTACATAATTCTGTTATTTTTCTTTGTGTTTTTGAATGTGAAAACACTCTCAATCCTGGGATAACATCATGCTTGGGTTACTGTTTGGCTATTATAAAAGTCTCTTTGCTCTCATTTTGTTAGAGAATTGCTGGGTTGTTCTTACTAGAGACACACAGATCATGGTTGCTGATGTTGGCCGTCTCAGGTTCCAGTCTCAGCGTGATGCTGATTGCATGCAGTGTCAGGGTGCTTTCTGCTCTGTTCTAGAACCTGTACAGTATTGATATTATCTATTATTTAAATGTTTAGGAGAGTTCACCAGTGAAATGTTACAAGCAAACTACTTTACAGCCCACATTAATTGTCCTTAGTAGGCGTAAGGTGAGTCAGGATGTGTAACTTTCTTGAATAAATTGAAGTTATCTGTGTCTTTTAAGGACTTTTTCCATTTCATCTAAATTGTTAAATGTATGAGCATAAAACTTTCAATTATATTCCATTATTATCTTTTTGATTTGCAGAGTCTTCAATGATGTCTTCCTATCATTCTTGATATTAATAATTCATGTCTTCTTTCTCCTTTCCTAATCAGTTTGAATGGCCTTTGGGTTAATTTGAATCTCTCTCCTGTCTTTGCCTTTCTGTGTCTATGTCTTTTTCTTATTTCATCACTTTCTTCTTTGGCTATTTTTTCTTCTTACTTTCAAATTTTATTCACATTTTCTTTTACTTTCTGGGTTTTAGTGGTGATATATTACTGATGTGAAATATTCTTATTAACTAACATAAGCATTCACTGCTGTACTTTTTTCTGAGAATGGTTTTAAGCTGACTCTTCCAAAATTGACCTTATGGACTTATTTTCATTGCATTTAAAATGTTTTCTAACTGAATTTATAACTGTAAGGTGTTTAGCATGTACATTACTTAAAAGTATTATTTGCATTGTATCTGATTTACCAACTATTTAGAAATTTTCTGTATATCTTCTCTTTAAGAATTTTCTAGTATAATTGTTATAATTAGGTACACATCTGTGTTTAGAGTTTTGTTTTTACTGTCCAAGACTTTCTAGCTGATTCAGGATGTTTATTCCTGTTGAACATTTCCTATGCAGTCATAAAAACACAAATCCTACAATTACTGTGGGTTTTGAACATTGTCTAGTGGTTGAAAGTGTGACTTGAGATTCAAACATCTCTCCTGATTTTCTGTTAATTACCCTGTTATTATTGAAAAGAGTATTGAAGTCTCCAGCCATAATTGTGAATTATGACTCCTCTGAACTCTTTTGTTGGGTTCAGTTTTGTGCATGTAGGAGCTCTAACATTAGATGATACACACCCAGAAATTCTGGGTTCATAGTGTTGGCTTGTTTAAAAAGAATGCTATTTTAGAATATGAATCTATATTTGGTAAAGACTTGACACGTTTAGTTTTCCCATGCAGGGTACTTTGACTGATTTTAAGATTTATTTCTCCATTTCTTGTCTTCAGCCATTATAGTATAATATGTGTGAGTGTATATGTGTGATGTGTATGTGTGTGTATGTGTATGCATATGCATTGCAGTGTGTGTGCATGTGTGCATGGATACTGTATTCTTTCTTTTAAAAAAATATTTACTTTTGTGGCTCAGAAGATGGCTCAGAGGTTAAGAGCACTGTCTACTCTTCCAATGGACCTGGGTTAAATTCTCAGCACCTATACACAGCTCACAACTGTCTATAACTCCGGCTCCAGGGAATCTGACTCCATCACACAGACATGCATGTGGGCAAAATACCAATCCACATAAAATAAAAATAAATTACAAACTCAAAAAATATAAAAATATTTACAATTTTAAAGGGCATATGTGCTTTGCCTGCACGTGCATCTCTGTAACACCATGTGTGTGTAGCATCTGTGGAGATCATAATACGTTATCAGTGTCCTGAGAATGGAGTTACAGACAGTGTGAGCTGCTATATGGGTTCTGAGAGTCAAACTCAGGTCCTCTGGAATAGCAACCAATGTTGTTGACCACTGAGCTACCTCTGCAGTCCTGGTAAAGATTTTTTTTAAAAAATCTCTTCTCTTGCATAGCCATATTCTTTAACTCCATTTACATATATCTTGGACTATTTGATACTATATTTCAACTTTGAGTATTCTTTTTCATTATATTCACTTGTTTAGTTTAAGGAACTTTCCATGATCTTTCTTCAAAGCCAATGGATCCTTTCATCAAACACATCCAGTGTTCTGAATAATGAAAGAGAGAATTCTTTATCTTTGATATTACTTTCGAATTTTCATTTCCCTCTTTATAATTTCTGACTCCCGAGATATTGCACCTTTAATACAAGTTACTTCCTCTTCTATGAGGGAAAATACATGAATCATCTTGCACACAAGTATGTGTATGTGGGTTCTTCTGTGTGTGTGTGTCTGTGTGTGTGTGTGTGTGTGTGTGTGTGTGTGTGTGTGTGTGTGTGTGTGT
>OU015742.1:25053724-25076027 GCA_907169655.1 Acomys percivali | reverse complement strand
AGAGAGAGAGAGAGAGAGAGAGAGAGAGAGAGAGAGAGAGAGAGAGAAAACCCAGACTAAAACGCATCTGATATGCTCACGTCCTTTTTCTTTTTAAGAAAATAATAATCTCCATTTGGGCAGTGAGCTCTATACTTGCAGCCTGTATTACACACCACTGCAAGTGATTGACTCAGGATTGGAGCCTCAAGTGGAGGCTGCCATTTCTGCTCCTCTTGATCCGGAACAAGTGAAATCCACACACTGAGGATGGGTGAGGGCACATGTATGTGTGCACTTGGGTGGAAGAAACATGTATCAGGCTCCAGGCACTGTGCCAGTCTTCTGCTGGCCTACCTTGGTTTTTATTGAGCAGTGTGAAAATCTCCACACACTCATCAGTAGTTAATTCCTCATGGTGCTCTTCCAGGACACAGGGGAAAGGATCAAAGTTGATATCAATAACAGACATTTCTAGAAGGCATGCTTCTCTGAGAGTGCATACCTAGAAATAAGCATTATTTAATATGTTGACCTAAAACTATTAGAGGCACCATTTAACTGAGAAATACTTACACATCTGTCTATATTACATTTTTGTACATAGGAAAGAACTTCTAATATGCTATTTAAGGGTGCAGTTCTAAGAACAGATTTTGGTTTTACTTGGTGCTCTCCTGAGACTGAAGACAGAAATCAAGTGACCCTGCTTTGCAGAGCTGAACCAATACAACATATATAACTGCTGTGATCCAGCACCTGCTAAGATCAACATCTCATCCATCCTCCTGTGGCTTGAATAGGCGCTACTGTGGTTTTTCCAGAGATGTTTGCTTAGCTAGTTGTTCTCAAACTTCACTCAGAGAAGGGAGGGTTTGGATCTTGTTGAAGGATCCTTGCAGATTTACTTGCAAAGACTGCGCATGTTCCCACTGATGGATGGAATTGCTGGATATTTCTCCACTTGCCTGAAGCTTACTGCTTTAACTCAGCTATGACACAGAGCATACAGGCAAAGCAGAGTCCTTTGCAAGCCACAATCCACATTAGCTGCCACCCTGCTAACAACTTTGAACTCAGAAGCCTACTGGTCTGATGTCAGGTAGGACACCGAGCAGACATGCTAATCAGAGACCTGCATGGGCCACAGTCCATATTAGCTGCCACCCTGTGAGCAGCTTTGGGCTCAATTCTCTCTTTACCAGCCAGTGGATTACCAGCCTAGCCCATCTGGGACACAGAGAAGACAAGCAAAGTCCCGCCATCTTGAGAAGGCTTGTGAAGGACCTCATCAGCTTTGGGCTCAGATCTCCCTCAGCCACCTTCCCCAGCTACCTACCAGCCTGGCCTATCTGGGACCCAGAACAGATAGGCAGAGCTAAGTCTGGTGTGGGCCACAACTCACATTTGCTACCACTTCAAGAAGGTCTGTGGGGCACCAAAGCACTTTGGGCTTGAATCTCTCGTAGGCTCCCAGCTGTTTACTGGCCTAGACTATCTGGAATACAGAGCAGATAGGCAGATCCCTGCCATCTCATAAAGAAATATAGGGTACCTGAACAGCTTTTGGCTTAGAACTCTATCAGCCTACTCCTGTCATGCCTGAGCAATCTGAGATGCAGACAGGGAACCTAGCTGAGCTGAGCTGGGTGCAGTCTCAAACACCCACTGTCTACCATCCTGAGGAAGCCTCTGGGGAGCCCTAGCAAACAACTTTCAGCTTGAGCTCTCGTTGCTTGGTCCCAACCTGACTGGTCCACATGGAACACAGACAGCAACCCCATTGGAGGAACCTCTAGGCCTGCCAATACCAGAGACAACCAGATGCCTAGAGTCCAGCACAAGAAGACTAGCAACAAAACTAAGAGCCATGTAACACTACCAGAAAACAGTGATTCTAACACAGCAATCCCTGGAGATAAGAACACCCATGAAACACAAGAAAAATATTTTAAATATTAAATGATGAAAATGATAGAAGCTTTGAAACATGAAAATCAATTGCTCAAAGAAATTTAGGAAAATACATTCAAACAGATGAAGGAACTGAGTAAATCCTGTAAAGAATTACAGGAAAATACACCCAAACAAATAAAGGAATTGAATAAATCCTATAAAAAAATTACGGGAACATTCAGTCAAATGGGAGAAAGAAATGAATAAAACTATTCAAGACATAAAGAGGGAATTAGAAGAAACAAAGAAAACACAGGCTAAGGCAATCGTGGAGTTGGAAAACAGAGAAGAGAAGCAAGAACCATGAGCATAAGCAACACCAACCAAATGCAAGAGGAGAAAGAGAGAGAATCTCAAGTGTGGAAGCTATGATCAAAGTTATTGAAACATATATCAAAGAAAACATTAAAACTAAAAACTTTCTGACAAAACACCCAAGAAATCTGTGACACTATAAAAAGACCAAATCTAAGAATAAAAGGACTAGAAGGAGAAGATTCCAGGCTCCAAGACCCAGAAAACATTTTCATCAAAATCATAGAATAAAACTTCCCAAACATAAAGAAAGAAATACCCATAAGCATATAAGAAGCCTATAGGACTCCAAATAGATTGAACCACAAAAATCTTCCTGCCACATAATGAAACATTAAGTGTACAGAACAAAGAAAGAATACTAAAAGCTGCAAGAGAAAAAGATCAAGTCACATATAAAGGCCAACCCATCAGAGTTACACCTGACTTCTCAACGGAGACTGAAAACAGAAGGCATGAAAACTTTAAGAGATTACAGATGTCAACCAAGACTACTATACCCAGCAAACTTTCAATCACCATAGATAGAGAAAACAAGATATTCCATGACAAATCCAAATTTAATCAGTAGCTAGCCATTCCAGCCCTACAGAAGATACTAGAAGGAAAACTCCAACTCAAGAAGGCTAACTACACGCAGGAAAACACAGGAAATAAATAACTCCACATCTACAAATCCAAAAGAAAGGAAACACACACATACACTCTACCATCACCAACATCAAAGTAAAAGTAACTACGACCACTGGTCATTATTATCTCTCAACATCAATGGCCTCAACTTTTTAGTAAAACAACACAGGCTAACAGAATGGAAGTGAAAACAAGACCCATCATTCTACTGCATACAAGAAACACACCTCATCAAAAAAGATAGACCTAACCTCAGAGTAAATCATTAGAAAACTGTACTTCAAGAAAATGGGCCCAAGAAACAAGCTGGAATAACCATTCTAATATCTACTAAAATAGATTTCTTTTAAAAAATTTTTATTTTATTAATTTATTCATATTACATCTCAATGGTTATCCCTGCCCTTGTATCCTCCCATTCCACCCTCCCTCCCATTTTCCCCTTACTCCCCTCCCCTATGACTGTGACTGAGGGGGTCCTCCTCCCCCTGTATATGCTCATAGGGTATCAAGTCTCTTCTTGGTAGCCTGCTATCCTTCCTCTGAGTGCCACCAGGTCTCCCCATTCAGGGGACATGGTCAAATATGAGGCACCAGAGTACGTGTGAAAGTCAGACCTGACTCTCCACTCTGGTTTCTCTTCAGATCGCATAAATCTTTCGCCTTTTACTAAAATAGACTTCTAACCAAAACTAATCAAAAGAGATGAGGAAGGACACTTCATCCTCATCAAAGGAAAAATACTACAAGATGATGTCTCAATCTTGAACATCTATGCCCCAAATGCAGGAGCATCCACATTCATAAAAGAAATATTACTAAAGCTTAAATCGCACATTGAACTCCACACATCCACAATGAAAGACTTCAACAATCCACCCTTCCCAACAGACAGATCATCAAGACAGGAACTAAATGGAGAAACAAGAAAACTAATAGACATCATAAAGCAAGTGGACCTAACTGATATCTACAGAACATTCCACCCAAACACAAAAGAATACACCTTTTCAGCACCGCATGGAACCTTCTCCAAAACTGACCATATACCTGGTCACAAAGCATATCTCAACAGATACAAGAAAATCAAAATAATCCCTTGCATCTTATCAGACCACCATGGATTAAAGCTGGAACTCAACAACAGAAGAAACAGCAGAAAGCCCACAAACTCATGGAAACTGTACAACTCTACTCAATGGCATCTGCATAAAGGATGAACTGACAAGAGAAATGAAGAACTTCCTAGAATTCAATGACACTGAAGGTATAACATATCCAAACTTATGAGACACAATGAAAGCAGTGCTAAGAGGAAAGTTCATAGCACTAGGTGCCTTTATAAAGAAACTGGAGAGATTCTGTACTAGCAACTTGACAGCACACCAGAAAGCTCTAAAACATAAAGAAACAGATGCACCAAAGATGAGTAACCAGGTGGAAATCATCAAAAACAGGGATGAAATCCATAAATTAGAAGCAAAGAGAACATTTCAAAGAAGCAAGGAAACTAAAAGCTGGCTCCTTGAGAAAATCAAAAGGATAGAAACACCCTTAACTAAACTAAACATAAGGCAGAGGGAGAGTATTCAAATCAACAAAATCAGAAATGAAAAGGGAGACATAACAACAGACATTGGGGAACTCCAAAGAATCATCAGGTCTTACTTCAAAAGCCTATATACCACAAAATTTTAAAAACTAAATGAAATGGACAATTTTCTTGATAGCAACCAATTACCAAAATTGAATCATGATCAGGTAACAAATTGAATAGTCATATAATACCTAAGGAAATAGAGGCTGTCATCAAAACTGTCACAACCAAAAAAATGCCCAGGACTAGATGTTTTAAGTGCACAGTTCTACCAGATCTTCAGAGAAGAGGTAATACTAATTCTCTTCAAACTATTCCATGAAATAAAATCAGAATAAACATTACCAAACTCATTCTATGAGGCCACAGTCATACTGGTACCTCAACCACAGAAAGACTCAACAAAGAAAGAGATTTTCAGACAAATTTCTCTTATGAACATTGATGGGAAAATATGCAATAAAATACTCTCAAACCGAATTCAAGAACACATCGAAAATATCATTCACCGTGACCAAGTAGGCTTCATCCTAGTCATGCATGGGTGGTTTAATATACAGAAATCCATCACTGTAATTCATCACATAAACAAACTGAAAGAAAAAAATCACATGATTATCTCCTTAGATGCCAAAAAAGCATTTGGCAAAATCCAACACCCAGTCATTTTAAAAGTCTTGGAGAGAGCTGGAGTACAAGGTACATACTTAAACATGATAAAGGAAACATAAAACAAGCCTATAGTCAAGTTCAAACTAAACAGAGAGAAACTTACACCAATTCCACTGAAATCAGGGACAAGACAAGGCTGTCCTTTCTCTCCAAATCTCTTCAATATAGTACTTGAAGTCCTAGCTAGAGCAATAAGGCAAATAAAGGAGATCAAGGGGATACAATTTCAAAATGAAGAAGGCAACCTATCACTATTCATGGATGATATGATAGTATATATAAGTGGCCCTCAAAATTCTATCAAGGAACTCCTACAGCTGATAAACACCTTTAGTAAAGAGGCTGGATATAAAATCAACTCAAAGAAATCAGTAGGCCTCCTGCATACAAATGAAAAACATGCAGAGAAAGAAGTTAGGGGAACTACAGCCTTCACAATAGCCATAAATGATACAAAGTATCTTGGTGTAACTCTAACCAAGAAAGTGAAAGACTTGTATGAAAAGAACACTTCAAATTTCTCAAGAAAGCATTTGAAGAGGATTTCAAAAGATGGAAAGATCTTCCATGCTTATAGATCAAAAGATTCAATATGGTAAAAATTGCCATCTTATCCAAAGCAATCTACAGATTCAACATAAGTCCTATAAAAATAACTACACAATTCTTTAACAACCTTGAAGGAGCCATTGTCAACTTCATGTGGAAACAACAATAACAACAACAAAACAACCCAGAATAGCTAAATTAATCCTGTTCAATAAATGATCTTCTGGAGAAATCTTCATCCTGGATCTAAAGCTGTACTATAGGGCAATAGTAACAAAATCAGCATGGTTCTGGTATATAAATAGGGTGGTTGATCAATGAAATCGAATCGAAGACCCAGAAACAAACCCAAACACATGTGGATACTTGATTTTTGACAAAGAAGCCAAACCCATTGAATGGAGAAAAGATAGCATCTTCAACAAATGGTGCTGATCTAACTGGATGGTTACATGTAGAAAAATGCAAATTGATCCATATCTATCACCTGGTATAAAACTGAAGTACAAATGGATTATTGACATCAACATAAAACCAGACACAACTAAATCTGAAACAATACAAATGAGGAAGAACTTTGAGTTCATTGGCATAGTAGACAACTTCTTGAAGAGAGCACCAATAGCTCAGGCTCTAAGATCAGCAATTGATAAATGGAATCTTATGAAACTGAAAAGCTTCTATAAGGCAACTGATACTGTCAACAGAACAAAACACAAGCCTACAGACTGGGAAAAGATCTTCACCAACCCTACATCTAACAAAGGGCTAATATCCAAAATATATAAAGAACTAAAGAAATTAAATACCTCCAAACCAAATAACCCAATTTAAAAATTGGGTACAGAACTAAACAGAGAATTCTCAATAGAGGAATATAAAATGACTCAGCAATACTTAAAAAAATGCTCAACATTTCAAGTCATCATGGAAATGCAACTCAAAACCACTCTGAGATTCCATCTTACACCTATCTGAATGGCTAAGATCAAAAACTCAAGTGACAACACACGGTGCTAAAGATGTGGAGCAAGGGGAGCACTCCTCTATTCTAGTGGGAGTGCAAACTTGTACAATCACTTTGGAAATCAATCTGTCACTTTCTCTGGAAATTGGAAATAATTCTACCTCAAGACCCAGCCATACTACTCCTGGGAATATACCTGGAGGATGCTCTACCATAAATCAAGGGCACTTGCTCAACTATGTTCATAGGAGCTTTATTTTTAATAGCCATAATCTGTAAACAACCTAGATTTCCCTCAATTGAAGGATGGATAAAGAACCTATGATACATTTACACAATGGAATACTACTCAGCTATTAAAAATACGGAAACCTTGACATTTGCAGGCAAATGGATGGAACTAGAAAAGATCATCCTGAGGGAGGTAACCCAGACCCAGGAAAACACACATGGTATATACTCACTCATAAGAATATATTATGCACATACTACAGGATAACTACACAGAAACACAGAGACTGATTCACCAACAAAGGACCATGTATGATGTGGACTGAGACCCTCTGCTCAGATGTAGTCCTTAGGCAGCACATTCTCCTTGTGCATCCCACCTATGGGGAAGAGGGGCTACTTCTGATCTGGACTCTGGCCCCCAACTTTGGTCACTTTCCCCTGGCAGGGCAGGGTGGCCTTGCAAGAATATACAGAGGAGGAATATACAGGTAGTAGAGATGAGATTTGATAGGTAAAGGTCAGATGTCGGGGGAGGCTTGCCCCCTTTTCTGAAGACTAGGGGAGGTAGGAAGAGAGGATGAGGGAGGGAGGGGGATTTGGAGGGGATGATGGATGGGGGGTACAATCAAGATGTGGAAATTTTAAATAGCAGAACATGCAGGAAATTTATACTGCTAATCCCGCCATATGGCAATTGCTCTGAGACTATCTGAGACATGAGTGTCTATGCATAAGCAATAGTTCTTGTTGGCTACAGAATCCCTGTGAATTACTATTGGATGCCATTCTTCATATGGCATGAATGAAAGTTTACAGGTGTATTTTTCTGTGCATAAAAAGAGCAGAGAACCAGCCTTAACTGTTCTGTGCATCGTGCACACTATACATTTATAATTTTAGGACTGTATAATGCTTGTGAGAAGTTATATTTTTTCAGAACAAAAGAGCCAGACACTAGCATTGGATCATACATGATAATATTCATTCCTGTCAGCATCCTGGACACTGACATCCTACAATTTTCATGTTCTAGGACCAAGTGTTTCAGTTGCTGGCCTCATCGGAACAGAACTGCTCCCAGGACAACTTTGAATAAAGCGTCCAATCCCAACTGGTTCAGCATTTCAGACTGTCCTACACAGGACTCTAATTAAGCCTGGAATCTCTCAACATTTAGAAACTAGACCACAAATGCTTGTTTAACCATTTTCCCTAAATTTATTTGGGCCTCTACAAAGGTATTATTCACCTCAAATTAGCGTAAAGAAACGCTTAAGTGGGGTTGGGTAGGTTTTGGGTTGTTTTTTTGGGTGATAGATGTTTATTTTCATCGGGAGTTGGTTATAACTCATTATTGGTCTTATTTAGAGAGAAAACAAGGTTGGACTCAGGGCTCTCTATTCCTTCCTTTATATTTCATTTTTAGGTTTGGGGATAGGGGTTGAAAAGAAAGAAGGGGAATAAAGAAATGCATGGTGATGATAGGACAAAAAGTAGATTAGTGAATCTACGCCTCAACTAATGCCTTAACTGTTACTCACAAGGTTATTTTTAATTCACTGGTGTAGTATTTTGTATATTGATGCAAAATAAGTTTAATTTTAGATACATTGGTATAGAGTTCAAATTTAAGATTATTCTTCACACATCATATATATTTCTACTATAATATCTGGTATTATACCCATACAATTCAATTATAGTACAAGGTTTGTTTCCAATACTTTGAAAGTATTATTTCAGGCTATTTAAGAAAAGTAAGTTATACGAGTTAATTGTTACTGGTTAAAATCATGGTTGTATCAATTACTAGTCTATTTTTATCACAAGAATATACATCCTAGGTATAACCAATAGATATGATTCTGTAGGCTCAATTTTCTTAACAAATATATTTTATTACGAATTTATTAACCAGAAGTACCTCACTTATAACCTGACTAACCTAAACAATAGGAAAAAAGATTAAATAATACAATAATTAAACCATAAGGATATCAGTTCTGAGGAATGATTCTCTTGGTGTAATCAGCAGGATTTCTTCTGCTGGAACCTGGAGCAAGCGGAACCCAGAACCTTAGCTGGAGCCCAGAGCCTGGAAGCCTTCCCTCTAGAGGTTCTCTCTAGGAGCATCTCGATCTGGAGCAATGAGCAGCCAAAATTATCCCAAGTCTCCAAAGGCCACACCTCTTGTTTTTGACTCCCATTTATACCTTCTCTCAGTATTTGTCCATGGATGTTTTTCAGGGGTTAATAACCAATCTTCCCCACATGGTGGTTTGACTTCTAAGGAGGATAAACTTCACCTGATCTCTCTCACAAGTCTTTTCTCATCCCACACTTGTGATCTAAACAAAAAACATGTTTCTCTCTCCTTCATGATTCTATAGAATGATAACGTAAAATAGTTAGATAAGGTCTTCAAACACCTCAGAGACATAAAGAATATGGCATTTAAAGATGTTTTTATTACGTCAAAGACACATTTACAATGAGACAGGCTAACTCCTGGCAATATCCAGCCTATCTCAAAGAAGATGATGAGGATCAAAGAACCTCCTTATAGAGATGGTTTCAAATGTGGCAAACCAGCCACTGGGCAAAATATCCTCATTTCTAGCATGGACAGAATTATGCCTAAAAATGGGCAGGTTTGGATGTAGGCAGAGTCGATGCCAAACTCTGCTTTGACATGGTAAGCATTCCTCAATGGTTTCTGCATCACAAATATATCTGCCAGATATATTGGGCCAGAAGACTGAAGATGATGTTCCAACATTATAAAGAGTTTTGTGTGACTGCTCAGGTATCAAACTGTCTCTGTGATCTTCTCATTTGGGAAGGTACTAACCCGCACTTCCTATATACTCAGGTAATAAATTTTGTTCCTTTTCAAGTCTCTGGTGGGGTTGAAGACCAGATAGTTTGGTTTTACAATTTGTTTAGTTGTTTAGGGGTTAAGATGTTTTTAGGTCTAGATAGATGTTATAAGGTTGAGATATGATAGATATAGATTTACATTCAGAATTTTAGACTCACCAAGATAGGAAAGATGTTTTCTTCAAGGCTGTCAAACACAAATAGGAAAAACACTAGGAATGTAACATATACATGATCCTGATTGTGTCATGGTTCTTCTTGCTGTAGGTAGTTTATTGTATATATGTGTAATAATATAAATGTATATATAAAAATTTAATAAATACAACATTTAATAAAAATATTGTCAAAAATTTTAAATCCTAGTTACTTTACTCCTACTCTTGTTCTGACTATAGTTTTCTGATCAAAGAATATTTTATCTACTTCAGTGCTTCTAACTATATTAGATTGGTATTCGATGTATTTTTTATTTGTAGCTTAAATGTGGTGGGTTTTTATTTCTTATTTGTGAATGGTCTCCTTCTAAACATATGTCAGTAATGACTAAATTACTAGATATTTGACTAGGTTGTATTTTGTTTTTACCAAGAAAGTTAAATTGCTGCAACCAGACACAATGGCCTAAATTTTGAAAAAAATAAAATTGGTCTTCAGCACTAAATACAACTTCTAATACTTGTAACCAAAAATTCTTATAAGCTATCTACCTGATAGTAGTTATGTGATGATGATGATGATGATGATGATGATGATGAGGAGGAGGAGGAGGAGGAGGAGGAAAAGCAGGACTTGGAAGGCATAGATCATTGGTAAGATTAGAATTATAGGCATGTATCAGGCCTGCTATATGCTGGACTGTTTACTGGTTCTCACTGGTTCTTATGTGGTGACTCATGAAGTGCTCACAGCTACAATGTGAGATAAAAAAACATCCTACTACTTATAGATAAAGCATCTGAATCTCAAAGAGAGCTATGGAAGGCCACATGAATATTAAGTGTACAGTAGCTTCAGACGTTTGTAACAGCTGCCTCTCAGTAAACTAGCTTTTCATTCGCGGAAGTTATCATGAAAAAAAAATCTATCTATCCATATTGGTCACTGAGGGATAGTAACTTTCCTAATAAGAAGACAGAGGAACTCACACTGTTTACCAGTAGCAAACCATGTAAATACATGTATTAGATAGTTACTGATTCTTCTTAGGTGTATTCCTATCCTTCCAGTGAATATCTTTCTCATGTCCTCACTCCCATACACCTCTTGGCTTTGGCAGTTGTCTGCAACATCTAAGTTTTACTGCTGGCATCTTGCTCTCTTTTCTAAGCTCTGTAAAATACCTGGGTGTTCTTTCTCTTTGCTCTTTGTCCAGTTTTCATAGTCACCCAAGTATGCTGTTGTAACTCACCTTCTGCAGAATAACCATCCTATAATCAGAGAAATGCTACCATGTGATGATTACACATTGTGATTCCATGTGGCTCTGCACTCATTATAGTATAACTTTAATGGCTCATTATATTATCTCTTGCTGTTGTTACATAATTAATAAGCTATTCCTTTATTGCTGAATATTTTGATAGTTTTCAGTGGGTTTTTATTAGTTCATATATTTACATAGCACTGAGAAAACTACTTTTGTTGATTTGAGCTTTATTTCTGTTGATTTATAACTTTAAAATAAAGTTCCCAAAGATATATTACAGAGTCAAGGATATGAATATCTTTATGATGCACTGTTTGCCAATGGCTTATATTCATTAACAGAGTTTTTGGCTGTGCATAAGTTAACAGCCATTTTGAAATGTTGTCAATGTGATTTCTGTTCATTTGCTATATAAAAAGATGAAAATATTCCAAATAACTATTATCTATCCGGTAAAACTTAAGATATCCACCTATTTCAAAAATAAAGTAATGGTTTGAGATTCTACTTAAAAACATGAATACTTACCTCCTCCATACATACAGCATCATTTTGGAGTCTGGAGTTGATATTTACAAATGAGGCAAGTTTTGATATTCCAAATTTTATAAAGAGCAGGGTTGGGAACCAAGCAGAAGTAGATACTTTAGTTTCTGTGGGAAAACAGACCCACAAAGAAAAAATTAAAGAAAACATCTGCAGGGATTGTTTGGGGGGGGGAAGGGTAGGCACCCTCACTGCCTGGTTTTCCTTGCAAGTTCTTCTGCTAAAGTCATCAAGCATATATTTTGAATTCCTCTCTATGATGTGGGAACTAGACTGATGAATTGAATTGCTTCAAAATAATTTTAAATAGTAAACCAAGAATTCTTTCTCTATAGTATTAACATTTTCAGCTGTAATGTGTAAAGGAAGGAAATGCTATTCAAACCAAGGAATTAAGCATAATTATAGACTTAAAGGAAAAGGGAATTTGAGTCTTCTTTTTTCTTTTCCTAAGGGTGTTGAAAATAAACCAAACCAAAAATAAGTACATTAAAATGGCATAATTTTAATTAACATAAAAGAGCAGGATGGTGAATTTTCTTGATGACACTGAGGATGTTAGGAGCCAAGTCTTACTTCCTCAACATCTGGAACTCAAAAAGAAATGAGAGTTTGGGTTTCAGTGTTTGAGGAACATGGTTCTCTCCTGCATCCAACACCAAGCAGTTATTCCATTCCTGCCTCAGTTACTGTAACACAGGGGTTGCAGTTGCCGAAGATGGAGGCCATCATGGGCCAGGAAACGCTGCAGTGTCTTCCTTTTTTGCCCTCTTGTTTCTGATGCTAACTTTATATTTTAAATTTAATTTAATGTCATTAACTATGTAAAGCTTCTCTGCCTGGTGTTACCTAGAGACAGAATTCCCTTTAAGGTAAACATGCAGGTAAATCACAAAGAAAGATAAGTTTTTTTCTGACTATATTTGTTTATATAACTTTATTCATAGCCACAAATTCTCAGAACATAAATACCAATTAAAACACGAATTGATTGAACTAATAGCATAATTTTATGCTCACCTCACCAGTAATAAAGAGGAGGGACAAGGGTAAATTAATAGCTAGGATGTCCGAATAAGTCATAAGAAATCATAATATTAACTATCTGCTAAAATCTATAATATGTATAAGACAGTTATAGTCATATATATGCCTATATATATCATATGTATGAGTTATAGTCATATCTACAATTTTCTCATCTGGCCTGAAAATGCTCACCCAAGAACCATAGACAACATCCCTCATACTGGGAAAGAGAAGCTTCTTTTGAGTTGGTTGGAGTTTTCCAAGAGACTCCCTGGTTTTCCCCAAGGTGGAAGGTAAGTCCCTATTGCTGAAGATACCATGGACTCAAGGTTCAGGGCATAGAGGCACCTGGAGCTGAAACTGATCTGGAACTGAAAGCGAGTTCTCCTTGAGGACTAATGTTCATGGTACCTGAAGGTCCCACACAAATTTCCAAAGGATAGACACAACCAAGAGATGATGAGCATCAAAGAACCTCCTTATGGAGTTGGCTTCAGAAGTGGCAAACAAGCCACTGGGAAAAATGTCCTCATTTCTACCACAGACAGAATTCTGGCTAAAAATGGGCAAGCTTGGGTGTAGGTGGAGTTCCATGCCTAAACTCTGCCAAGACAGGGTAAGCAAGTCCTCAATAGTTCCCGCCTCACAGATATGTCTGTCAGATATATTGGGTAAGAAGTCTGAAGATGATGTTCCAACATTATATAGCATTTTTGATGACTGTTCAGGCAGCAAACTGTCTCCTTCATTTTTTTTCACTTTGGAAGCTGCTAACCTGCACTTCCTGTTTACTCAGGTAATTCATTTTATTCCTTCTCAAGTTTCTGATGTGGTTGAAGACTAGATAGTTTAGTTTTACGATGAAGCTTAGTTGTTTAGGAGTTGTTTTTAGGTCTAGATAGATGTTTAATGTTGATAGAGATGAAATATGATAGATATTGATTTACATTCAGAATTTTAGATGCACCAAGATAGGAAAGATATTTTCTTCAAGGTTGCCTAATACAAATAGCCAAAACACAATGAATGTAGCATTAATATAAACCTTGATTGTTTTGTAGTTATTCATGCTATATATAATTTATTATATATGTGCCTAATACTATAAATGTATATGTAACAAGATAAAATAAATAAAAATTAAAATAAAACCAAAATCAGTCCACAACCAAAGAGCTGGTTTCACAGGTGTACCACTCTGCTCCAAGGAGTACCGGTCTATGACTCGCACAAATCAAGGGGAAATAAAAGAGTCCCAGGTGTGGGGGAGGCTGGACTTCCCAATGCTCCCCTGTGCCCATCTGCCCTTGTCCTAGACTGAAGCTCATTCCTTCTCCTGTGGATCTCTCTGAAGCTGATGTTTCACTACTGACAATTCTTTTTAAAGCATCTCTTTGACTTGAACATGTACTGTGGCAAAAATAATAGTCATAAATTGAAAAAAAGATAAACAAACATTCATTAAGTGTATGTTACAAGCCAAGCAATTTATGTGTTTTTATTTCAGTAACTCACAGGATTGCCCAGTTTCTCCTCAATTCTGAGGAACTGATGCTGAAATTCGTGTCACTCATCAAAAATATAAGGTTGTACAAAATTAAGTAACTTGAATAAAGTCACACTGTTAATTTATCTTTTAATTGTTTTTATTGTTCAAGAAAAACACAGGAAATTCTTTTTAATGTTATTCTCTTTATAGTTTTATTTACTCTTTGTGAATTTCTAAATGTATGTAAAACATTAAAATTATGTCTACCCCCACACTCCAGCTCTATCTCCTGATAAATACCCGATCATGTTTCTCTCCCAACTTTAGCCCCCCCCACTTCATTCTCTCCTGTTGATGTTCAGTTTTAGTAACCCACTGAGCCCCAAAATTAATGTTACCCAATCACACAAAGTTGCGAAGCCATCTACTGGAGCATGGACAGTTTATTTGTGGGTCTACACCAAGGATCAAGTCTGAAGGGGAATTTCACATTCTTAGTTAAGTTTGGTATTTATAATTATTGATCAGTAGGAATTGGTTAAGCATAATTACAATTAAAGATTGGCATAATTGTTTTTCATAAAGGGAATTCAACATATATTTAAGATAAGTATTAAAAGGAGTATATACATGCTGGCTCTGTAGTCAGAAAGCTGAATCATTGCTAAATAATTAAAGGTGTAAGTTAGAAAAATTGTTCTGGACAATCAGAAAGCACTGGAGTAAGTGTTTTTGGTTTTTGGTTTTTGTTTTTCCAATTCTGATCAGGAAGCCCTGAGTCTGTCTTTGATTGTAGAGTTTAGGTCTATGGTTCTTTTTTCTTGGCTTTTTGTTTGTTTGCTTATTTGTTCTTTCACTTATGTGAGTTTCATCTATGTTTACTTCCAGTTTAGAGAGAGTTCTCCATTGGGATTTATTGACCCTAGAAAAACATTTAAAATGTTCTAGATTTTATTTATTTTATTTCATGTGTATGAGTGTCTTGCCTGCATTCACAGGCACTTGAATAGCTGGTACCGCCAGTAAGAATGGTTGTGAGCTGCCAGTCATGTACTTGAGACTGAATCCATGTCCTTTGCAAGAATAAGGCCTCATAACTGCTGAGCCATCTCTCTAGTCCTGTGTATTTTAAAGTTTAGTCCCCATCACCTTTACACTAAAGCACAGAGCAATAGCTTGTTTGGATACTGATATTCCAGTGGTTGCTGACTTCTGCACAGCAAATCTACTCCAATGTGCTGTGTTTTACACTTCCCCTATGCACCTCCAGGACCTGCCAAGATTACGAACTCAACTGACCTCATGCCATTTTACAATGCTTTTCATTAGGGCTGGTGTCCCAGGTTAGGCTTCCTGGAAGTTGAAACTGAGATTTGAGCCAATGAGTTTCAGGGAGGATGCTCTCAGCACCATTAATACCTCTGCTGAGGTAATGAAACTAGGAAAGTATGAGCTGAACTACACTGCAAATATGGGCCAAGGTCTTATACACCCCTGCAAAGAACTCTTCCACTGAAGCAGACCTTCATCTCTGCCTCAACTTACAACAAGACAGTCAGGCATTCAGTCTTCTTGGGTGATTTGGCCCTTTTATGGAAAGAACAATAACATGAGTTCTGCCGTTGAGAGGTATAGGCTGTCTGCTTTTCCACATTTTGGGAATTAAGGGTTTAAGTTGGAGGAGGAGGAGAAGGAGGAGGAAGAGGAGGAGGAGGAAGAGGAGGAGGAGGAGGAAGAAGAAGAGGAAGGGGAGCTTTGCAGACACAACTGGTGTGAGGCACCCAAGGCATATCCCCAAGGCTTCTTCAGACTTTCTGTCTTGAAAGCACCTACTCCTTTATCATTTCTCTTGTGCCCCAGTCTAGACATTCTTCAGCCTCCTCTGTTTTGGCTTTGGATGATGCAGTCTATGGACAATTTTTCTTTTAAATTATTTGTGTCCAGAGTTTGGATGTGCTGGCATGTACCTTTCACCCTAGTACTTGGGAAGCTGAGGCAGAAAGACCATGCATGGCTTTGAGGCTTTCCTGGGTTGCACAGTAGATAAAAAAAAAAAAAAAAAAAAAAAAGCACCAACAAAAAGTTATGACTAGATTGTTACTGTCAGTCATTGAAGATTGTTTTCTGCCCAATCTAAGGGTTTCAATAGCTTATGGAAACATAAGCCTTCTGTGGGAAGATTAATAGTAGAGCACACAGCTTCTGCTTTAATTTCTGGTTGAGAATAAGGGAGAAGCTTTTCTTAACCACCTTTCGTCTTTCCAACTCTCAAAAATCAGAAAGAAAGTGCACCATGATCTCAAGTATTCAAACCAGGGTGGAAACATTGGCTATACAACACAGAGAAAAATCCTTCTTTTCCTGTACATTCAAATGTGTTATTTGCTTGCTTTCTAGCCTTTCGCTCCTTCTTATTAAAAATATAGAATTTCCCCGAGGGTTTTGTGAAATAACGTCAGATGGCCATTGTCAGCTGGAAGGAGCTAACATCTACATGCTCATGAGCTGTTGCTGCACATGAAGTTATTTGCTTTTGTCTCCATATCATCTTTACAATGCAAAGGCTATCGTATCTAATTTTTTAGGTAAGGAAACTAAAACGCTGTGAGGCAAAGTGTATTTCATGAAGCACATGGGATTCATTTATGAGTTCTTCTTGCTCACAGTTTCTGTCAATGGGTGGAGTCTGAACTCAGACCCTGACTCTAAATGTTCCTGGTTGTCTATGTAACTGATTAGCTCTATGGGTGGAGGCAGAAAATGGCCACACCTGTCATCCGTGCAGTACGCATTCGTCCACATGCTAGTGGAGGCCAAATTGCAACCTCAGGAGCTGTCCACCTTGTTTGTTGCACAGGGTCTCTCACTGACTTAGAGCTTACAGAATACATCAGATGGCTGGCCAGAGAGCAGCAGACAACCATGAATTTTTACTCCCCTCCCCCAGCACTAGGGGTTGCAAGAATGCTGCATCATGCACAGCTGTTTTCACGTGCTTCGGGGGCTCTCAGGTCATCATGGTGATACAGGCAGCACTTCCCTGGCTGAGAACTACCTCTCTTTAGCCTCCACCACGAAACACATTTTGTTGTTGTATCTTAAAGATTCTATCATAGTTTTGGGTGACTGCTCAGGTAGCAAACTCTATCTGTCATCTTCTCATTTGCGAAGCTACTAACGTGTGCACTCAATTTTATTCCTTCTCAAGTCTCTGATGGGGTTGAAGACCAGATAGTTTAGTTTTACAGTTAAACTTAATTGCTTAGGGGTTGAGATGGTTTTAGGTCTAGATAGATGTTCTAAGTTGATAATAATGATGTGATGGAGACTGATTTACATTCAGAATTTTAGGTGCACCAAGATAGGAAAGATGTTTTCTCCAAGGTTGCCAAATACAAGTAGCCAAAGCCCTAGGAATATAACATCTACATGAATCCTGATTGTCTCATGGTTCTTCTTGTTGTTGGTAGTTTATTGTATATGTGTGTAATATTATTAATGGATATGTAAAAAAATTAAAAATATTAAATAAATATTAAAAAATTATTCTATCATAAAACACTATATTCTTAAAGACTGAAGACTGCATGACTTCATGAAATTCTTAGAGTTCTTCTTCCTTGAGACAAATGCTCAGTTGTGTCCAGCCATCTGCACTTGCCCTTTCTCTTCATAGATGATCACACCCTGGTCCTACAGAAGCTAAACACTCTCCATTTACTGCAACTCTAAGGGTTTCATCTTGACTTTCATTTTCTGCTATTATTAAGACTCTGTCATTATGATGGGCACTTCAAAATTTCAATATCTAGTCAATTCTTATGCAATTATGTGATTAGAAAATGATAAATATTCAAAAAAACCCAAACAAACAAACCCTGATCTCCTAAGATGGGTAGTGCCATAACTGAAGGTGGCTGTTGGCTGGAAGTTAACACTAGGAAATTGTTAACATTTTTATTCAATGGTTAACGCACAGAAAGAACAGTTTAAAACATTAAATAGCATTTAGGAGCATTTGTGTTGCTTGTTAGTAGTTATTTTAAGTTGGTCTCCCTCAGAAGCAGCACTCATGACATGCTTCTTACTGAAATAATTTACTTAGACTATATTTGTAGAAGGGATCTCAAAGAAAATGAGGAAATTATGTTAGAGGACCAGAAGCTGATCAAAGTCTGATTTCAGGAACTGTATTCCTTCACTAGATCCCACAGAAGCAGCTCAGCATGGATGCTGCATTGTGAAGTCCACCCGCAAATGCCCAGGAGAATCATGGCCAGTCTCAGTCACAGAGCAGGGAACTACAAACGATGATGCTTAAACCAAACCTTGGTTTTTGAGTCACTACTGTGCTTCTTTGAAAACCCCACATAAATCCATACACAGGCCTAGACAGCCCTTGCTACAAACACTTCCCTGCTACTCTCACACCCACACCAGCTACTGCTTTCTGGCTACTTCAAGTCCCACAACTACGGAATCACCTAGACCCGGTTGTAACAAAGTGGCTGAGGGATCCGTTCAATGCTCTCTCATCTTTACTGGGATCTGCTCAGAAAGTTTCCTTCTCTGAGGCCACCATCTGTTTGAGTATGGACACAGGGACTCACAACAGTGACAGGCAGACCATCGCCTTCCTCACTGATGAGCTCATCATTAATTCCCGGGCATTGGGATTATTCTTCCTCTAATATAAAGACTGTAACCCCTTTGCATCAGTTACTCTGGTTACAAAGTAACTTTCACTTCCATCGGAATCACAGGGGAGAACACACACATGAGCACACAAGCACAGACATGTAGTTGAGGATCATTACGTGACCCTCCCCTTTTTGATTTCTGTTGTTACAGTGTGTTCTAAGTACGTTACAGAGCAAATAAAAATTCAAGTTATTAAGATGGTTGTGGTGCTACTTTCAAACTCACCATCCTTCCTTGAAGTCATGTAAATCAATAACATTTACTTATGTACTTTTCATTGCTTCCAAGGTGATACCACAAAAGCCCAGAAGGCAGATAAACTCTAATGGAATTTTCCATTTCACAGGGAGAGAATATGTGTGTGTGTGTGTGTGTGTGTGTGTGTGTGTGTGTGTGTGTTTACATACATATATATGTATAAGTATGTATGTATATATGTATATGGAAGAAGCAATAGCTTTGGTCTAGATTGAAGTGAGGGCGTTAGATGAGATGGAGACTCCCATCACAGTCCTGTCTTTCTGCTTCCGTCTTTTAAATATTTGAAATGTAGAAAGTCATGAGGAAACATATTAAATGACTTTAGGCAGAAACCCTCCACTTCGATTCTTCCAGATGGTATGTTCAGGCTCTGCTCCCTTAAGGAGCTTTACAGGTAGGAAGAAAAAAGAGAGAGAGAGACTGACTCTAGGACCCAGTGAGCAAGGACAGAAACTGGTCTGTTATTCACCCCTGGAGGAAACCCCTGCTGGGCAGCCTGCTCTGGGTTGCCTAAGTGTCTCATTTGTACCTGAAAACAAGAGGTGTCATTTTTCCCTATTCAGGGTGTCACAAGCCCAATTTTCTTTTGCTAAGGATCACAGCTATTAGTTGCTGAAGGTGCTGGCACTTCCTGGCCCAGGCTGTGGTGATTAAAATACCTTAGCATTGAGAACTGGTACCTTTCCATCACTTCTCATCTGCAGCTGCCTCCCTGTCTGCCTCTCCTGTCTCTCATTAGGATCCATCAGTACCCATTTTGGGGTCTGCATAAGTCATATGAATAGGGAAAATTGAGAACCTTAGCAAACTATATTTCTACAGATATGCATCACTGGTAAAGACATGGAAACAGCCCACTCACCGGAAGGTATGTCAGATTTTACCTTCCAAGCTTACCCAGGTCTCATTTAAACACCTCAACTTCCTCTCTCTTATATACACAACAAACACAACACAGACATACAAACACATACAATCTCTTACATGTGATTCACTTTTCAAACAAATTAAAAGAAAATATTCACAATATAAAACCAACAGTCATCAGAACTGGAAATAAAAATAGCCGTCTGACACAAATGTTAAACAAATAAAGTCAATAAATAAGCCTTAGGAAAACAGATGAATCCAGATTTCAGTTGAGTCCAAATGACTGAGATAATAAATTGCTAAATAATAATTGTTAAGTAATCATACTTTCCCTTTGTAGATGAGGATGTAGGGAGTGCTTTTCATGGCTGCTGCCCAAGCTATTTGCAGCCAGAAGAGAGCAGTATGGAGTTTCTGAGGCAAAAATCCTTCCTGCTCCTGCTTCCCAATGATCCAGAAACATCAACATAAAAAGCA
The DNA here is from genome assembly GCA_907169655.1 of Acomys percivali. Taxonomy (NCBI): domain Eukaryota; kingdom Metazoa; phylum Chordata; class Mammalia; order Rodentia; family Muridae; genus Acomys; species Acomys percivali. Next base: position 25,055,443 of record OU015742.1, on the reverse strand, counting down.
ACAGCAGTTCTTGGTCTACAAACCTTTAATTCATTGTTTATATGTATGACTTTATAATCAGCAGCCCAGCTAATAGAAAGAGAAGAAAGCTGGAGTGAGGTAGGTGCAGGGAAGTTGTGGAAACTGAAAATGATGATGCACATGTCTAAAGAAGATACTTGTATCCCCGCCGCCTAAGGGGGGTAGCAACCTGAGGAGAAATTGGAGCCAAACATGAGGATTTTGTGACAATAATTCCCCACACTTTTGAATTGTTTCTGCTTCATAAACAGGACACAGAATAACATCTTCATGTTTTTCTTTTACTCATCATTGTTAGCAACTCAGAAATCAAATATTAAAATATGAAAATCACATGGTCTCCTAAAGCGTTTACCTCATGTAGAGGATTGAAATAATAAGGAATAATCAGTGCTGATCTGTTTCTCCAATCTAGCATTCTGACTCAGCTGTTCCACTTTTCCAAACTCTAAATCACAACCATGTGCATGCACGTGCATGTGAGTGAGTGTGTGTGTGCGCGCGCGCTCACACACACACACACACACACACACACACACACACACGAGAACTCATTGTTACCTTGAATAAAATGAGCAGCAATCATCACAGAAGCTGTATCATCATGAGACATAATCTGCCCTGTACTTTTTTCAACAAGCAACATTTATGTGAGCAAAGTTTAGATGGATAATCCCACATCCTAGAAATTATAAAGAATGAGATTACTAAAACTGAGCCAGACAGGTAGACGCAATGTATGTGGTCACTATTAAACACAGTTTCATGGAGCAAGGCCTGAAATTGTTCCAGATAAGACTTGTCGTCGAGATGAGCTGCTATCCTGCTTTGCAGGTGCCAGTGATACTGAGCATGGCCTGGAAGCCACCTGTCTCTGCTCCTGGACCCATACATGAGGACCAGTATCTCCCTGGCCTAGAAGAACAGAAAAGCTCTTACCTGAGGGAAAGGACTCCTAAGTTACACGACCCTCCTTGTTGCAGCTGGGGTCCTTGATTTATTTTGCACGGTTCTTTAAGTTAAATTTACTAACACTAATAGTTTTAGCTTTGAATCACTGCATTTTACCCAAGTACCACATATAAAACATGTCAGCATGATAGTGAAAAACAAAACAATAAAAGCAACATAAGGGATGTTGTAGAGATACTTTAAAAAAAAAACAAAAACAAAAACAAAAACCTCTCCACTGGGTTTTGGAAGCCAAAGAGGACTATCATGCTTACCCATAGGTGCAGACATAAGTATTGAAAAGATGTTTCAAAGTCAGCAATTACAAAAAAGATACATGGGATAATGAGCAAGTGGGAAAAGGCCTTGAAAGAATCTGGGCAGTGACAAATAAATAGAAGCCACCAAAATGACAGTGAAAGAGATATGTGTAGAAATGAGGTTTATGCCCGTGGATTGATTCCTTCATTTCCTCAGATTCACTTGGAGAATTATCTTGAGTTTATTGAAGATGTGTCAGGCATGTTTGGGTGGTGCAATCTGCGGGAGTGAGAAAAGCAGACCCACTGCTACACTCATGGATCTTGCAGTTTAATGGGGAAGACATAATTTAAAAAATACAATGAATGCACATGAAACTGAGGATATAATAAAGGTTACAAAGAGGAAACTGCTCCAGAGAGGGGGGGGGGTGAGGGAAAGAGAGAGAGAGAGAGAGAGAGAGAGAGAGAGAGAGAGAGAGAGAGA
>OU015742.1:24991485-25047312 GCA_907169655.1 Acomys percivali | reverse complement strand
TCTCTCTCTCTCTCTCTCTCTCTCTCTCTCTCTCTCTCTCTCTCTCTTTTTCTCATGCACACACATACACACACACACACACACACACAGTCTGTGTAAACAAAATTGTGTAAAAAGTTTATAATGGACTATAGTAAACTTATTCTGCAAAGGAGTGGTGTATTTCCTCCTTCTACATGTGAGTTTTCACCACACTGAACTAGTCCAAAGACAAGGCTCAGTTTTCCATTCACGCAGTTCTTCTCTGTGTACTAGTATTTTAACATCTAATTCAGGAACTCAAATTGATATTCAGTACTGATTCCTCACATGAGATATATGCTTGAAATCCCATCAGAGATTACTCAGTTTCCTTCTGGAAAGGCACCATGTCCTCTACCACTTGAAATATTTTTGTTATAATTTTAGGAGATAAGCGTATGTTCAGTAATAAGGAGACATTGGCAAGAATAATGAAAGGACATGTCATCTCACCTGTCACCATTCTGGACATACCTCTATGGTTAAAATCATAGAATTTAGGAGATTATATTTGTTTGTTTGTTTTAATTTTGGAATCCCATCAGCTAAAGTCAGGCTGGATTTTGTTTTGTACTGGAGAGCTAAATTTAAAATTGTATTTCATTAGCACTGTTGTTTGCGTGCTTGCCATAGTCATGATGTATAATTTAAATGCATATGATTCTATCCTGGCAGGAATTTGTAAGGATGTTGTTAAAAAATCAGATGGAAAAAACAGCAGATTGCATAAGCACAAACAATAATGTGTGTTATAAACAAGTGTACGTGCTTTGGGAGAAAGGAAATGGAATTGACAGTAGAACTCATGCCATGTAGCCAGGACAGACCTTGATGGGCATGTTATGAGCCCAAACACAGTGAAGGCAGCAGCATTATAGAAGAACTACATTATCAGTTCTTTGGCACAATTGTCTACTTTATATTTTCCAGTTCATATTGTTTCAAAGAAGTTTTTTAAAGGTTCAGGAAAAAATGGTGTTCTCCTGTCCTCTGAAAAAGAGCAAGATACTTACGGGTATCATCTTCTTTCTCTGAAACAGTACTTAGTGTAATCCAATAACCTCACATGTAAGAGAATTCAGAACACAGAAATAGTCATGGTAGTGACTCAGAAAAGGCCAAGAATAGTTTGTAAAACTTCTCTACTTCCTATTCACTGGCTCATGGTGCCATGAGAGAAAGTCTCTGGATTACTCAGAGGCAGCTGAGAGTGTTGAAAAGAAGAAATTTTGCTTCATTCTCTAGATAAGCATGTGTTGTAATTCAGATATACAGTGCTCCATCCCATCCCATATGTCAAAGGCTTGGGCTCCAATATGTTCTTCAGTGTGTCTGTAGGAAGTGATTTGTTTATGAGGATTCTGATCAAATCAGTGGATTAATGCACTGAAGATGCAATAATAATAATAATAATAATAATAATAATAATAATAATAATTGTTATATTATTATTATTATTACTATTACTATTGAGTGACACAAATGAGGGCCCTGATTACAGGAAGTAGGCACATCTTTTGAAGAGCATACCTTTTCTTTGGCATGGCCAGCCAGATTGCCTCCACTACGCCTTTCACTATTAGGCTTTTGTTTTGCCACATGCCAAAGAAGAATGAAACCTGCCAACTATGGCCTAAGATGCCTGAAACCACAAGCGAAAATAAATCTTCACTCCTGTAAACTGTTCATCTTAGGCTTTTTTGTTTACTTGTTTAGTGTAGTGTAATTTGTTTTAAAACAAGAAGATACTATGGAGCACTTACACAATTGTAGAAAACCAAATGCAGTTGTACATGTACAAATCCTTTTATGCACAGGAAACCATCAGAAAAGCTGTTATGTTATCACAAGATAGAAAACTTATGCTTTAAGAAAAGACAGCGTCAAAACCATGGCAGGGGCAGATAAATACATACAACAAGCTGTTGGGATGAAAAGATGGGATGCCAACTCTAAAACTAGAATAAATGTATTATTTATTTACTTTTATTATTATTTTTCCTAATGGATAAGTTACATTTTAGCATAATTATATTCCCAGTTCAACTGAGTAATTAGAATAGAGTTCATTTCTAGCTTTTACACATTCCTCTTCTCTGTCATCTTCTGCATCATCATTATCATCATCATATCGATGTCTTGGTACTTTTAAACTGATCTGAAGGAAGTCCTTGTCACTGCTACGCAATACCCTCATTTGAAGTTACTGAATTTAGCCGTTAGTTCTCGAAAGCATTCCAGAAGCAGCAGAAGCTAGAAAAGGCAAAAGACAAAATCAAAACAAAATGAAACACACAAAAATAGTCAAATAACTGTATTCATACTTCATTCATTCATTCCTCGTAGGGTTGCCACATGTTATGTCAACTAATTTTCTAAAAGTATGAAGAAACATTTTTTCTTTAACTATTTCTAGATGTGAAAGAACAGATGACAAGGAGCTGGAAGGATGCTGGGGTGGGGGAAGTAGGAGAGAGGTACCAGTAGATGGAAATGCTGAAAACACATTGTATAAGTGCACAAAAAAATAAAGAATAAAAAAAATCTAGTAAAATCTTACAAACTCTAAAATGCTACCCTTTTTCTTAAAAGGATTCTGGAAATTCTTATCTAACACCGTTCCCACTAATACCAAAAGCCATAGACAGTTCAATAGAGGCTTTGCTTTAGTATTTGTATTCTAATAATTCTTAGATGATTCATGCCTTTCACATCACCACTGATAGTTTGAGTCTCAGGACAAGCTAAAGGGAGCTGGCCTTGAAAACAAGTCTTTTTGTGTTCCCTGACTCTGCTTTAATGTTTATCCTCAAATCTCTGTCCTTGATTGCTCTCTCTTCCCCATGTATTCCTCTACTCCTCATCATCAAATGTAATTTCAAATAACATCAGAGAAACTGTGAGGAATAGTTTTTCATTTTGTAAAAGTCCTCCAAAGGTCTTAAAATAAATATATATTTGTTGAATAGGACTTGTAATAATGAGCTAATTCTACTTGTTATAGAAATTAATAACCAGACTAGACCAATAAGGCTGTATCTAGGATATATAAACTTGCTTGAAAAATTATTTTTAAAAAATTTAGAATTATGGCAAGAGGCTGGAGACATAGCTCACCAGTTTTAAGTTTTATTACTCTTGCAGGGAACTCAAGGACAGTTCTTGGTATCCATGTTAGGTAGCTCTTATAACTCCAGCTCCAGAAGGGTTAATGTCCTCTTCTAGCCTCACTGAACACCTGCTACACTCATGTAGTATATGTACATGTGTATGTAAATGCATGCACATATACACAGACACATACACAGACATACACAACTACATATATATGTATATATATATATATATTTAAATATATATTTTGTTTACTTTTATTTTAAAATAGCCTATTGTAATATAAAATACCCATATTTAAAGTTATATATGTAATATGTGTGTGTATATTTTGTTTGTCTGTGTGTATATATATATGTATGTATGTATATATATATATATATATATATATATATATATATATTAAATGTTAGCTTTTATGTGTGTTATTGAACCCAAGGCCTTGTATATGCCAAACAATCACTCCCTTTTGAAGCTATATCTACAATCCTCTTTTCTCTTTTTAATATGATAGAAAATCTTGCTAAGTTGCCCAAGTGTGCCTGGAACTTGCCATCTCTTAGCCCCTCACTAGCTGAGATCACAGGCCCCTCCCACCAGGCCTAGCTACTTATCTTTTAATATCATGGAAATTGTATGCCATGCTGATTTGATGTTCTCCCTTTATAGAACAAGTACTTCACTGCTAAGATGACACCTCGGGTTTGCTTTCATTTTTAATATGTAAATAACTTTATTGAAAATAAATTTTATACAATATGTTCTGATCACAGATCCACCTCCCACAGCTTCTCTCATATCCTCCCCACCTTAATAAACTTAATGGTCACATTAAAATTTGTTGAAATTTTGCTCAAGTTTTACTTTTAGAGGTGTAAATGTTTTTATTTCCTTATGGGATAAGGTGAGAGCCATTCCCAAGTCATTCTAATGCATGTCTTGGGCTAAGCCCATAAGGTTACTATCTAACCATACCAAGGCCTAGGCCTGGAAGCTTCTATCCTTTCACAACCTAATCTTCTGCAAGCCTGGACTTTGAAGGCTTCAGCGTCCAACCTTCATTTGGTAATCTCGGCTTAGAATGATTCATCCTCTGAGACTTACTGCTGAATAATCTAGCCCTTTCCAGTTCTTTCTGAACTCTGCATGGGTGGTTCAACTGTGCTATTCTGGCTCAGTAGATCACTTTAGGCTGACTGATTCAAATTGTCTTCTCTTGGCTTCTCACTGAATTGTTCTGCTTTGAAAAACTGCCTCTGAACTCCACAAACTTTGAACTGCACCAAACTCAATGGACCTGCACCAAACTGCACTGAGTTGTATTGTACTGACTTCATGGACTCGACTGCATTCCTGTACTGTATTCTATTCCTCTCTACACTGTCTGCACTACTCTTAAGTAGCTTCTCTTTCCTGTCTGTACTCATGACAGTTGAGCGTATCCTGTCTCTGACTCATTCTGTCAAATATTTCTGTTCTTCATCACTTTTTCTGTCCCTCAATTAGATGTCATGATTTGAGGTTAAAGGTGTGTACTAAACTCCAGACAGAGGGATTAAAGATGTGTCATGTCTATATTCCATCCAGAGGGACTACAAGTGTATACTAAGGGTGTGTCTGTATTCCAGCCTAATCACACAGGCTTAGATCTTTGGATGTGATTGTCTTGTCAGAGTAGCCACTTTGCTGGATTAAAATTCATCTACATAAAGGGGTGACTCTTTTAGAGATACACAGGGAAAAATTATGAAAAAAATCAGTAACGCCTTAATATTAAGAATTGTAGTTGTTTCTCAGCCATTTGATATTCTTCTGTTGAGAATTCTCTGTTAAAGAAATGCTCAACCTCCTTAGTCATCAGGGAAATGCAATCAAAACAACTCTGAGATTCCATCTTACACCCATCAGAATGGCTAAGATCAAAAACTCAAGCAACACCACATGCTGGAGAGGATGTGGGGAGAGAGGAACACTCCTTCATTGCTGGTGAGAATGCAAACTAGTACAACCACTTTGGAAATCTATCTGATGCTATCTCAGAAAACTGGGAATAGGGCTTCCTCAAGACCCAGCTATTCCACTCCTTGGAATATTCCCAGAAGATGCACCAGCACACAACAAGAAAATTTGCTCAACCATGTTCATAGCAGCCTTATTCATAATAGCCAGATCATGGAAACAGCCTAAATGTCCCTCAGTAGAAGCATGGATAAATAAACTGTGGTACATATACACTATGGAATACTACTCAGTTATTAATGACTTTCTCATGTACTCTGGTGCCTCACATTTAACTATGTCCCCTGAAGGGGGAGACCTAATGGCACCAGAGGGATGACAACAGGTCACTGAGAAGAGACTTGATACCCTATGAGCATATACAGGGGGAGGTAATCCCTCTCAGCAATAGTCATAGGGGAGGGGAATAAGGGGAAAATGGGAGGGAGGGGAGAATGGGAGGATACAAGGGATGGGATAACCATAGAGATGTAACAAGAATAAATTAATAAAATAAATAAAAAAATAAAAAAATAAAAAATAAAAAGAATTGTAGTTTACACACTAATTTGAGCATGGAGATTCTTTGAAGTCACCAGCATTTGTTCAGCCCTCATGTATTAAGTGATTACAGATGTTCTCCCACAAACAAAATGTCATTGACACACATCGACAATCAATTTTTACTTATGTAGTCTTTTTCTTCTAATACTGAACATAATAGGGAATTAGGCCAGACCTGTACTTAATTGTAATGTGAAATTCTATTCATCATTTATCCCTGAGAGCAGGCAGTATACAGGTCAATACTTCATTGGTTTTATAAGGCTAAACTCTGATGGTCCGTGAAGAAGATGATCAACTTCACAGCCTCACATCACTCTGTGTGAATGTGGATTTGTGTATTTGGGCAGAAAGATGGAAGTCAGGGAGATAGCATTCAACACAGTTTCCTGTGGGCTTTAAACTGCAACATAAGGGAAATAAACACTGTGCACAATTCTTTCTGGGAAATGATAAGGAACTCGCTTCCATATACAGCACTTTTCTTGAAGCTGAATTTAAAAGACCTGAGGTAGACAAAAAAGGAAGAGATGTGTAGGGAATATAAATAAGGCAACACCTGGTTTTATAAAATGATCTCTAAGAGGGAAAGTGCAGTGCTGTGTCCACAGATTGAGGCTAAGGACCATCTATGCATGACTGCCTCTCCTGTTTCTTAAGAGAAAAATGTCATGCCAGAAAGCTGACAATAGAAGCTTTGCACAATTCTGACCCTTTGTCTTGAAACCAACATCTCAGATAAATGGACACTCTGCTTTTTTATAAAAGCAGCTACACAAAGCTACATTCAAAAGATCGTCATTTCTGATTCCTTTAGTGGCCCTGCTGTTGGTTTTAATTAAATCCTCCTCCTTCCTCACCTGTCATTTGGCTTTTATGACTAAGAATACTGAACAAGTGATACCCTCAGAGCTCCTTTAGATACTTTATTTATAAAGGGACAATAGGAAAAAAATTTATGGGGCTTGATTGTAAATAAAAGCAATGGTGATCATTGCAAGAAAGAGGAAAAACTGCTACTGCTCATGGGGTATAAGGTCATATTGAAGTCTTTTTCCTGCTACAGCCTGGAAAGTGTAGGTTGTGCCTATGATGAAATCCTGAAGGCAAACTTCACTTAGATGGAATATAAATCTCTTACATACATTCCCCCCACCCCCCGCCAGGACACAGAGATGCCAACAACTAATGGACAGAGTCTTAGCCTTTTTCCATATCTCATGTTTCTGAACATGTAAGGTCATAAATGAGCCAGTTATTCCCAAGCCTGTTTTCTCTGCTCATAGACACTGGTTTGGAAACTGGAGCAAACAAAATTACTGTTTTATTGTTTTCTTTTTCTTTAACTCCAGTCAGAATTTTACCACAAAAGGTATTTTCTCCTGTTCTATGGGGCTGAGACTTTGTGGAAATGCAGATGTCAAAGCAACTAGTTAGATTGTGGGTTGGTAAAGAACTTGGAAGAGTGTGCATCTGCATATGTGCACGTGTGTGTGCCTGTGCGTGGGTGCCCAGCTAGCTCATAGATATGACTAAAATATGGAATGTTTATAGGAATTTTAGTTCACTGATGTCATTTGTACCCTGTCTGAACTCAAGCATTTCTGGCCACCCTAGTGTGACTTGCAAAATGATCACACTTAATAAGTTCTAACACTTTCCCATGACTTAGGAATCTTTTCAAAGCACTTTCTACACTGTCTTCCTTAAGATCTGTAACGGCCCATGAGCAGGATGCTATTCTTAGCATTCCAATTTCACAGACCAGGAACGGAGGCGTATCAGACTTCAATGATTTACTCCAAGTCCCAAAGCTAGCGTGTAGGGGAAATTAGAATTTGAATCCAGCCATGATTGTTACCACTATAACATTCTGTCTCTCTAATCTGTTAGCACTTCAATATCTAGTTCTTCAGTGTGGATCTTTGAATGGCATCTCTTTCTTTCCTCCCTTCTCCCTACTTCTTTCTCTCTTTTGTCTTTCTTTTTTCTTTACCTTCCTTATTTGCTTCCTTATTCCCCAACACTCATAAACACATGTATATTTTATTTGTACACACACACACACACACACACACACACACACACATGTTAACAGGTAAAGAATTGCACTTAGAAAGAGAAAGCTACATGTGTTTATGGAGCTTCTGCATACCTGAGAGTCTAATAAATGTTATGCATAAAGGAAGTCCCCCTCAGGCACAGTCATAGGGGAGGGGAGTAAGGGGAAATGGGAGGGAGGGAAAAATGGGAGGATACAAGGGATGGGATAACCATTGAGATGTAACAAGAATAAATTAATTTAAAAAATTAATTTAAAAAAAGAAAAAAATAAAATAAATATGTACGTTAAAAAAAGCATTTGGTTTTGCTGAAGATGGGTAAAATACAGACAATTGTATCCATGACCCAAATATGTTGTTGCTTAGTTAATATCTACTTTATCAGGATTCTATCTATTTTTCTTTATTGAATATGGCTTTAATAGTTAAAAAACAAAGGAAAAACATTTAATCATCTTTAAGAATTTTGTCATTAATAAAGAGGTTAAAACTGAAGAAGGAAGAGAGAACATGAGATATGAACCAGCAAGGCTAGGAAGTACCAAGTTGCATAAAATCAAGGTTGTATCAGGCTCCTTTCAAAATGTGCTAGTAACATGTACAAGTGAAGTCCTCTGAGGCCCAAACAAGTCCATTCCTGTGAAGCCACGAAGCCAGAGATTTTTAGTTCCTATGGTTGGGTTCCTAGCCTGGGCCCACAGTGCTGGAAGAATCCTGGAGAGCCACTGCTCTTCAGTGAGCAATGGGAACCTGGAAACACGGGTTCTGATATTAGTGATAGAGTCAGAAATAACAGCAGTGGAAGCATTCCTTCTGTCGAGCTATTTTCATTATGGCTGTTCCCAGTGGGTGCTACCCACTTTAGGGCTGGAACTTCTCACATCACTTAAGACAACAGAAACAATTCCTTAGGTGAGACTCTCAGATGGTTCTAAGTTATGGCACATTGAACTTTACCATAAACTATCACAGATGTCACCTATGAAATTCATGCTCAACTACAGCTGAGTTACAAAAAAGTAAACCACAAAGAAATTGAGTTTAAGTATATTTAGAAGTCTACATTAGCTACATTTGTAGTTTTTCTGTTTAATAGATAATAAGAGAATAAGATGCCAGGCAACATATATTATATTATATGAAGTTTCTTAGGTGAGCATGGCGAGAGAAGGAAACGGGGGAGGGGTATCCCAGAGAGAAACAGAGAGACAGAAACAAGGCAAGAGAGAGGGGAGGTAGGTGAGAGACAATTGGGATAAGAGAGAAAGGCAAGGCCACACCCCTGTGGCAGGTGGGCAGTGACATCACAGGTTCACAGACTGAAGCTGAATCCTAACAGTAGTTATTCTCAGTTCCACATCCTCTCCCTAGTCTATCCCCAGAGGAAGGGCAGTTTATTTCCTTCCTGGAAGACTTAAGTTCTCAGTTTACCTTCTGCCATCACAATTACACCAACTGAGATTTTAGGGTGTAATGCATCTTTATGTTTAATTTCTCCAAACTGAGCCTCACCGTGGGGATAGATGTAAGCTGAAGAGCAACCGGCTGCCAACTGTCACAGCAGTGACCCTTGGTTTCCAATATGCAGCTTGAAACAAAGCTCATGTCATTCTAGATATTTAAAGGCCAAAGAACTTTCAGCCCAGTGTGACAATTCATTATGCAATGAATACCACTGAATTTAGATTCTCACAGGAGCCTTTGGGAAAGAAATAAGACTTGAGAGCTAGGTAATTTTGCTAGCACAGCAATTTTTGATGGTTGTTTTATGGAAATGCTCAACAATCTGAGATTCTTTCAACTTAAATTGCACTTCAAAGTTTCATTCATATCCAGTAAAAATGATATAGCTAAATTTTCAACAAGGAATGAATTATTCATCAATTCCAATAATGGTGTTAGTGTTCAACCAAGAAGCTATAATATTAGCATAAAGATTTCCTTGTGCCACATTAATTGTTAAAATTGAAAACAAATAGAAAAGAGATAGAGTCAGAGACATTTTCTGTTAAATAAACTGAAATCTTTTATGGCAACCTTTATGAATTTTTAGTCATGTCACCTGGGAGCCTATAAACTTCCTGATCGTAGCTATTAATGATACTGAAAAAAAAATAGGGTTTTCTACAGGTATAGCAATTGTTGAGGGGTTGAGTTTTCTTCATGGTATTGTGTAAGTTTTCCCAATAGAATATTTGGTGAAAACAAATTTGTGTATTTGTAAATCACTCAGTAGACAGAAATTGTATCATCATGGGAAAATGTGCACCTTGTTCTCAGTACTCTCTAGAACATTACTAAAACATTCCTAAAAGTTGATTTGTAAGTGGTGGCTTATTAAATACATTGATTGAATTTTATAGTGGGGAATGATATCAAACAGTGATTTGCTCAATAAATATGTCCTGATATAAGAACACAAAATGCATTGTCAATTCCAACATCATGATTTAGTACTTAATCGGTGTCAAATAAAACTAACTAGACAGTGTTAGATAAATACGGTCTAAGGAAATCACAATTTATTTGGCAGAAAGAATAATAAAAATAAAACAATTCCAGGAGAATAGCACCATGGCTCAGACATGAAGCACTTGGAATCCAGAGGTATGGGTAAGGACAGACGTAGGAGAGACACTGAGGCAGAGAGAACACACCAGACTTGAATAGGCGTACAAGAGCAAAGTCCACTTCTAACTATGAAGGAGAGATAAACATGTTTTTTGTTTAGATCACAAGTGGGGGATAAGAAAAAGATTTGTGAGGGAGCAGGTGATGTTTATCCCCTTAGAAGTCGAACCGCCATGTGAGGAAGATTGGTTGTTATCCAGCTGAAAAACATCCTTCAATACATTCTGGGAGGAGATATAAATGTAAGTCAAAAACAGGAGGTGGGGCCTTTGGAGACTTGGGATAGTTTTGGCTGTTCATCGCTCTACTTCAAGTTGCTTCTAGAAAGAACAGCTTGAGGGAAGGCTTTGAGGCTCCAGGCTCCACTGAGATTCCGGGTTCTGGTTGCTCCAGAGTTCAGCAGAAGAAATCCTGCTGATTACACCAGGAGAATCGTGCTTCAGAAGTGATATCCTTACGGTTTCATTATTGTTTTCTTTAATCTTCTTTTCCTATTGTTTAGGATAGTCGGATTATAAGTGAGGTACTCTTGGTTAGTAAGTTCATAGTAAAATATATTTGTTAAGAAAACTGAGCCTACATTACTACTTAATTTTGGAAGCACAAAAATATCACTTTACAGTGCCTTATTTTTGAGGAATTCACTGATGAAGCACACAGTCAGGGGCAGCTGGTTCACTGAGCTGTGAATTCAGGCTGATGAGGACCATAAGGGTCCCAGATACAGAGTGATCACACATTAGTTTTGTTAATCAGCATTTGCTACAACAGACCTCTTCAAAGGGGAGGGAAATGTAGGTAATACAATGAGTTCTAAACTATCAAATAACCAGCTTCCTGCTGCCCCAAAGCCTGGCAGCTTGTGAGATCTGTTAGGAAGTTCTGTTCTCACCAGCTGATTCAATGCAAGCTCTCTCAGAGGTGTCTTTAAAACATGAAGGTAATAGGAAGGGGTACATCTGACCCGAGGGAGGGCAACGGGGAAAATAAGGGCTACTTCTACTTAGAAATAGAGAGAGAGTTAAACACAAACAAACAAACAAACAAAAAAGAAAAATATAAAATAATGAAGGGGTGGTCTAGAGTTAGTTTTGGCAAGAAAGGGTAACTGGCAACCAAGAAAACATCATAATTCAAGTGTTAGAAAGAAAAAAAGTCCCTCAAGAAGGATCTTCCTAATTGTTTAAAAACAGATCTTTCTAAAAGTACCAAGAGGCACTGTTGGCTGAGTTCTAGGAAATACTCTGTGTACACAGATATCTGCTCTGTCTTCCCATTCATGGCTCTAACACAGTGCAAATCACTTAGCATATACTGATTTTAATAATCTAAACAGTGGAAAAATCACTCAATTAAACTAAATTGCAGGCTAACTTAGAAATTTTATTGTTAGTGCCTTATATAACCCCTTAATGTTTCACTGTAGGCACCTATATCTTAGATCCACATATACAAGCCACTGACAATCTAAAAATTATCTTGCCAGGCAAGGTGGCACATGCCTTTAATACCAACCCTTGGGAGGTAGAAGTAGGTGGTTCTCTGTGAGTTTCAAGTCAGCCTGGTCTACAAAATGAGTCCAAGACTGCCAGAACTGCAGGAGAAACCCTGTCTCAAAAAACAAACAAACAAACAAACAAAACAATCAAACAAATAAAACAACAACAACAAAGAATTATCGTTATATTGTCTAAAAAATCAGATTAAAAATAATAAGGACATACACTTGGTAGCTCAATATCTCTCTGTAAAATATTTTATACTTTGAGAATTGTATAATTGTAGTTTGATTATATACATCCTTTTCTCCAATTCTCACTGAGTCCATGCCTTCTATACCCATGTACCCACTCAACAATAAGTACAATTTTAATGTTTAAACCCGTCTTTAAATAGATCATCTTTAAACAGAGGATCCAATTTGTGCTGCCCATATACTCCTGGATATGTGGACATCCACTGGAGCATGGTCAATCTATCAGAAAACCTTAAAGAAAACAAGCTGTCTCTCTTCTACAATTTTTTTTCTAGCCATATATCTGATGGGAATTAATAACTAGAATATACAAATATTTCACAATCTAAATAATAAAAAATTAAGAATCCTAGTCAAATGGGTAATAAGATGAGCAGCCAATTCTGAAAAACATAAGAAATAAAGCCTTCAGTCTCATTAACCTTCACATAAATGCAAATTAAAAATGTAATGAAATTCTATTTCTCCCCAATCAGAATGGCAACCACTCATAATGATCACAAAAAATGTAGACAAAAGGAAATCCTGATATACTGCTAGTGTGAATGTAAAGTGGTCCAGTCAATATGAAAATGAACATTAATGTTACAAAAATGAATTAAATATAGATTTACCATATGACCCAGCTCTATGACTCTTGGGTACTTAACAGAAAAGACTTCAAGCCTACATATCACTGAGATTCTTTCTGGCTAACACAGGACATATGTGAAGACCATTTCGATTGCAGGGTTCTCTGTAAGCTTAGCTCAAGCACCCACCGCAACCAATCCTGTAACAGCCCCATTCTCTGGAATCCCAGCCCTGCTGTCTTCTCTCCCCTTCCTCAGATGTTGGTCACACCAGCTTCTATTTTCTCGTCAACCTTTCTGGTGTAACTCCTGAGATAGCCATCCCATGACACTGCCAAATCCTGACAAATTCAGGTCTGTATAAAATTAGCTTTGTCTACATTTCTCATGCTTCAATTTGCAGGTATTTAAATGGGTTAGAAATTATGTACTTACGATAAACTTTTATCCACTATGATGCTCAAATACTGAAAGGCATTTGGTAACTTACTAAAGTAAATGCTGTTTATGAAATCAGTATCTCATATCTCTTTTCCATTATGGCAATCGCATATCTTTTTTTTTTTTTTTTTTAACCATTGTGCTCATCTGTTTTCCCAGTTGAATTTGAAATACTATGAATTTTTCTGTGCTTAACTAGGAAAAGCTGGACTCCCAGTGTCAGTAGCTTGCTGAAAGGCACCAGAACACTTCCTGCCCACAATTCTCATTGAACATCTGCCTTCCCCACCAGCTTCATGGCAGCTTGAGGGCCTCTTTGAGAGAATAAAGCAAGAAAATTTGAAAAATGAACTATTTTTTTTAAATTAAGACAGAAAAAAAACCTGTTTTTTCAAGGAGAAGCATAATACTAGCAAAATTTCAAAAGGATGTATCATTAGAGATATTGTCAATACTAGAAAAGCAAATAAAAACCTTTATTCACAAAAGTCTTAAATGGTTATAAGTGAAAGACTCAACTCATACAAACTGTTGATAATAAGAAATAAAATAATAAATCACATAACTATTAAAGAAATTGAACTTCTGTTTAAAAATCTTATTATGAGAAAACTCTCATTCTGGTTATTTTTATTGAGGACATAGCTCAATAATTTATGATTAAAATAAGTTCAACATACAATAGCTATTTTCTGCACCCAGAATAACATTTATATAAGAACTTCTTGTGCATAATGCAGTGTAAAGAAAAGAAAAAGGAAAGATAAAAAGGAAGAAACTATCCCACAGACTGGACTTTCTTTGTAACACAATTATGAAAACTATTATATTTCAAAGTCACAAACTGAGTCCAACAACTACCTAAAAAGAACAGAAATGCAATTCAAAGTTACCACCTAAATATCAGCTAAGTAAAATTGACATGAGCAAAAGAAAGGGAATTAGAGAAATATATCAAATAGCAATCATAGCCAATATTTTAGCAGGTGCAACAAAATTTAACATTTCTTTATTCTAAAATACTCTGAAAATGGGAGAGAAAATATAGGCAACAAAGATCACTGAAGAAATTGGATATTGAGGGCATCACATACTTTTCCCTGACGCAATCTGTGACAGTGAAGTTAGAAAGGAAAGCAAACAACAATAGCCAGTCATTACTCCTGTTAAAGCCCATTGTGTTCAAAAATAGTAACACAAAAACAAAAATCACAAAAACGAGACACTTTTCAAATGCATTCATGGAAACATCAGTAATCAGTAGACGGGTGATAGCAAACAGTGAAGTCAGTTATAAGCTTAGATGTTATCTGATGGCGTTCTTAGTGTTGGGTTGGTGGAGGCTAGTCTATATCTTCTAAAAGAATTTACTCTGTAGGTCCAAGGATGTTATGTTACATATGGAGTTAGACAGTAAATAGCTATAGGAGGACTAAGATAGCCCAAGGTAATTTAGCAGAAGATTGGAACATTCCAACGTTCCACTACAGTTGATATTCTGATCAGTCCATCAGCCTTGTAGGATGTGTACTATAGGAGAGAAAGCACCCCCAAGGACTTTAGCTAGCAATATACATAAACAATTTATTTGTATATGTACTAAAGAGATATTAATAAGAATGTACTCTAGGTGGTCCCTTAACATACACCCCTATAAAAAAAGAATGTGCATTTCAAAAAAATTTCCATAGTAACTCTCAGATGAGTGGATAATTTCAGTTTATATTAAGATGGATAAATAAAGAGGTTAAATCCAATAATGAAATAGGATGCACCAATGGAAATACGAGAGAACAGCTGCAGAAATGAATGAATGAATATTGCAAACAACACAGGGAAGCGTTTCATTGCAAGGGCTACGGTGTAGGGAACAGCATTCCTGTGACAAAACAGAGTACAAGAAATGTTTCCTGGAGATGACTCAGCAGTCAAGGGTGCTTACTGCTCTTGCAGGATCCCACTTATCTTCTTAGCACCCATGTTGGGTGGTTCCCCACTGCCTGTAACTCCTGCTCCAGGGAAACCTTCACCATTTTCCAGCCCTCATGGGCACTGGCATTCATGTGCACACTCCCATGTACAAACACACAAATACATAACTAAGTTATAAGGCATCTTTGAAAAGTGTAGTTCCTGAAATACATACATAATATATATAATCAAAAGATATGCCAATCATGTAAATCAAAGTATCAACAGAATGCTGACCTGTGGCAAGGAAAGAAAACAGTGCCAGAGTGGAGCTAAGAGATAGAATATCATGTGTAAATTACGCTCATCAGCTAGATAACCCCAGCTCGAGGTAGATTAGGAGACATCGCAGCTGCCCATGACGTACCCTCCTCACCCACGTTGGAGACGCCCTTTCCCTGCCAGCTGCAAGGCAGAGTGCTGCTGACATCACAGAACTGCAGAGTCTTCCGGAAAGCCTTGAGAATTAAATAGGACGTTCTTCCCCGACTGTCATCTTAATTAATCTCAGAATCATCTATTTTCACATCCCTGGCATATCGTCAATAAGTGTTGGTTCTGAAAATGCCTGGAAAATAGCTTTTTTTTTTTTAAAGAGCTGAAATTCGTTATTTGTATTCATTTCCTACCATGGCAAAAACCCCGTTTTAAATGATTCGTTTACAAACACAAGGTGATTCACAGGCTTTGTGGCTAGCTTTGTGTCTTTGTGGCGGAGTTTGGATGGTTCTGGCGAAGTCTAATGCAGACACCAGCAAAAAGCATGCTGGGAGCTTGTGTAGTTTTTTTCCTCCAGACCGTTCAAAGGCCCCTGTGCCTTGCAGTCACTTTTAAAGCATTTATTAGGAAAACTTCGTATGTGCAACTGAGTTAGTTGGAGGGATCCTATGCTGAAGGTTCATCCTAAACTGTACACTGCTGTGAACATTTTATCTGGCTTGCCTTAATCACATAGGTATTTATCTGTTTTTATATTTATCAACCATCAGTCTATTGAGTTACGTAACTGTGTTTACCACCCCAGTGATTTATCATAAGGCAAACTTCCAATGAAGTCAGTGTCCAACCAATCAGCTTTCCAGAAATCAAAACCTCATGTCTCTAGCTCCTGAATCAAAAACAAGTGGTCCACAAAATGGGAGCTTTTGCCTAAAATGTGGCATTTCAAGAAAATTATCTTAGTCTCTTCTCACTTCATTTTATTAATTTCTCTATAAATTTTCATGGAAAGTTTTAGGCAGACTTTTGCATAGGTTTTTCTAGCACATTTTCTAGCATACGTTAGAAATCCTGAACACTGAAATTCTAGAAGATTGACTATTTTTATAATCAACACATACAGGAGGCTGTCAGTAAACAAGTTAGATTGGAGTCTCGGAGGGGGGGGGACACTTGCTAATGGAAGGGTTCTAAATGTGGGTGGTTCGGAGCTTGCATTCGCCATTATCTGGTAAAACAGTTTGCATTAAACCTAATACAAACTAATGCTCCCCCACACATGCTTTTACTTGAATTCCCCTCAGACGTGATTGCAGAAAACCATCCCGTGCAAAGGTTTTTCTCTCTTCTGCCGTGCAGTGATTTCACTCCTCATGTTTCTGTCAGGATGAAAATTAGATTCAAAGACAGCTCTGCAGCTGATGACTCCGCCACGGTATGAAGTGCTCAGGTCTCTGTGGCCATAATGAACATATGCAAAGTCATTTTAGACAGCCTGTCTTGGAACATAAAGAGACGCTCCTGTTCCAGTGCTCTCGGTTAGGCTGCCAGCACTACTCATGTCCTCCGGAAGCCAGCCACAGAGGAGAGCAGGGAAATGGCGTGGCACCTGAGCACCTGATTTCCAAGGACTTTCTGTGTTTACATCCATCCTGGTTAGTTTTCCGAGTTTCTTTTTGCTCATAACTAGTGTGTGTTAAAATCATGTTTGACAGAATGTGTAGAGTCCGAAGTTTTCTGGGAATGGCCAGGGAAGATGTTAGACCACTCAAACTAGACGTATGGAAGGCATTTAGTTTATAAACTGTTTTGTACAAAAAATTTAATACAATGAAATTTAATACAATACAAAAAAATCTAAGATACGCTGAAAATTTTTACAACGGGAATTCATATACTGACTGCTGTACACCTAACATAGAAAGGTGTGAGAGAGTGGGTGGGGCTCTTATTGTTCTGCTGTATTCAAGCACTACTGCTTATTACTTTGAAGAGTGGCACTGACAAACTACCACCAAAATAAATTAAAATTTATATATGTCACACATCCTTGTCTAGATTTCACAAACCCAACTGTGGCATACACTCACACTCGCATATAAATGAAAAAAGAAAAAGATGGAACAAAGAGGGAAGGAGTTGGTCATTGAGAGTCACAAGAGAAAACCTAGATTTTTAGTTCCATGCATGTAGGAAAATAATAAATCACGGAAGTGAAGCACCTAGTGGCTGAAAGTGATGACATAACACTTAAAACCAGAAGAAAATGTAATGTTTAAATTTCACATGCCTAAAGAATGTACGAAAAGAGCTGGGCGAGGTGGCACAAGCCTGGGACCTCAGCACCATGGGAGACAGAGACAGGCAGATCTCTGTGGGTATGAGGCCAGCCTGGTCTACAGAGTGAGACCAGAATATGCGACACTATATAGAGAAATACTGTCTCTTTTTTTAAAAAAAAATATACAAAAAGGTGATACCTGCCAATGAAAAGTAGCAAGGGGCGCTGACTTTGGACAAGGAGAGTGACACAGGTGCGGTCCCCATGGGAGAAGTAAGGGACGCAGGTCTGTTCACCTGGATCCAGGACCTGGGCTAATATATTAAATATCAGGAGTTGGGACTGAAGAGATGGCTAGGTAGTTTAAAACACTTGTCAATCTTGCAGAGAACCTGCTTTGTTTCCTACCGCCTATGGGGCAGCTCACAACCATCTCCAACTCCAGTTTCAAGGGATCTGATGTCCCCTTCCGGACTCCATGATCATCAGATACACACATAATGTACACATATGTACAAGCACTGACACATTTTTAAAGTTTTTTTTTTTTTAAATCTGGAGAATAAACCGAATTTCCATTATGTAAGATAAAATTAATATGCAAGATTGCTATATTTCCTCACACCAACAATGGACAACAGAGACACTGAACTAACAAAAGCGCCTATTTAAAATTGCATCAAAGATGATTTAAAAAGTATCTGACTTGTATATTGAAAACTCCCCAACAACACTGAGAAAGATGAAGAATCTAAGCAACTAAGGATGCCTCCAATGCCTTTGGATTGGAGTTGAAGTGGTAATGATCTGTACACATTCTCTTGTGTTGCTGTAACAACAATTGGATACATTATTCATCATTTTATTTTTATCCTATTATTATATATCTCTAGATTAGAATTAAAGTTCTATAAATAAACCCATACAGATATGACCGGTGGAATTTTAATGAGGGTGCCAAGAACATCAAAGAAGAAAACCGAATCTTTTAAACAGATGAGTAATAGAACTGAGTACCCAAATGCAGTGGGATGAGTTCTAACTGCATCTCGCATGTCACACAGCCTTTCGATGTGGATGCTGATGACTCCATGATCTTATGAGCAAAATGCAAAGCACTGAAACCCATCAAATCATGAAATCTAGATTAACAAATAGAGAATTTGGGTTTTCCTAAGCTACCCACAGAACTTGCTCGTTCTGTCTCTCGAAATGATGTTGGCAGGACTTGCTTCTCTTTTGAATAACTTTCCAAGAGGAAACTATGTGTATCAAATGTTCACAGGTGGAAACACCGATGCATCTTCTAGAGGAGATGCATGGCTGCCCATGCTTTCCATTGTCTTTACAAAGACTGGCACTTCGCGTGCCGAATATGACTTCTATATTCACTTATAACTAGAAATAATTGACTAACAAAAATATAAAAGAGTGTACAGTCAGGGTGGCACAGAGAGAAGGTAATTATGGGCTAAAGACTGTGTATC
Organism: Acomys percivali; assembly: GCA_907169655.1. NCBI lineage: Eukaryota > Metazoa > Chordata > Mammalia > Rodentia > Muridae > Acomys > Acomys percivali. Next base: position 25,028,194 of record OU015742.1, on the reverse strand, counting down.
CCTACCAAACACATATATTCAAGCTAGAAACTCTAACGTGGTGACTGGAAGGAGGTGGATCTAGGAACTTATTTGCTTTTTTGATAAAATTGTATGGGGTCTACCCAGGATGGGGCGACTGGCATATACACTAGAGGAGAGATCAGAACTAGGGTCTAATCATTTCTCTCCCCGAACTGCTCTCCCCCTTCACACCTCCCCATGATTCTCTCCCCCCCCCCCCGTGGCCCTTTCTCCTTTGTGTCTTCCTGCTCACTCTTATCTTTCCTCCCTTTCTCCCTGCCCTTCACAGGCATTCAGTCTGCAGACATTTGATCTATGGCTTGCAGGGCTCCCAAAGCGAAATATAAATCTTTGTTGAAAAAGCCTTCCAGCCTATGATTTTGCAGTGATAGCCTGATTTGAGTAATGCATTTTAAAATGATAAGGGAGAGAGAAGTGAGAGAAGAGAATTCTGGGGAATGAGAAATATACTTGTTCAACTAAAAAGTGTAGATCAGAGAAAATTTTTAAATGGCGATGTTTATAATATCATTTGCGGGTGGACTGGAATAACATTGCTTTGTTGATGAAGTGAGGTTTGGGGATGTAGTTATTTTGATGCTTAAAAGAAAATGAATCCACTACAAGTAAGTTTATTAGATTTTAATTATGAAGAAGTCATGGAGTGATTTATGTTTTGCTGTCTTTTCTGTGACGTGACCGTATATACAATCTATAATATACTCAGGAAACAATGCAGACAAAGGAGGTCTACTGAGTTCTCATTTGAAATGTTAGTTTCACCCTTACTTGTGATGAGCAGATACTTCAAAATGAGACTTGAGAGGGAGCAATAGGTAAAGATTAGGTGGTTAACAAGGCAGAAAATGGAAAGACATGGCAAACAAGAGGCTGGCCAACAGCGAGGGGCGCATCATAACACAAGCATGCATAACACATGCGTAACACAATGGAGAAATCTCTCTGCAGTTCTGCTAATTAAACCTCTTTTTCACAATGAGCTGTGTAAACTATCACTCAGATGTTTAGACACTGGGCTTCTTCAGGTATGAATGATGATGCAGTTTAGCCAAGACAGCAGCAAACCAATAAACGAGTGAGAGCAAACGATTCACTGAGCTTGGGAGATCAACACATTGGGCTTGGTTATAGCCTCATATGAAGCTGTTTTCTTTTCTAAACATGTTCTGTTTTGTCTTCACCTGGATTTCCTTCTGGTCCACAGAGCTTACCTTCTCCACTTCAGTTCAAAGGTCGCATACCTCTGAGGTTCTTCACTGAATCTTTTCCTGTATTTGTTTTACCTTCTCAGCAACAAGGACAAATGGTTTCTTTTCCTAAGCTGCATCTGCTGGAGTGTGACATGTAAATAATTATGCTCACATTAGAGGCAAAGATTTATTGTTACTAAATTAGACAGTATCTGTAAAATGCTTCACAACACACCTGACATGACAAAGATCCAACTCGAGGCACGGTGAAAGGTGAAACGCTGCTACTTCTGTCCTGAAGGCTCATATGCTGAGAGCTGTTTTCTTCTATTATCAGGCTAGTTATGCTCCCGCATTGTCAGCATTGGGTACATTTCCAAAGAGCTGATCTTTGCTATTTTCTCTGTTGTAACAGTGCTGATCTCTTGAGCTCTAACCATTCTCCTTTTTGTGTTTTATAATTTTGTCTTTGAATTGGCACTGAGCATCTCAATTCCTTCCCTAGCTCCGGATGCTGAAGTCATTGATGTGAAGGTGGTCCAGCGATCTAAAGCATCAGCGTTGAGCTCTGCTTCCACATTTTAAAGTCCAGCCCAATACATTCTAGTTTTTCTATGTGTGAAAAACACAAAGATTTGTGGAAATTATTTCCAAAATTTCAAAAACTAAGCATGAACCATAAAGCTCTGGGCTCCATTTTGGGAGTAGAAGAAACAGAATGCCAAATATGAAGCCTTGGGGAAGTCCCAAGGAGGGTGTGTCTATCCAGCTACCGTGGGCCCTGGCTTGTCACTGCCCCATAATCCACCTGTCTAAAGCCATTACTTCTGTGAAATCCTTTTCCCCCATATAACAGTGAATGTGCAAGGAAGTTGGCAATCTCCAGTTGGTGGTTTATTATATTCTAAAAAATGTATGTTGTGCCATGTATAAAGATGAGGGCTATTTATGTACATTCCTTCCTAGGGAACTTCTCAAACTTCAATTCATACTCATCTCTTAGAGCTTCCTATTAAAAATGCAGAATCCTCATTAGTTTGCTCATAAAAGAATGCTAGATGACATTGGCTTGAGTAGTTCCTGCCCCTCACTTTGAGAAGCCTTCTTGGGAGCTGAGGCAGTGCCAATACCCCACTTTGAAGGGAAGAACTGTAAAAATCCCCAAAGATGCAAGCAGATATCAAATCTAAGCAATTGATATTTTTAACAAATAAAATACCCTTTTCTTCAGCCTTAATCAATATTTTTGAGCATTTAATTTTAAGTTAAACAAGGTAAAATACAGTCATTTCCTCTTAGTTAAAGAACAAAAATGCTACATATTGAAGTCAGTTACTCAAGAGAAATAATGCTCAAAGTTCAGAGACTGCATACCTTCCTTAGGAATTACACCCCACCGATGGATTTGCTCTTGTTATCCTTGGGAAATGGCTTGCTTTTGCTAAGATTTTAAAGAAAACTCTAGGAGATCGATTTCCAAGACTTCAGAAGAAAAAGTCATTAAGCCCCGAGAAGCTTCAAAAGCTAGGCAAAGTCCACTAAATGGGAAAAGTTTTCCCTGCAAAGAACCTCATTATAGATGCTTCAAGGAAAAGTCTCCATGTAGCAAAAACGATCCTGATATTACGAAAGTGCATTTCAAATGGGATTCTACCTGTAATGAGATGGGGGTCATGACCTTCGGCAGTGCTAGAGGCAGGAGAAGAGGAAACGTGGAGCCGCTCAGGGAATAAGATGAGAGCCAAACTGTAGGGCACGGAACATCAGGAATATTTTCTGACGTTAGGAGAAATTGGGCCTCACAAGAGTGAGAATGAGACAGGACAAAGCATGCCTGTGGCTTCACAGCATTCTTCCCCTCTCTATGACACACCAAGATAGACTGGCGATTTTATTTTCATTCAAGTAATCCAATATGCAGAATTTTCTCTAGGAATTAACCCAATCTTTCTTGGTTATTTCAGTTTTATTCATTTCTTTTTTTTTGCATTAATACGAAGTAGAAATGATGAATGGTGGAAGTTCAAGCATCTTTCCTGATTTTTCCGTTTATATCATAAATATCCATAGGCTTTTATCATCCGATGCTTTTCTTTACTGAATGAGACTGGGGCTTTGAAGAAGTGTTAAGTTAGTGTGTGTGGGCATATGCGTGTATGCACACATGATGTGCATGTATGTGAGTTCTATTCTTTCATTTTCCTCTTTACTTTGAAGGTCACTCTTTCCCTTCTGAGTTACTTTAGTTCACTGAAGCTTTCCTTTCTTCCCCTCCCCTCAGTGTCCCCCACCCCGACTTCTCCTATAATGCTAGGCATGGAACCTGAAATGTTTTGCATGTTAGATAAGCCCTCTGCCACCCACCAGGCTATGCCAGCAGCCCACTGTTACTCCTTAAAGCTTACGGGATCTTCATTCATCTCTTTGAATGCCCATGAGCAGCTCAGCTTATCCACAAGACTCTCAAACACACACTTCTTACCTTGCTGCTGCATACTCTCTCTAAGCTTATTATCCTTGACTTCACTGAATTTGTTTTCATATTGATTAATAATATGATGAAGGAGTTTACAATCTGTCACAGAATAATTATTACATGTCAGTGCCCCATCCCGACATTGGCATTTTCTGTCCCCAGACAGAAAACCACTTAAATCTTAGATAGCTTTATTTTTATTCTTTCTTCTCTTACCTGCTCATAATTAAGTGTGATGAGTTTCTTTGATATCACGCACCTCTGATATCTCTCCTACTTTTAGGCTGTAATTTTTAAGATTTATAACTAAACCTCTAAATCTCACCACATCACATTTGAAAAATGATGCTTGTTCCTGGCTAATTTTTTAAGGACTTCGAGTGTGGAACGAAAATATTATAACAAGAACAATAAATATTTGTCAAAAGTAGAAACAAGGCTGGGATGCATTACAGTAGTAGAACACTTGTACTTATAAGGTCCTGTCTTCAATTGTACTGTTCCCCAGCCCACGAAGAAAAGATAAGCACCAAAAATATTACAGTCCACTCTTCTAACTTTGAAGTTTTCTGATATCTGCTTCACTTGTGGCTTTTCTGGAGCTGTGATAATATTGTTCTCTGCTTTTACTTTATATTTCAAACCTACCAGAAACCAAAAGGAGATATTTCACAACAATTTGAGATATTGCCAAGTTTTAGATTTTTTTCCTGTTGAAACAACTTGCATACTGAAGTAGAAGTTTCTTGTTTCTTTAAAAATTCTGTTGTGTCACGTGATGTTTTTCCTGGAAGCTGTTCTAGTTAGAGGTGTTGTTTTGGCCAACTGAAAACATCCGTGTGTGAAGAGAGTGTCAACAGAGGCCCGAGATGGTGAGGACACTTTTGCATTGCTGTGCTTTGCAACAGTTCACATAGTTTGGCTGGTCTTCAGTTTGGTATACTTCACTTCACAGAGAGAAATGCTCTGAGATCTCCTGGCACTCCCTCTGAGTCCACTGACTCATGCTTTGTCTGAGTTTTGTTGTTTCTGCTAGATTGTGCCACTGCTACTGATTTGTGTTGCTGTTTGTTGTTTGCTATTTGCCTAGACTTCCTGGCAATGAAGAGTGAAAATGCCCTAAGGAACTATGTCTAAAAATATCCACATGCCCTGCTCCTATTAACCTTCATTCTCTCATACCTCTGTCGGTGGGTTGGAAAGGAGCATTTAAGAACCCTAAATAAAGTAGTACCCTAAAAATATCTAAGCCTACGCATATGTCAACCCTGCATGTGTTGTGATCAAAAGCTATCTGTAGAAGATCTCAGCTGAGTTTTAGAAGGGAAAGGACTGATGTGGACATTAATCTGATTGTCAAGTCACTTCAGGGACATTGTCCAAGGTAGCACTGCCTAAGCATGATGAGGCATCAGCTTATGAGTGACATGTACAGAAGGGGCAATGACAAGAAGAATTTTGATACAACATGTTCTGTAAATTAATGTATGGACTTTAATTTGATATTTTCCATTAAATTATAATGACACTTTTAATGAATTAATTTGTGTGTGATTGTTGGTTGGCTGCTTTTTTTTTTTTATAAAATCAGTTTCCTTTTAAAGACTTTAATGTGTTTATCTAAGGTTTAAAGTGTAAACATTGAGGAGAAAATGATGTATGTCTTCCTAGAAACAGGTGCTTGTTCCTTTCTACAGACTCCAGGAATCTCAAATATTTGATGATTTTATTTCACAGAGACTTACATCAAAAGTTACAAGTCTAACTACTTCAATACCAGGACCACAGCATCACTGTGTTAACTGGGGCTTCCACTGTCAGCAAAGACTACAGATATAAAGGACCCTTTCCTTTTAATAATCATTTATATCCAAATTTGAATAGTTTAAGCCTTGTCATAGTCAAAACAGAATCTATCATCAGAGAAACCTCTATCTGTTGGCTACAATCCTCTGCTTTACTAAAGGGCTCCTACCACAGCCTTGTATTGATTAAAAAGTGAGGATACTGCTTAAAACAGCCTTACATGGGAGGTTTTGAAGAAGGGGGATATTTAATAGATTACATATTCCATGAAAGCAGAAAGCTGACTATTTGTGGCTAGAGGAGTCCAAGGCAGGACAGGGAGATTGGGGTGAAAGTAGAAAAATAGGATCAATGAAAACAAGTTATGTATGAAAAGGCCGTAATGAAGCAACACTTTGCTAGTTAAAAAAACAATAATGAAAACCAGAAAAACCCTCAGAATATTCTATGACCATTAAGCTGTTTAATATCATATATACATCATCTCAAGAGGTAGACAAAGCCCCAGTTCTAACTCCATAGCATGGCTAAGTTTGCAGGGCTTTTTGGTGGTGTGACATACTGTCATGTCAAACAGAACAATGCAGAACCAAGTGAGGCAATAAAGAGCTCTGACAATAGTTGTGAAATAACACAATTTTTTGGTTACAGAGCACGTTCCTACCCTTTCAAATAAATGAAATTTATAAATGTGTTATATGCTAACATTAAATTTTCTCAGCATTTAGAAACTGGACCACAAATGTGATTCCTTGCTTGTTTAACCATTTCCCCCATTTTTATTTGTGCCACTACAAAGGTATTACTCTTCCCAAATCAGCCAGAAGAAACTTTAAGAGAACAGCACCCCATTTCCCATGAGGGATGTTGTATAGGTTCTTTTTGTTGCTTCCTTGGGCAATAGATGGTTTTGTTTTATTGGGAGTTATTGTAAGTTATTATTGGTCCTATTCAGATAGAAAACAAGGTGGGACTCAGGGATGTCTTTCTTTTCCTTTATCTTTCTTTCTTAGATTTGGAGATAGGAGTTGAAAAGAAAGAACAGGGAATATAGAAATGTATAGGGATGATAGGACAAAAAGTAGATTAGCGAATCTACTCTTCAACATAATGTCTTAATTGTTACCCACAAGGTTATTTTTAAATCACTGGTAATGAATTTTGTATATTGATGCAAAATAAGTTTCATTTTAATAGATTGGCATAGAAGTGAAATGTAAAATTATCCTTCACTCTCTCTCTCTCTCTCTCTCTCTCTCTCTATATATATATATATATATATATATATATATATATATATATATTTAGGATAATTAAGTAATACAAGTTAATTGCTAGTTGGTGAAGTCATGGGCATGTCAATTACTAGTCTATTTTAATCACAAGAATACACAGCCTAGGTTTAACAGATAGATATGATTCTATAGATATATAGGGTAAAATAGTTAGATAAGGTCTTCAAAAACCTCAGAGGTCTACAGAATACAGCACTTAAAGAAGTTTTTATTAATTTAAAGATTCTTTGACAATAAGGCAGATTAATTCCTGGTAACAACAAGCCTACCTCAAAGAAGATGATAAGCGTAAAAGAACCTCCTTATAGAGATGGCTTCAAATGTGGCAAACAAGCCACTGGGGGAAAGATCCTTGTTTCAGCCACAGACAGAATTCTGCCCCTAAATGTGCAAGTTTGGATGCGGGCAGAGTTGAAAGGCAAACTCTGCCAAGATAAGGTAAGCAAGTCCTCAATGCTTCCTACCTCACAAATATGTCTGTCAGATATATTGGACCAGAAGGCTGAATAAGATGCTCCAACATTATGGAGAGTTTTGGGTGGCTGTTCAGGCAGCAAACTATGTTTTTCATTTTCTCATTTTGGAAGCTGCTAACCTGCACTTGCTGTCTACTCAGGTAATTAATTTTTTTCCTTCTCCAGTCTCTCATGGGGTTGAAGACCAGATAGCTTAGTTTTCCAATTAAGCTTAGATGTTTAGGGGTTAAGATGTTTTTTAGGTCTAGATAGATGTTTTAAGTTGAAAGAAATGAGACATGATAGATATTGGCTTACATTCTGAATTTTAGACTCATCAAGATACAAAAGCTGTTTTCTTCAAGACTGCCAAATACAAACAGCCACAACACTATGAATTTAAAATTTATATAATTCCTGATTGTTTCATGGTTGTTCTTGCAGTGTGTAGTTTATTATATATATGTGTGTGTGTGTGTGTGTGTGTGTGTGTGTGTGTGTAATAATATAAATGTATTTGTAAATTTTTTTAAAAAGAGAAAAATGTACTTAGAAGTTTCAGACAGCACCTGCCCTTTTACAGTTATCGTCCTTCCCTGTAGTTTTGAAGGATGAAAAGGGTATGTGTGTGATGCTGGCCAACTTCCTCAACACAGTGATGAAGTCAGCTAAGACTTTCCATCCTGAGTCTTGGCTTAACTGTATAAGTGATCATTGTTTCTTGGTATCAATGGGTTTAGATTAGGATCTCTGTGTCTGCAACTGTGGGAATCATACATGTCTATCAGATTCTACAGTAAGGAAGGCTGTGGGTGATTTGCTTTGTCCCAGCCCTGTCTCCTTGCCACCCCAAAGCTGACATCTAGGGACCCTCAAAGGGACAGGCTGTTATCCAAAAGTCAAGATCAGAAGTAAATTGTCACATCAAAATTTAGTTAACACAATTAAACTGGCATAGTTAATGGAGCTAATTTTTAGATGTTTCCCGCCCCCCCCAAAAAAATTTAAAACAGTTTTCTATCAGATCACTCTGTTTTTATGGTGTAGGCTAAGCTAGGGAATTATATGGTCCATAGTTGTCTGAGCCTCACTCTCCACTCCGTATAGTTGAATGTCTATAATATTTTATTCACCATTCAATTCTGGACAGCTGGATGACATGTATGCTTCAGGTCCCCATACCAACTGAACAATCTCTACCTTTTGGATAACACTGACTGAGTGCTACCACGGGCTTCTTGTAATCCAGGGAAAGCCAATGTGCATATCCTCAGGAAAATCACTGATAAGACATGGAATTAGCACATCAAGTCTGGCTTACAACAGAGAGCGCCCTTTCTGAAATCTAATCGTGACCTAGGACTCTGAGGGTGCCTGCCTTGAAGAGCTGGGGAGAGATAGAAAAGACTGCTGGTAACTGTAGTTCTAAGCCTATGGAAGTCAGTCAGGGATGGATGTGCTGTCTGATCTTACTGCTCACAGAAGGCAACATGATGTCTTTGAACTGTGTGACCTTGTATAAGGGAGTAGGAGGCACTATGATTGACGGTGCTCTCTGAAATTGACCTGTCACTGGAAGGTACTTCATATCCTTATACTACGGTGGCTCTCAGGCACTGGCTGTAGTAACAACAATGTGAAGTTATCTGTCTTCCCACTGTTTTAGAGTTCTCTTTGTTGAATGTGCTCTCCACTGACATCCTCTCCGGACATAGAAAGTTTGAGTCAGATGGAAGTGATTTTTAATTAAAATGAAACCAGAGATTGTTGTGATCCTTCCATTGTAAACAGGTCAGGGAAAAAATAATTCACAGAAAATCAATTGAAGAAAACACATAATTCTGATTATTACATTTAGATAACACAGAGATTGTATTTTTCTTCTGAACAGTGTGTCTTCAACTGATATATTTTAGAATTACACTAGAAATGTAATTTTGAATGTTAAGTTAGAAGAGATATATCTAACTCATTAACTCATGGATTATATAAAACTTCAATGGAACATATGGATGCTGTAGTTATAGGAGCAACAAGCTGAAATCAGCATTGAATGTAATGCTTGGCCATGTGCTTTATTGAGTCCTTTTTAACTCTGCTTTGCTGAGAGATGGGTTCTTTTTTTCTCTCAATATAAGCAGAGGGTCTGGACCACAATAGCCTTTCTAAAATAAATTGTCATGAATAGAAGAAATAGAGTGAAAAGCTGCAAGTTACAGCCTTACAAGGATGTAGGAGTTATACTGTAAAACACTAATTATTATCTTATTATATAGTGCAACCTGGACTTATATTTCTTTTAAGAAAAAAAAATTCACATAAGATGATCCTTTACTTTGCATCTCAGAGTGTATCTTCAGAATTACCATCTTCTATCATTTCTCATACTCTCATCCCAGACTTGTTGAAGCTAAACATTTAGGGGGAGTACTCAAGATTTATACATTTAATAAATGTTCATAAGAGATTCATATTCATAGTGAATTTTCAAACCAGTTTATTCAACTACTAAGGTACCAGTGGTTTTCAGTGGTTTTCAGCAAGAAGCTTGTCTGATCTTTTCTAAATAACTAGATATGGGGTTAAGTTATGGGAACACTGACTGGCTTTGTAAATGGAGGTGATTCACACAGGCATCTGCATGGGAAGGAAGCAGAGAAATAGTGGCCATGCTTTCTACCTCCAAAGTGTCCTCCATGTTGGTCATGAGGCATGAAAAGGTGGGTGTAGCTCAGACATAAGAACCACCTTTAGAAAAAAAAAAAAAAGAACCACCTTTAGTTCACACAAGAGACGAAAATGTCATGCTAAAACTATTTTATAAATAACTATAAATTATCAAAGTGCAAAACTAAACCCTTTTATAAATAACTATGAACTATTAAATATTTTAATAATAGGTATACTTAGTTTTTGTTCATAGGTACATATGTGTATACCACATGTGTGCATATGGTTGTGGAGGACAAAAGAGGCATCATATTGCTAATCTAGATGCAATAAGAGGTTATGTGAGCTACCCAACCCGAGTGATAGAAACTGAGGCCAGGTTTTCTCCAATTGCAGGAACATGCTTCACTGCACAACAAGGACATTTGCCCAACTATGTTCATAGCAGCCTTATTCATGATAGCCAGAATCTGGAAACAACCTAGATGTCCCTCAGTCGAAGAATGGATAAAGAAACTGTGGTACATTTACATTATGGAATACTACTCAGCTATTAAAAACAAGGAAATCCTGAAATTTGCGGGCAAAAAGATGGAACTAGAAATGATCATCCTGTGTTCGTTAACCCAGACCCAGAAAGTTACACATGGTATATACTCACTTATAATTGGACACTAGCCCAACCTGGATGTCCTCTGAGAGTCTTTACTCAGCAGCGGATCAGGACAGATTCTGGGGCTTGCTATTGGGATTCCAGGTGAGAGAAGTATGGGAGAACAGGGAGATAGAAGGACCCAAAGGGTCCAGGAACCATACAAGAAAACCATCAAGGTAGTCAGATCTGGACCCAGGGGAGCCTGCACAAACTGCTGTGCCAACCAAGGACAATGCAATGCAGTAAACCTAGAAGCCCTATTCAGATCTAGGCAATGGACAGCACAGTTTTAGTCCCCACAGTTGTTTGGAGTGTGGAGACTGCCTCTGACATGAACTCTGGTGCCTCCTATTTGACCACTTCCCTTTGGTGTGGAGGCCTGGTGGCACTTAGAGGAAGGGGAAGTAGGCTATCCTTGCAAGACCTGATAAACTGATCACATGGTGGAAGATGAGGTCCCCTTCTGTCACAGGGTTAGGGGACAGGAGAACAGGAAGATACAAGTAAGGGGATAACAGTTGAGATGTAATGCGAATAAATTATTTAAAAATAAAAAATGAAAAAAAGCACTCTTAGCTGAGAAGCCACCTCTCCAGCCCCAAAAATATTTTTAAGGGATGAAAATGCATAAAATATTTTCCTTTTAGATTTTCCAATTTTGTGGAATACAGGCTTTTGAAGTAATTCCTAATGATTTTTTTTTTTTTAATTTCCTCAGTGTCTGTTGTTAAGTCTCTCTTTTTATTTCTGATTTAGTTACTTTGGCCAAGGGTTTGTCTCCCTTGTTGATTTTCTCAAAGAACCAGCTATTTGTTTCATTGATTCTTTTTATTGTTTTCTTTGTTTCTAATTTACTGATTTCAGCCCTGAGTTGATGGTTTCCTGTTGGTTACTCCTCTTTGGTGTGTTTGCCTCTTTTTATTCTAGAGTTTTCAGGTGTGCTGTATGTTGCTAGTATGATATCTCTTCAATTTATTTATGAAAGCACTTAGTGTTATGTTTATAAAACATTTGTAATGGCAAGAATCTGGAAACAACCTAGATGTCCTTCAACCAAATAATGGATATAGAAACTATGGTATGTTTACACAATGGAATACTACTCAGCTATTAAAAACAAAGAAATCTTGAAATTTTCAGGCAAATGGATGGGACTGGAAGGGATCATCCTAAACGAGATAACCCAGAGCCAGAAAAATGTATATGGTATATACTCAGTTATAAGTGGATATTAGCTCAAAATAGATCTCCTCTGAGAGACTCCACCCAGTGGAGGATCTGGACAGATACTGAGACTTGTTACTAGATTCCTGGTCAGAGTGGTATGGAAGAATTGGGGGACAGAAGGACCCAGAGAGTTTAAGCACCCCACAAGGAGAACATCAAGGCCAGCAGATGAGTACACAGGGTGGCGGGGGTGGAGAGGCCGTCTGCTGCACAAACTATTGCACCGACAAAGGACAATGCATGCACTAAACCTAGATCTCCTGTTCACATCTAGCCAATTGACAGCTCATTCTCCACGGTTGTTGGGAAAGCAGGGACTGCCTCTGACATAAACTCTGGTGCCCCTGATTTGATCACTTCCACTTTTTGGGGAGTAGGGACAGCACACAAAGGAAGGGGAAGCAGACTATCTAGACAAGACCTGATAATCTATGGTCATATGGTGAGGGAAGGGGTCCCCTTCTGTCAGAGGTCTAGGGGAAGGGAATAAGGTGGAGAAGGGAGGGAGGGAGGGAATGGGAAGATACAATTATGGGTATAACAATCAGGATGTAATCTAAATAAATTATAATAAATTAAAATTAAAAAAGAACTTTCCTCTTAACACTGCTTTCATTGTGTCCCTTAAATTTTGGCATGTTGTGCCTTCATTTTTATTGAATTTTAGAAAGTCTTTCATTTCTTTCTTTATGTTGTCCCTGACCCAATGGTCACTGAGTAGAGAGTTGTTCAGTTTCCATGAATTTTTAGACTTTTGTTGTTGCTGTTGTTGTTGAGTTCCAGCTTTAATCCATGGTGATTTGATAAGGTGCAAGGGGTTGTTTCAATTTTCTTATATTTGTCGAGGTTTGTTTTATGGCTGAGTATATGGTCAGTTTTAGAGAAGGTTCCATGAGGTGTTGATTATTTCTCAATTTAGTTTCTGTCTCTACAATCTGTCCATCGGAGAGAGTCGGGTGTTAAAGTATCCCACTATTAATATGTGGGTTTTGATGTGTGATTAAAACTTTAATAATGTTTCTTTTATGATTGTAGGTACCTTTTAATTTGGCACATAGTTGTTTATATGTATCTTTGTAACATAATACATATTTAGGACTCATTGTGTTATAATTGAAACCCAGTAAGTAGAACAACTGTTAGGTGGGCTTTGGTAAGTTCTGGCATGGTGAGTTATCCACAAAGCTATCAAGACTAGAAGAGAGTAACCATGCCTGTCAACCTGTAAATTATTCATAGGCTGTCCATAACTCTTCTCTGTGCCTATTACAAGCTCGTTCTACCCCTACATGCTCACTTACATCTATGTTCTTTAGTACAGATTAATATATAGTAATTAGAATTTTGCATAAATAAATTCATATAATATGTGCTTTATACTCTGTGGTTTCTTTTATGAAAGGTACTTATTTTGATAGTTTTTCATCATAAATCAGTTGCTCATTCCTTAAGAATATGCAAAAGACACAGTAATTTGTTTAACCATTTGCATTTTGAAATATTTGATATGCTTTAAAAATTATATATTGCTATTATTAATAACAACAATTATTATCATTATATGTGTGTGTGCATATGTGTGTATGATGAGTATTCCTGAGATTAGGAACAGATGCACCATGGCATAACGTATGCATGGAGATTAGAGGACAACACTTTTGCAATTGATTCTCTTGTTCACTTTGTTGAAAGAAAAAGTCAATATCGATAGATATGCTAATTCCAAGGGGGAGAAAAACCCTGCGTTGTTGCATGCATACACAAACAGCTAGAGGCAATTAATGCCTGCTGAGAGCAGAGGGATCAGGCTCTTCCAGGTATGAGCCTTCTAATTTATTATCAAACACAAAATTGTCATCCCTAAAATAATACACATATAAGCAACAAAATGGAATCATAAGATTGTATATATATATATATATATATATATATATATATGCAATAACATTAATATATGTAATTATATATGTGTAAACATAATAAAGAAAAAGAGGCTGTCAATTTGAGAGGGAATATGAGAGGGTTGGAGAAAGAGTACTTGGAAGGAGCTTGAAGGAAGGGAATAAAGTACAAAAATTATGAGACAAAGAAACAAATTTTAAAAGTCAGATTAAAAATTGTTTGTCTCTAGGGCCCAGAGACTCCTGAGCTGAATTGAATGTATCCTCCCGGAGGACTAGCTTTCATGAAAGCTTCAGAAGAAGGAAAGCATATAACCATGATGTCAAAGAACCAAAGGGGCCAGCCAGGGTACAGCAGTGGCACACACATTTTGGTGATAACAGCCCTTTAAATTAGATTTAAGACCTGTTGAGAAAGAGAGAAATTATGTATGGTACTGGAAACTTAGCCACCTACTCAGGGCTATTGAAGTCATGTATCCTGGAGGAGAAACTACAGTTGCCACTTTATAAATTCTACATTTTAAATATTTGCCCTTATACCCAGAGATAAGTATAGACCTCATTCCACATAAAGAACCAAAACAAGTAAAAACAAACAAAAACCTCTTTTCTTAGTATAAGTTGGAGTCTACAGAAAATCACAGCCAATTAAAATGAAAAATAATGGAACCCAGTCCCAACACATGTATCTACAATACAATTCCAACACCTAATGCACAGGGCCTATTGTGGGAGTAACGGTGGGAAGACTGTAAAAGCCATAGAAACAAGAACAGAGTTGTGAAGATATGTTTCCCAGGAATATCAGAAACCACATCCATAAAGTCTCACCAATTTGCCTGCCTAAGCAGAATAAAAACAATAAATATGCTAAGGAGTATGAGTGTGGAAGGACTACTCTTTCCTAGGAAAGAGCACACAGATTGGTTATCCAATACCAAATGACTAGCCTTGAAATGATCCTTTCAAGAAACATTGACTGAGGTGGACTCCAAGATGGCGGCGAGCAGTGTGGACCATGTTTAGAAGCTCCAGTAAACGATTCAGGGAATTGCATGGAATTCTTAACCAGGAACACCAAGCTCCCCATCCCAGTACAGTGGGAGTACTCCACAGTTCAAAAGGATCAAATACAGAAAACCTACATACCCCTGAACATGGGAGGAGAGCAGATGTTCTCGGACCACAGTGGCAATGGCAGCAGTTGAAGGTGGGAGCTGGGAATCCTACAGCACAGGCTATTGGCATGGTGACTGGTGGGAATTGCTGCAGGAGAGGGGACTCAGTGCAAGATTTGTGACCCGCGAACCCAGCTGAACTCAGCAAGTGGCTGGTGCCCTGAGATCCAAACAAGACTTGGCACATGGTTTGGGTCCTGAGACTCTAGCTGAGCTCGGCGCGCAGTCCCAGCCTTGGGACTCCGGCTGGACTCGGTGAGTGGTTTAGGCCCAGAGAACCTAGCTGGACTTGGCTACACAGAGAATTCTCGAAAGAGGAATATCAAATGACTGAGAAATACTTAAAGAAATGCTCAACGTCTTTAATAATCAGGGAAATGCAAATCAAAACAACTCTGAGATTCCATCTTAAACCTGTCAGAATGGCTAAGATCAAAAACTCAAGTGACACCACATGCTGGCAAGGATGTGGAGAAAGAGGAACACTCCTTCATTGCTGGTGGGAATGCAAACTAGTACAACCACTTTGGAAATCTATCTGGTGCTATATCAGAAAACTGGGAATAGGGCTTCCTCATGACCTCGCTATTCCACTCCTTGGAATATACCCAGAAGATGCTCCAGCACACAACAAGAAACTTTGCTCAACCATGTTCATAGCAGCCTTATTCATAATAGCCAGAACCTGGAAACAGCCTAAATGTCTCTCAGTAGAAGAATGGATAAAGAAACTATGGTACATTTACACTATGGAATACTACTCAGCTATTAAAAACAAGGAATTCCTGAAATTTTTGGACAAACGGATTGAACTAGAAATGATAATAATAAGTGAGTTAACCCAGAAGCAGAAAGAGTCAAATGGTATATACTTACTTATATCTGGACACTAGCCCAAGGGGTATGTCCCATGAAAGTCTTCACTTACCAGGAAAGTGGGACAGAGAGGGAAGACTTCCTATTGGGACTCTAGGTGAGAGAAGCAAGGGAGAATGGGGAAATAGAAGGATCCAGAGGATCATAGAAACCTAAAAGTAGAACATTAGGATGGGAAGATCTGGGCCCAGGGGTCCCGCTCAAACTATGGCACCAGCCAAGGATAATAGATGCAGTAAACTTTGAACTCCTACCCAGATCTACCCAATGGACAGGACATTCTTCATAGTTGAGTGGAGACTGGGGACTGACTTTCACACAAATTCTGGTGCCCCATATTTGGCCACGCCCCCAGGATGGGGAGGCCTTGGTGGCACTCAGAGGAAGGATAGCAGGCTACCAAGTAGAGACTTGATACTCTATGAGCATATACAGAGGGAGGAGGTCCCCCTCAGTCACAGTCATAGGGTAGGGGAGTAAGGCAAAAATGGGAGAGAGGGAGGAATGGGAGGATACAAGGAATAGGATAACCATTGAGATGTACTATGAATAAATTAATAAAATATATTTTAAAAAAGAAAGAAAGAAAAAACATTGACTGCAAATATTATTCTTACACACACACACACACACACACACACACACACACATACACACACACAGAGTTTTATGATTAATAAAAAAGAAGCATTTAATGTGAAAATGAACAAGAAAGGCCATATATAAGGCCTTGAGGTGAGGAAAGTAAGGGGAAGTGATGTAATTATAACATTAATAAATATTTAAAAAATTGTTCGCCTGATCTTTTTAAAATGTGCAACAAGTAATATGCCTCTAGAAATGCAATGTTTTCATTTTACATTATATGAAGTTTGGTTCAAAGAACAAATGACTTATGGATTGCTATCGTCATACCCACGGTATCTAGCTAGGATTCTTGGTAAATGTTGTGCATGAAAGAACATTAGCAAAAGTGTCAAAGCCTTTATGTAGTGATTTAGGCTAGACTTAAAATTGCAAAATGGGTTTATCAAGGTAGAAGAATAGGATGGTATATGCATCAATCTTTCTAGAGTGCAGCTTCTTTGCTTCTGTGTCTTTTACTGAATGGGAGAGGAATTTTCCAGAGGATTTCTTCCAGTCTTGATGGAGTGCTTGGAGAATGCTGAGGGTGAGGAGGCAGGAATGCTGCTACATAGATGTGGGTCATGCTGCTTCTGCTATTACAAGAGTACTTCATCTACACCTTTGTAAGTGAAGCTCTTCTTGTTGTCACCTCCACTTTCTCATAGCCCTAGTCTAGAAGGCTCAAAATATCAAAACTGCAGGAAAGGTCTGGGAAGATTACAAATGGCACATGAGCCTATATCCCTGTGATAGGAACAAATGGAGGGAGTAGAATGCCTCTTACCAGTGTTGTAAAAACATAATTTAGCAAAATAAATTAGGTCTGAATGTGTTTTTAAATATTTAACTTTATATACATATTTTAGCTTCAGTTTCTACACACACATTTTCAGCCAAAACAGCATTTCATTAAGATTGATTGATAATAGGAAATGTTCTAAAATTTCTCTAAATGAAATTTTCATATAAAACAATATCTAGAGTTACAAGATTGCTTGAAGCTAAAAAAAAAAAAAAAAAAAACAACTAGGCATCTTCCAGCACTAAAAGGAAATAAAATAATTTTAAAATTTCCATGACATCATAGGGTTATAAGTAAGTTTTAAAAAATTAATTCAACTTGAGATAATCATATTCACAGTAATTATGAGAAATATGCAAAGAAATCATATCTTCTATCCAATTTCCATCAACGATTGGGTCTTCTGGGGTTAGAGGTGCTCCTCTTTTATGATGGGGTCATGTTAAGATTAATCCATCATGAGTTGGAAATACTGTAAGCAGAAAAAGCATTAAATATGCCTTACCTGGGAAACAGAGAGCAGCACATATGTATTCACTGTGATGAGAATCAACTGTTAATTCCTTTGATCATGTTGCAGATGGGCAGTCTTGGCTCTCTGCTGCTGCATGGCATCTTCAGAGTGTGGTACTTCATGTCTAGCGTGAGACAAAGATGATAATTCAAAACAAGGTACATGTCGTCCACTAAAATACATCCTACTTTCTTACCACTGTAAAGTTGGAAAGTCATTAAGTTGAAGTACCACAAGGTTTGAAACCATCTGTGGTACTAGATCCCAACCCATCACTGACACTTAGAAAGTCAAAATAACGGCATGTTTCCACCCTACCAGATTCCCTTTCCTTGTCATCTCTTGTCCTCATCTCTTTGCATTCATGAGTCTGAGCAACCACTGATCTGTTTTTTTTTTTTCTGTCATTTTGCCACTTAAACAATGGGATGTAGATAAAATCACAAAATAGAGTGTGTTGGGATTACTTTTTTCCATTTATCATCATTCCCTGCTGATTCATCCAATTGCTTTGTGTACCAATATGTCAAGAGTGTGGACAATCCTTAAGATCCATCCCTTGTGTTTTCTGATACTTAAAACATTTTAATAATGAATATTTTACTTTATAATAATATACATAGCATTATCATATTAGGAAATATTGCAAATTGAGTACTCATGGGTAAAATTCCCTAATGGTATTCATGATGCCCCTGTTAAAATATTGTTGCTATAGTCTAATGATCACAGAATAAAACAAAACACACACACGTACTTGCACACACACATGCACACATAATTACACACAAAACACACACACACACACACACACACACACACACATCACCTGTAAATTGTAAAACACTGCAGTGGAAAGAGCCAGGTACATCCATTATTTGACTGCTCAGATCATCCTGGGACCTGAGAAATCCAAAGGGCTTGTTTCCTCAGCATTCCTGCATCATTATTTAACATCCCTCTGTGCCTTCTCATGTTTGAATCTGTGAAATAATTCTGTTCTAAGATACCAAAGACGAATTCCTGAAGTTGAACAAAAAGATTCACGCGTCTCATGAGAAATTCATTCTTGTTAAGAACTGAAATCCCACTTCCCCTCAGTAATAGAGCAGCCATGAGTCACGGAGTCTCTTGGTTCAGCCATAATCTAACGCATCGTGCCTCACACAACAACTTGATTTGTCAAGAGACCATCTCTGTAAGGCTGCCAATAGTATTGATGCCCATTGAAGAGGAAATAATTGAGCCCTGGGCGAACTAATTTCATTTTTTAACAGCTTGCGGTGCATAGTGTAAAATAGGAAATGGAGAAACTTTCTCTGTCCAAACCTGGAACAAGGTTTTGGCTTGGTAAAGGGTGTTTAGAAATTCAAAACATTGTTCTTTGAAACACCCCACAGGATACTTGTTTCTACATATTAAACACTATCAACCTTTCTCCAAGTAAGACTTTTCCTTCCAGATTAACCTCAGCGCTTCCATGTGTTATCTGCTTCTATTATGGCTTGAGGACAGAGAAATTGATTCTAAGTTCACTCTACCACTTGCTGTGAGCAGTTTGTAGCAAAGGTATTTGTCGATTCGGATAATTTCTCAGAAGCTTGTTATTTGTCCGGGAATACATTTTTTTTTTTTTTTACTCAGCAAACGGGAGGAGAAGGTGCCGAATCAGCCACATTTAAGAACTTTAAGTTGACACCAAAAACTAGCAATTTAATAGCAGTCTTAATCGCTCTCATACTGAAGTGTGCTCTGCAGTTGCAAAAGGTACCTGCTCTATCACACTTCCACCCGGTGTTCTCTGCTTTACAGCTTTGTTCGGTTTTAACATCTAAACATAGCTTTTCAGAACACGAGGTGAATGAATTCAGTTTGCATTTTACATGTTCTGATTAAAGACATTTTATTTAGTTGAGGGATAAAAGAACCCAGCAAAGATTATTATTTTTTACTTAATTTAATTTAAGATTTAAAAGCTAACTTGTAACTACTTTTGTGTGTGTATTTTCAAGAGGAATATTCATATGCGTGTAGGTGTGTGTATAGGTGAACCTTCCCACATGTATTCATTCAGGTGTCCTTCTCTATAAATCTTTGCCTCGTCTTCTTGAGACAATTTCTGTCACTCAACATGGAGTTGTTATTTTTTTCAAATGGATTAGGGGGGGCCAGTAAATCCCAACAATCCTCCTGTCTCTGTCCCAACCACAGCTGGGATTATAGGAAAACCCTGGCCGGTGCTTGTATCTAAGCACAAACCCTTATGCTTATATAGATAATGATCTGACCCTCTGAGCCATCTCCCTGGCCCAGCATTGTGTCTCTTATGGCGCTCTGCATCCCTCGCACCTTCCTGCAGGTGATGTCTCCTAGAAGTTGTATGTAAAACAGGAAGGAAGCCTCTCCTCTGAAGCAGAGTTGGACTGCTCAGACTCCATAGAACCAAAAGCAGTGAAATGAATGCTCTTCAGTTTGTCATCCCACTGCCCTATCCAGCTGATGTTCTGACCCTGAACTACTCCTGGTTCCAGAATGAGCACTGGTATCCACAGCAGGGCTAGTAAGCAGAGCCAAGCAGGTCTCATTCCAACCTTGAGAAAAATATGAAAGGTGAAGTTAGTGTAAAGGTCCCACTTCCCATGGCTACCCATTTCCCAAGCATCCTGGGTCTAGACATCATCTGGATCCTTACAGCTTTGATGCCATGGGGATTTTCCTCATTCCAAAAGAAATTTCTGTCTTCCAATATGCCAACTTATGCCTTTTTCCTGGTTAGCCTTGTTGCCCTAATTTCCCTTAATGATGGGCTGTTACCTTGAAATAAAAGCTGACTTTTTTTCAGTTGATTTTGTGTCCAGCCACTTTGATGAAGGTGTTTATCAGTTGAAGTAGTTCCATGGTAGAATTTTTGGCGTCACTTATGTATATTATAATATCATCTGAGAATAGTGATACTTTGACTTCTTCCTTTCCAATTTGTATTCCCTTGATCTCCTTTAGTTGTCTTATTGCTCTAGCTAGGACTTCAAGTACTATATTGAAGAGATATGGAGAAAGTAGACAGCCTTGTCTTCTCCCTGACTTCAGTGGAACTGATTTAAATTTCTTTCCATTTAGTTTGATGCTGGCTATAGGCTTGCTGTATATTGCCTTTACTATGTTTGGGAATGTGCCTTGCACTCCCAATCTCTCTGAGACTTTTAACATGAGTGGGTATTGTCAAATGCTAAGCAAGACTCTAAGCACAATGCTGATAATTGTATGGAAGAGTAGGGGTATGTGTGAAAGGACCAGGAGGGGTCAGACGCTCCACAGGAAGACCATCAAGGCCACTTGATCTGGATCCAGGGGGGCTGCACAAACTGATGCACCAACCAACAACAATGCATGCTGAGAACCTAGACCCCCCTGTTCAGATGTAGCTGATGGACAGCTCATTTTCCATGTGGCATGGGAGGAAGCTGCCTCTGATATGTATCACTGCTCTTTGGTAATACAGCCTTGTGGTCACAAAGAGGAAGGGATATGCAGGCTATCCTGATGAGACCTGATAGGCTGTGGCCAGGCAACTGGGGAGAAGCCCTCTCTAACCCCCTATAAGAAGTCCAGGGGAGGGAAATAGGGCAGAAGAGGGAAGGAGGGGGGAATGGGAAGGTAAGAGCCACAGGATAATAATTGGCATGTAATGTGAATAAGTTATTATTATTATTTTAAGAACAACTCAGAAAAATAAAATTATGGACTATTGTTTGACATTATTTCACACATACATCAAATAGGCCAAAATATAATAAAGAGCAACTTGCAACTTCATAGACATAAATAAATAAATAAATAAATAAATAAATAAAATATAAAAAGAAATAAAAGGTGAATTAAACCCTTTCCTCCCCAGGTTGACTTTGGTCCTGGAGCTTATCACATCAAGAAGAGCAGGCTAGGGCATTATCTCTTTAACAATTTGATTTTTCCACTATGGCCATAAACTCTGGTTTGACAGATGTTCTCTCCTATGTTTTCACCTGACTATAAACAATTTTCCTTTCTCCTTATCTTGATTTTTTTCTATCCATGTCCCCATGCTTCTAAATTTACATATACAAAAACTAAGTAATCTATTTTTCTGACACTGAATCATATATATATATATATATCCTATACATATATATACATATATATATTTCATCAATGTCTGAACCAAAAAAATTTACAAAGGATACAAAGAATGGGATAACAATTGAGATGTAATATGAGAAAATTAATAAAATATTTTTTAAAAACCTTGCTTTTCATCTTTCCATGAACAGAATTAAATCACAGGCAGAATAAAGTCCAGTCACTTTTCTCACTGTCTGTGTCCCCTAAACATTCCCTGTTCAGGCTTTCTAAGTCAGGAGCTCCAGAGTTAACTCTTTCTCCCTTTCCTTAGCTCCTTGTTTTGTCTACTATGGAGTTCTAGCTTCAGCCATGAGCACATTTCCCAGATTCTTTTGCAGATCTGTAGAGAGCTGCGATGTGCCGCGCCCCTAAGATGGCGCCGGCTTCCGCCTTCCACTATCCCGATGGTGAGTGCTCTCTGAGATAAATAAGTCCTTATTTGGCTACAAGGCTGTTGTAGTGATGGTGACGGTCTGGTGTTGATCTGGCGTGATTCGACTGGACGAATGAGGAGTTGACACTTGGCGGATGTTCATTGGCTCTTGCGATGGATATAAGCTTTAGCCCTGGGTGAGGATGGGGCCATTCCCTGCTAAGCAATACTGCTGTAACTTCACTCCTGAGTAAACTGCCTTGAGAAGGAATCTGGTTGTCTTGAGTCTTATTCCTGCTGGTCAGGAAGGGCACCGACACAGATCCTTGCTGCTTTTAGGACTGAATTAGGAGATCCTTAATGGTTTTAAATGTGTGGTGACCAAAGTTCTCTCCTTTCCCCCATGTTACTTCTGTGTCGTATTTTCTCCCTCCTGCTTTCAAGATGATCCTTCTCAGACACAACCTGGCTAGTTGCTCAACTGTTGAAGAATAATTGCATTTTGTTTAGCTTCAAAGTAAAAAGAGAAAAAAAAAAACCTCTGAGTCATTTTAGGTTTCTATACACATCCTTTGAAGAGCTGTCTCTGGCACATTGTTGCATGTTTGCTCTGCTTATAATTTCCATTGTATGTAGACAGTTAAGCATCTCCCAAATACTGTTCACATACCTCTAAATATTTCCGTTTGATCTGTTTTCTTCTATGATGCCTTTTTATCTCTTTACTTGTCTTATTAGGAGTCTTTGAAAGTACAAAAATTCAATTAGCATCTTTACAGTCCCCACACCCTCCCACAGAAACACACATTTTGCTGCGTGTAGCAATTTTTTTCCCAATACAGATCTTAGATATTTGTATGTAGTATTTGTAGCACAATGTGCAACTGTTCCTTGGCATGCCACTTTGCTTCACAGTTTAAGTTATTTGTTTGATGGTATTCCTACACCTAGAATAAATATCAAACAATAAAGACTTGCTCTACAAGAATTAATGAACAATATGGATAAAAACAGCAAATAAAACTGCAATCATAGTCTTTTAAAGACATCAAGGACAGAAAGAATATTTTCTCACACAATACAATGACAGATGATTTTGTTTTAACAGTAAGAAGAATATGGGTGGATTTAAAGAAGCCATAAGTTGTTCCTTCATTAGGCACAAGCATTAGTGCTTCTATGGAGGAGTATCCTTCCCGAACTTCAAACACCTCTCTGAGACTTTTCTTCAGAAAAATTCTAACAACGAAGCCTACCTTGAACCTTTAAGATCCCAAGAAAGCAACTTCTCCACCAGATCCAGACTTACACCTGCATTCCGGGTGCATTTTAATTTAATAAACTGAAATCCGTTTTTTCCAGGGCTGTGAATAGCCATGGCATCCAGTTCCCACTACTTCTCAGCTATTTGGGTGTGGGTTTGTTCAATTCTTTACATATTTATTTTTCTCAGTATTGAGGGAATAACATATATTTTTAAAGTGAATCAAATGATAACAAGATAAAAATGATATTTATAGAGTTTCTAGCATAATATTCATTTGAAGTCTTAGTGCCTTGATGGCTTTAGTTCCTTTTTCACTCCCCAGTACACTAAAGATAATTTCCTTTTTCTATACTAATGATATGTTGCAGGAAGCTTGAGAAGGGAGAGAGAGGACATAGTAATGTGTGCATTGGCTCTGTAGCAGATGAGGAGGAACTGTGACATCTTCCAAGGCCAAACACAATCATAAATTCTGCCATATGCAGTGCATTCTGCTGACTTCTGACATTCTCTGGAGGTCAAAATGGCCTGGATTGCTGACATTGGCATGATAAACTCCATGTTGCTTTGTCAAAGCTACTAACTCACATCACCTGATTTTGTACAGATTCAGAGAAATAGTCATTCCATCTGATTTGTGCTTAGAAGAGATACAGAGAAAAGGACGTCTGAAATCAAAGCCATACACTGTCAGCTAGTTTTGAAGTTATTCAGTGTTGTATATAAATGAGTCTGCTACTGCCTGCATGGTGTCTGTTTCTTTCTTTCAGCAGCACTGGGGGAACATCTAGTTCTGAAATGTCTCTATCTTGCAGTGCAAGGATGTGGACGCCACACAGTTGTGAACTGGAAGTCATTCAGGCAACAAATGCATCTCTTGCCAGTACATATAATTTCTTGTATAATACCAAATGTATTAATTTACTTCAAATATATTTTTAATAGTGTACTGTGTGGTGGGTCCAGTGTTATATAGTAGATAATAAGTGGCAAACAATGTAGATGATTTCTGTATTTATGAAGCTAATGTCTACTATAACTAATAGGCCACTACTTTAAGCCAATCCTTTGTATAGCTAGTAAGGAATGAAGAGAGATGAAAACATAAAAAGCATAATAATTAGCAATTTATGGATGGACATTAGACATGCATACATCTTAAAATAAGGATCTAATTGTGTATGGAAGATGTATTTAGCTAAAAGTACAAACACCGAAAGAATGTGGTCTTTGCCTTTTGGAAGCCAAACCAATCCAAGGCTTTCTTATAGATCCAAATGAAAAGATAAAGGGAACATTAGTTCTGTGTCCTTGTCAAGAGGCAGACTTGGCAAGGTCTGGCCTTTGGCTAGGGCTAGGGCTTCACAGGAGTTAAGGGTTCACTTCCTGGGAATCTGTCTTCTCCCACTGAAAGTTTATGTTTATCAGTCTTAAGACAGATGTGTCTAAGAAATCCTATATTCTCTTGCCAGGATTGTTTGATTTAGCATTCTGAAGACCTTGGGCATTTCCCCTCTACAAATAGTATATAATTTACTATTTTCTGCTCTTCTTAATAACCTAGCTTGGCATGAGCCACCAGCTCATCAGGTAAGATCTTCTAGTCCCAAACATTCTATCTTCTTTATTCCTCATTCCCAGTCTTCCACCTGGAACACCTTGCAGTTCAGGATTCTTATTCCTGTGGGTCTGGGTCACTTGCCCAATGATTTGGGTTATGTCTGATTACAGATAATGATAGAGAGAATAGATAAGAGGGGTCAGACACAGAATGAAATATCAAAGTGGTGAGAAATAGACAACCATACTGATAATTCTATTGGGCGTAACAAGTTACCTCAAACCTGAGCATAGACCATCTGTCTATGCCACTGAGAACATCACATCACTATACTATGGTTGCTAGCTGGCTGCATGCCCTGGAAGCTCAGAACCTTCCAAACCCACATGGGTGTTTGTATAAAATTATTAATTATTGGCTGCAGAACTCATGCACATAGATATCATAAGCCCTTCTGACATGACATTTTATCTTCCGTTAAGGAATTCATGGCCAGGCCAAACTGGAGTAATCAGCTTACTGATGAACTCACTGACAACACACTCATAGTTTAACTACAAGAGTGACACTCCACTGTATGTCTGGCCACAACCACAGCGAAGTAAAAGAGATTGTTAAGAATTGACAAGAGTGGACAGGAACCTTGGAGACCATGCTATTTTTCTGCTCCAGACCAGACAGAAAGGTAGCATCTGGCATCTCTCTGGACATAGGAGCCTTGCAGCTACGTAAATGAGTAACTGCCTAGTGTGGAGGCCTGCAGAAATTAGGTGTTAAATTTCAGCTTAGGTTTGAGTTTTGTCTCCATCTCTGAAGCTTGGTGGCCTAAGGTCAGCTGTACAGCTCTATGTGATGGCACAGATGATACATTCACACAGTGTAACATTATTTTCAGTGGGTGATGAGCACATTACAATTTTAGGATAATGCAATGTAATCACTTTTGATTCCAATGCAAATGACGTTTTTGCAGATACTAGCCTTGATCTTTGGTCTTCGGAGAGAAGTATTTCAGGGTTAGTGTGTTTGTCAACAGCTGGTGAGATGGGAATGAAACATGAATGATCTGGTCTCATGTGGTAATAAGAATATAAAGTTAACAATATAAATATATTTAACAAGGCTTTTCTTTCTGATAAGTAGATCTTCAGAATAACTAAGTCAACAGGCCCTTTAATTCACAAAATCTTGGAGAAATTAGCCTATGGAGAATAAAAACCCTCCTTCTGATGCCCATGGGGAAAAGTAAATGAACTCTTGCTATGGGTAGCTGTGTCCTGAGTCTAGAAAATGTATTCAATCATGGTTGAGCTCATGATCTTGTTCACTTAAAAGTTTAACATCATTATGTAAGCATTTTATCTTTATTGTGAACGATTTGATTTCAAACCAGAAAACAAATTTAAATAAGCAAATTTGACCATGCCTGGGTACTGTTTGGGTTAACTAGGCAAGAGTACAACGGGCTCTAATAGCTCCTTGATTATATCTTTCATTTAAAGAAATTGTGTGTGTGTGTGTGTGTGTGTGTGTGTGTGTGTGTGTGTGTGTGTGTGAGAGAGAGAGAGAGAGAGAGAGAGAGAGAGAGAGAGAAAGAGAGAGAGAGACTCTAACTTTAAATGCTCAGAAAAATGGGACTATAAAAGAGAATTCAGCTAAGCTGTTCTAATATATGTAGCTGCAATACTGCAGAAAACTTTACAGTAGTTAGTGAGTAAACTCAATGTATTGGATTTCAGCCTTTGGTATTCGGGTTCTCATATCTAGAGCTCTGGAAACATGAGGCTGACTGGAAGTAGGAGATGTATGCTCTTGAAATTGTACTTTGAGACCTATTGTTCTAAAAGATGACAGACATTACAGCTGTAATTGTTTGCATAACATTTCAGTCCTAGATAGATTCAGTGATGTTATGGGTGGGATCGAATGTGTTTTTGTTGTTTGTTAGCTCAGGCACTACTTTCAAGACAACAAAATTTTGTGACTTGGATAGAAATTTGAGAGAGAAGTCCCTCCTCCTAGGTCTCTTTCAGCTCCTAATGCCTGCATTTTATCACTCAGATGTAGAGCATCAGAGGATCCCAGAATACACGGTAATGGCATAATGCAACCAAATAGCACAATAACAGCTCCCTTAACATATATTTGTGGGATTGCTCATGTCTATACTCAGATGAGAGGGAAAAAGCCACTTAGCTCACACAAATACTTCTCAGCAACAAACCCAAGGCAGCTGCAAATGCTTACAAATTACCTATGATCACAAAATAAGAAATTAGTTTATTTCAAAATCAAAGTATTTTGCTTTCCTGTTATGCTTAGTTTTTTGCTTAGTAAGAAAATATGACTAACTTAGAGAATTAAGCCACATAATTTTTTTAAAAATTACCTATTTAAGCAGTATCAAGTTTCCCTACAGATCTAGAATGTATAAGCCCCAAACCCAGATGTATATTTTTAAGAATTATTCTATTTCTGTGTCTTCACGCGTAAGAATGTGATGTGTGTGTGTGTGTGTGTGTTCCCTTAGAGGTCAGAAAAGGGCATCAGATGCCTCAGAATTGGTGTTAAAGATGGCAATAAGCTGCCTGATGTGGATCCTGGGAACCAAATTCATTTCCTTTGGCAGACCAGTGTCTTCCATTGAGCCAATTCTCCAGCATGCCAAACTGGATTTACTACATTAAAACCATGTCCACAAGTAATCTGTCAGGAGAAGATGTTGCCATGCCCATTCCCAGTGCCCAAGGGTTGCCTGCATTTCTTACCCCTAGAGATTCTCCTTAACCTTCAAAGTCAGCTATGGACAGTTGTGTGCTTTCATATCAAATCTACGATGCTTATATCCCTTGTAGGCAAGACCCACTGCTTCTGAGTTAGGTTGTAGACTTCTTTTTAGGGAACACTATTTTGTCGAACATCTGTGCTGTCTCCCAATTTACTTTGTCTCAAAGAATATTAAGATACACTTAAATAGTCTCTCAGTTATTTTAGGTGTCTTCTTCAACAGGAAAATACAGTACCTTAAGGCTTTGTGTTGGTTGGGAATGTAGTCAACTTCTCTCATTGTGGTGGTAGTCACTGTGAGGACTGTAGGATCCATACTGTTGCTCATTAATTGTACAATGAGCCCTTCTGAAAGACAGAGTAATGCTGCTTCTCAGAGGTCTGTCAATCATCGCATCTACAAAACCTTGACCCACCAGTGGACCTCAGCCTTCCTCAGAACACCTTTTCTCTCTTTTGCAGTGCTTTGAATGATGTCCAAGTCAGATTTTCAAATATCCTGTTTATTGACCCAGTGGCGTCACAGCTAAGTAACTTTGCCAATTAGTTCTTTTTACTGGATGTCTCTGGACATTGAGAAAGGTTAGATGAAAAACTAAGACACTTCTTCCTCCAATCTTTTATTGTTTTATCATTTATTGGATAACCATAGAGATGTAACAAGAATAAATTAATAAAAAAGGGGAAAAATCATAAACCCAAGACATCCATTAATGGATGATAATTTCTATCTCCAGTGAAATAGATAGTAAACATCAAAGCACACATATAAGGATCTAAAATCTAGCTCTAAAAATGAAAGAAAAATTAAAAGTTACCCAGGTTTATGTATTAAAAATGTTTTATCATTTCAGATCAAAGTTTAAATGTGGCATCACAGAATTATTAAGAACTGGGGCACATGAATCCTAGAATAAAGGATTGAAATCTCAGTGTGAAATCTAAACTACTTCCCAGACCACTTCTGCTTGAGTAAGTTGCTATTCAATGTACTGTCTGTGGCCCTAATTTTATCAATCAGAATCCCTGTATTTAAGGATTTATCTTTCTCTTAGACTTTTGCATTCTCTAGTGTGACTGCCCTGGGTGATCCAATATAAATGACACTTCTTCATGGAAGCTTCTTTTAACTCTCTCAATCAAGTTAGATCTCCAAAAAGTGTTTTTGTCAACATTATTTTATTTTTATTTCAGATTATATCCCACAGCATTTTTTATTAGTTGTCCTTTCATTCCAGAGGATTGAGACTTCCTAAAGATTAGACCTCTGTCCACTAAGTTCATCCCTAATCAGTTGCCTGAAACATGGGCAGGAGTATTGCATAGAACATAAGTGTGCAAGTCAATGAGCCGATAGCTGCAGTGCCTTAGCCCATCATAGCATATCAAGAACATACTTTCCATGCTTAGGGAATTGACCTTTGTTCTTGGCTAGTCCCCTCCTCCAACTCCCAAACCAGCAAAAATAGGTTGAGTGGTTCTTAAATCTAATCCTCTGACTCAATATCTGTGTTTATAGTCCATAAGGGGTAACACCTACATATTCTTGACTTGTTCTTATATTTTTGAGAGATCAGAATGCATTACTCTACACATAATATGTGTAATTCTTCCCAACATATCTTCTAGCAAAAACCATTCATACCTGGATGAAATATTTAAGTCTTACTTCTGATTTATTTCCTTCTCTTTATACAGTACTTTCATTCAACTTTTAATTTATCATGAAGTAAGTCATTCAGTAATCACTCAACACATAAAAGGTATAGATGTGATGTTTATTTAAAAACAGAGAATTGACAATATATATCATAATTATGCTGGGGCAAGAGTTGAATCACTAGACTTGAAAACAATGTTCTTTGTGAGATAGTGATGCTTTTCATGCTACATTGGCTATAAAGATTTAGCATGATGCTATTATCATGTATAGTAATGTGACAAAAATTACATTCTGTAGTTGTATTTTCTACTGCTGAAATAAAATGCTACAATCAAAGCATGACATAGAAGAAAGAGTTTATCTGGGTTTTGTCTTAGTTACATTCTTATTGTTGAGATAAGGTACAACAAGCAAGGAAACTTTTATTAGTACTCATAAATCCAGAGAATTAGAGTCCACAGTCATCCTGGAGAGCATCATGGCAACCAGCATGATTGCACTGGCAGAGTGTTGATCCATAAGCTTGAGGCAGAAGAAAGCTAACTGTGAATGGCATGGGCTTTTGAAACCTTAAAACCCACACCGAGCAACACACCTCCTCCACCAGGGCCACACATTTTAATCACATAGTTTCACCAACTGTGGACCAAGCATTCAAGTATATGATCCCATGAGGACTATTCTCATTCCAAATTCCACAGGCTTACAGTTCCAGAGGATAAGACCATAATTGGCAGGAGAGGCATAGCACCAAGCAGCCATAGAGGAAGCTTAGGAACCTCATCTTGAGCTACAAACACGAAGCAGACCTAGAAGTGGGGCCAGGTTACTAACTCTCAAATCCCACCCCAAGTGATGTGCTTCCTCCAGCAAGACCCTAAAGGTCCCATAACTTCACAAAACAATAGCACCAATTTGAGCCCAAGTGTTCAAACACATGAACCCAGTAGCACAGCTGTGTTTACAGCACTCTGGGTCTACTATTCTTCATGAGTTGAAAGCGTGATTTCCGCAGAAATTCAGACTTGACATTATCACAGAAGCCATGTTGGAAGCATTACAGCAGGTTAACAGATTCAGATGCCTTCTGGAACCTACTAATATCCAATAACTAATAAAGAGGGAACTGAGGTTTGAAATAATTTGATACAATAATCAAGTGCTTTCCATCCCTTCGAATATCCAAATGTATTTCTGTAGCTTCCTTTTGTTAATGTTATAATATAAAATTGCTCCAGCTACCAGGTATCAGCAGGGCTCATCTCAGCTGATTGCATCCTAATTAGGGCCCATTGTGTGCTGACACTCATCCTGCAGAGACTCAGAAAGAGAATGCAGAGACTGTGAAGATATGGGAAAGCTGGATTGTTATTCTATATCTGGAGGAATGTTGCCTCTTAGTAAAAATTTTCTTGAAAAACTAAGGTAAAAGAAGGCAAGAGGAAAACAACGTCCAATTTTAGGTGAGCGTACATTTAGAGTCAGAAAACAGAAGCAATGCAAAGGAATCGGTTGTGCCGTGTATGTTGTGGTATGCTTAGCCGTGTAGGACAAGAACTCAGTGGGGCTTAGAGAACTGCAGACCTGACTTTGAAGGGCCGTTGCTGAGGTGGCAAAAGCAACTACAAAGTCCACAGAGCATGGAGTTCCTATGCCAACTAAGTTCTATTTGGCATCTTGCTTTCCCTGCAGGATTCATGGTTCATTAACTTCAAAATTGAAGCTTTCCAAAAGTGTTAGCAAGTGCATATATATTATTAAAAATAATTTTCAAAGTGTTTAAAACCATAGCCAACATGAAAATATAAAATGAGATTGTGTGATGTTTTTAAATAATAAAAACTTCACAAACAAAAGGTCACAGTGCATGTGAGGAGGTAGAGAAATAGAGACACTTTAAAAAAAATAAGGAAAACATTGAAGTGTTACAAAACCAGGAAAAATTCAATAGGGCACTGGACTAGAACTTTCCACTTGTTATTGTCATGGGTGAAAAATTCTTTACACCTCTATTGAACAAAATGTTGAGCTGCCCTCTCTCCTTATGGTGGAATATCTCAAAATGATATTGACGAGCTATGGCATATTATTTTAGGCATGGCATGGTGTCAGAGACATCTTAGTGAGCAGCACACCACCGAAATAATTATAGTAATCAACTGTTCTCCTGACATCGTAGTGTGTCTCCTGAGGGCTAGAAGACATTGTGTCAGAGAAGCCAAGAATATCATGTGCCCCAAACTGGTACATGCCAAATTGATTATTGAGCTTTCTTTTAGTGCGGCACTTTTGATTGCTTTTCTTCTTTGAGAACTGTTTATTCAGTTCATTGGCCTATTTGTTTTGTAGGAGATTTATTTTGGGGTATACTATTTTTGTGTATTTCTAGATATTAACATACCACTTCTAGATATTAGCCTACCATTTAGCATACAGTTAGTAGAGTTTCCACACTCTGGAGAATGTCTCTCTATGTTCTTGGGGGTTTCTCTTGTTAATTTACCCCTTCATTTCCTTTCCTCCAGCTCCTCTCATGCCTCCTCCTTCCAAGTCCTTTCTTGTGGCCCCCTCCACTTTCAAACTGATAACATCTTCTTTATTATTGTCACAAACACACATGCATATAATCATGCATCAATATATAAGTTCAACATGCTTTGTTTGTATATAATATGTAGTTTCCGGGATGACCACTTTGTTTTGGATAACCAAGTAGAGAGCTCACCCATGTGAGAGGTTAATTCTCCCTCTTGGAAGTCATTGGATGCCTGTAGCTCTTTATATAGAGGTGGGACCACTTTTATAAAGTCCCTCACTTTTGAGCTACCATGTTTATTGATATTGTCTAGTCCAGGTTATCTTTATAGAGCCGTTTCTAGGGGAGACCTTCACAGCAGACAGCCTATTAGTCCGGATCTTATAATCTTTCTGTCTCTTCTTCTACTGTTTACCCTGAGCCACGGATGTTGAAGTCAGGATGTAGATATATCTTCTTGGGCTGGACTTCCCACAATCTGTTGATCTTTTTGATGTGGTTCTCTGTGATGTTCTCCACTTGCTATGAAGAGAAGCTTCTTTGATGAGGTGAGGTGGCTTTACCGACCTGTACTTACAAGAATAACGTGTAGAACGTATGCTGGTCTAGTAGACTTGTGGGAGCAGATTCTTTTCTAAGATCCATGACCTCGTTATTCCCAGGAAATTGTCTAGGTTCCTAGTATCAGACATATTTTCCTTCCTATTGACTGGGTCTTAAGTCCAATTAGGCAGCTGTTGGTCATACCAACATATCAGAGCCATTTATTTCAGCTTTATGTGTATACAGTCTTTGTAGTACTTCATAGGTGCCACTGCTGGAATTATCAATTACTCCTCTATCTTCACAACTTGCACAGTATTTTCTTGTAACAGGAAACTAGACTGCAGAAAGGAGTCCTTCAGGTTAGATCCACCTCAAATAACCTGAGTCCTGTGTTCTAAGTATGTGGTCAGCAACAAGGACTTACTCTCAACCTCAGAGGCAACCATGGACAACTCTTGAATTACACTAAGCAACCATTTGAGAGGAGGTTTCTGGTTCATACTACAGGTGTTTTGATAGGATATGGTTCTTGTGAGAAGTGTTATCATTCCAAGTGTCCTAAACTCCACAAATATATTACACACACATACACATACCCACACCCACACACACACACACGTGTGTGTGTTTATATATATATAATTTTAAGTAGGTATAAAGCAATGGTCCCTTAAGGCTTTATCAAACAATCTTGATGTTACATGTACCTCCAACTCCTTTGATATTTACCTCCCTCCACCCCAATATGAAGCTCTTCCCTATTTTCCATTTCCTACTTCATATCACTTGTAAGCTGCTAGTTCCCCTTTAAAGTCTGTCCCTTGTCCCTTTATACTTTCCTGATTTCTTTGGTTGTTTTTTTTTTTTGTTGTATAGTCAGAGCTTGTATACTCAGACTTGGACTAGGAAACACAAATGGGAGAGAACATGTGGGGTATGTCACTCAATATTATTTTTTCTAAGTCTATTCATTTACTTGAAAATTTCATTATGTAATTTTTTAAAGCTGCATAGTATTCCTCTATGTACATGTACCACAATCTCATTATCCATTTATATGTTGAGGGACAGTGTGATAGTTTGAAAGAGAATGACTCCCATAAACTCATTTCTGGGTGACCTTTTGTAGTAGCAATGGCCTTGTCGGAAGAAGTATGTTACAGTGGGTAAGCTTGGAGGTGACAAAAGCCCACACCGGGCCTAACATGCCTCTCTCATCCTGCCACCTGTGGAGTAGGATGTAGCTTCCTGCTACTGCTGTAGCACCTGCCTGCTTGAATGCCACCGTGGCCCCTGCCATGTTGAAGATGGACTAAATCTCTGAAATTGTAAGCAAGCTCCAAATTAATGTTTTTATTTTATAAGAGTTCCCTCGATCATGGCGTCTCTTCATATCAGTAGAACAATGGCTAAGACAGACATATATGTTGTCTCTGTTTTCAGGCTACCATGAACAGAACAGCAATGAACATCACTGAGCACGTGTGTGTGGAGCAGGAGATCAAGTCCTTTTGACATATTCCAAGAAAACAATATAGATGTGTCATATGGCAGATTCATTTTGACTTTTTAAGATTCTCCATACTGATTTCCACAGTGGGTGCAGCAAATTGCGTTTCCACCAATAGTGAATGAGAACTTCACTGGCCCTACAACCTTTCCAGCATTTTTTTCTGCTGTTTTATTTCAAGTATTTTTGTCGGCTGTTTCGTTAATTGTAGCCAACTTGATTGGGATAATATGAAATAAAAAAGATGTTTTAGTTTTTTGTTTCCTAAATACTACAGATGATGAATGCTTTGGGACGTATTTCAAAGACAGTTTTATTTATTCTATTGAGAAATTTATTATAGATGCCTAGTCCATTTTTTAATTGCATGATTTGTTTCTTTGACTTTTTTCAGTTCTTTGTATATTCTGGATATTAATCCTCTGTCATAATCCTTTGGCAAAAGATCTCTCCCATTCTGTGGTTTTATTCTTCACTTGATTGATTGTATTCTTTGCTGTATAAAATCTTTCTAATGTTATGATGTCCACCCTGTCAATTTCTTGCCTTAATTTAAGGGCAAATGAAGTCCCATTCAGAGAGTAGTTTCCTACACATAAAATTATGTAGGACACTGTCTATATTTTCTCCTAGTAGTTTTAGAATTTCAGGTTTTAAATTGGGGCCTTTGAACTACTTATAGCTAATTTTTATGCAAACTGATAGATTTAGGTCTAATTGCATTCTTCTGCATATGGACATCAAGTGTTCCTAAAATCATTTGCTGAATATGCTGCCTTTTATCCATGTATGTTTTCACACCATTGTCAAATATCATATTGCTATAATATGAATACTAATGTTGACTCATCTATTTTATTATATTGATCTATATATTTCTTTTGTGCCAATATCAATACTTTGTATTAATATAGCTTTATTTATATCTTGAACTCAGAAGTGGAAATTCATCCTAAGTTAAATTATCCCAGTTTGTATATTATATATTATACATAAGAAATTACACAATTTTCACCAGAAAACTTCTTGAAATATTAAACAACTACAGGAAAGAGGCAAGGTACAAAATTTGACTCACAAAATTTAGTATAATTTCTGTATACCACCAACAAATACACAGAGAAGGAGATCATCGGCACATTCCTTTTTATAGTCACATCATAGACAATAAAATACCTTGGAATGAACCTAACCGAAAGGGTGAAAGACCACCTGTAATAATGAAAGCTTCACATCTCTGAAGAAAGACATTGAGAAAGACATAAGAAAACAGAAGGCATTGGCAGGCCACAATGGAAGAAGACATGCTCAGTTCTGATGTGACTTGATGATCTGAGAGGGGGGCAATCCCCTTAACTGAGGAGTAGGGGAGGGTAGATGGGGAAAGAGGGAGAGAGGGAGGAGTGAGAGACCGAGATGAAAAAAGGGAGGGGGCTATGAGGAATGTAAAGTGAATAAATAAATAAATAAATAAATAAATAAATAAATAATATTTTTTAAAGAAAAAAAAATGAAAATAGAAGGCACCCTGTGCTCGTGGATTGGTAGAATTAACATTGTGAAAATGACCATCCTACCAAAAGCAATCGATGCAATTCCAATGAAAATACTCACAGCATTCTTCCAGAAATGGAAAAAAAAATCTTAAAATGTATAAGGAATGAGGAAAGACTCCAGATACACTAAGCAGTCCAGAGCAAGGAGATTTGCACTGGGCTACTTTCTTTGACTCTCTGGAGGTCTCCGTTGGGGTAATTTTGCAGTATATTATCCTTTCACCATCAGCTCACTATGGGATTTCTGTTCCTCTCTGCTCCTCATGTTCTCTCATTAGCTGGGCAGGACAAAATGCATTTGATTATAACTTTGCTGAAAGGTATTCATTTACAAAAGATGTTCAATAAATTCTATTGCTTTCGATTATGTGATTTTAGATCACAGCTCTGCTTCCATCGTCCTCGCTTCTTTCTTTGGTCCTGTCCTAGATGTTGGGAGCTAAGTGTGCTAGCGTTAGGCAAGGATTGTAATTAAATTCAGTGGTGGCTGTCCCCATATAGACAATGCCATTTCCCCACAGAGCAGTGTCTTCACTAACTGCTTTATATAGAGAAAAGATTAATAGCTTACTCTCACCTTTTGTGAAGATTATAATAAAGATACAGCTCAACTGTTCATTTTCTAAAGTTTGCAAAGGGAAATGGACTTTATAATTCAGACTTACTTCAAACTTTAGGAAGTGAATATAAATATGTACTTTGGAACATGAGGATTAGGGGACCCTCCAGGGTCAAATACTCTTTGATCTCTGCAGCTAATCAAATGGATAAGCCAGGACTAGTGGTACAAACCCCAAATCCCATCTATTTAGAGAATGAGTCAGAAGGATCACAAGTTCAAGACCAACCTGGGCTACAGAGTGAGGTAAAGAGCAGCCTAAACAACTTTATGAGACCTCTTCATAAAAATAAAATGTGGAAACAGGCCTTGGGGTATAACTCAGTGTTAGGGCATTTGCCTTGTGTGTATGACTTCTTGGGTTCAAACTCCAGGAAAACACACACACACACACACACACACACACACACACACACACACACACACACACACAC
>OU015742.1:24962468-24991475 GCA_907169655.1 Acomys percivali | reverse complement strand
CACACACACACACACACACACACACACACACACACACACACACACACCATATTGGCACATCAAATGTGAGTAAAGAGTCTACAAATAGTCACACTCTTGTACAGATCACCAAATGTATATGGCACCAAATAAATAACAAATTATAAAAATTGGTCAATATATTTTTTTTCAAACGATATATTGCTACTTATATGTATGTCTTCAGCGCTGACCTTTTGGTATTGGATAATCAATCTGTATACCCTACTCTGGAGAAGACTATTTCTCCCACTCCCAGCATTCCTTCGTTGCCTGTAGCTGTTTGTGTAGGGCTGAGGTTTCATGGATGTTCCTCCATCCACTTTACTATGCCTATTGCTGTCATCTTTGTTGAGCTCAACTTTAGACAGTCATGATGGTGAGACTTTATGGGTATCGAATGAGTATGTCACTCTTTGAACAAATGTATATATAAACTATGGAACATTAAAATTTATAAATTGCAAATAGTATTCTAAGCAAATGCATCCAGTGTAGGAAAAAAATCTTGTCAAACACACTGAGCATAAATTGTGATTTTTGCAGTGTATTAGTTTCACATTTGTCAAACTCTCTTGAGGAAATATTCCAAAATATTAAAACTTGAAATGGACACAATCACTCAATAGAGTATTATGTATATGCACAAAAACATCAGAAGTAAATTAAAAGTTATCAGTAGTGAGATATGTAAGAATAAGCGAATGTGATTAGTAATGTATTTCTATTATTTTTATAATAGACGACCTTCGATTTTCATGGTTAAAAAAGTTAAGTCTGTAAGTGCAGGACATAATATTATTTTCCTTTAACTCTGGGTGTTTCTAGAAAATATTCCTTGTTATAACTGACTGTCTCTCCTTGGGATTGTAGGCTGCCGTCCTAGAGCTGTTTAGTTTATCCTAAATCTTTCTTAACCTTCACTCAGCAGGGTATTGGGACAGATGCTGGGACTTGCTAATGTGACTCCAGGTGAGAGAGATATGGGAGAATGGAAAAATAGAAGAACCCAGAGGGCCCAGAACTTTACAAGGAGACCATTAAGGCTGGCGGATCTGGACCGGGGGGTGGGGGTGGGGGGCTGTCCAAACTGCTGTACCAACCAAGGACAATGGATGCAGTAAACATAGACCCACTACTCAGATCTAGCCAATGGACAGCACATTCTCCACAGATGTGTGTAGAGTGGGCACAGCCTCTGACATGAACACTGGTGTCCCCTACTTGACCACTTCCCCTTGGTGGGGAGGCCTGGTGGCACTTAGAGGAAGGAGAAGCAGGCTACCAAGATGAGACCCGATAGGCTGTGATCATATGGTGAGGGAGGAGGTCTCCTTCTGTCACAAGTCCAGGGGAGGGGAATAGGGTGAAAGAGGGATGGAGGGGGAACGGGAAGATACAAGTGAGGGGATAACAATCGGGATGTAATTTGAATAGATTATTTAAATAATAAAAAAAGTTTATTTTCTTTCTTTTTTTTTAAGAGCTTCAAAAGCACTGAAAGTACACGGTGAAAGCACGGCAGCCGGTGGTTCAGCTTTCTCAGGCGTGCACTCAGGGAGAGTCATAAGTACGAGAAACCCTCACAAAATGCTTCTGAAATGATTCTATTAAATTTTGTATATGAGAGAAATCCTCTAAATGAGTGACTCAAAGACAACCCTCCAGGGAGTAGTGAGTCAGCTGGGATATGACCCTTCAGGAGCATCACTAAACAGCCTTTACCCTGGTGCCAAGATTGTGAATGCGAGTGCGTATTTTGTCTGGCGCTGTGCTCATAATTTTCACGTACTGTGGCCTCAGTTCATGAGCACTTATAGTCCCCATAGTGCTTCAGGCTTATCTCTCTTACTGTGGAGCCTTCAGTGTACTTTGTAGTCTCACCTCTATGCCCTTTACTTCTCTCTTTTAAAACTATGAAGTAGATTCCACATTTAGGTACCTGGAGTAGGATAATATTTATATTTTATACCTTTTTAAATATCTTTACTTTGAATTTATTTATATATTCAATATCCTATACAAAGCAGACTCTAGGGTCTATTTTTTTTTAAACTAGCCAAGCAAATGTTACTTTTAAACAGGTTGTTTAACGCATTTATATTTTTTTAAATGCAGTAGTCTTTTAAGTTATAATGTACATGAATATTGTACATTCCTTTAAATTGTATAGTCAATGACTGTTGGTATAAGAGGCATAACCATTAATACTGTATAATCTTTGAATATTTTTATTACCCCAAAGAAGAACTTCATATTTCCAGCCAAAGGCAGCCACGAGTGTACTTTCTTTATATGGATTTAGGAAATTTTCCTTTAAATGAAATTACCAGCATGTGACCTTTAGGATATTTTTCATGCTGCAACTATTCTCTAGCCTGTATAAATACTTCACTATTTTTATTGGTGAGCTATATTCCACTGTGAATGAACTGTATTTTACAAATTTACCAATTTGTCAATATTTGGGGTATTTCTGCTTATTGACTATGCAAAATATGTCTATGAATACCAATGTATTTTATTGTAAATAGGTTTTCCATGCATTTATATATCCAGTTATGAAATTGCTTCAGCATATGTTAACTTCACATTGAAAATTCAAAGGAACTTAAAATAGTTTCTAAAGTGGCTATATCATTTCACTTTCTAATCCACAGTGTATGAGTGTTTGATGTGCCTGTGTGCCCATCAGCATTTCCTGTCTGTCTTCTCAACTGTAACTAGTTTAGGGTATACGTAGCAGTATTTCAAAGTGGCATTGCATTGAATTCCCCTGAAGGCGAATGATTTTGTGCACATTTTCATATTCTTATTGGAAATTAATTTACCCTTCTGGAAATTTACCTTTCTAGAAAAATGTCACTCCCATTGACCAACTTTTTTTTTTTTTTTGTCTTTTTATGATTGTGTTGCAAGCGCTTTTTAATTGCAAAGGAGGGGCTCATAGCTCACGAAACTGCATTGTCCTGTTTGGTAAATTCTCATTTCATTTATTTTATTCTTTTTTACCTTATTTTATTAAAATTATTTTAAAAGAAACTCCCAAGGTCACAGAAATGCACTTCTCTATTTTCTTTGAAGAGTTTCCTAATGTGGAGTCTTAATTCATTTTAACAATTTTGCACATCTGGGACACTCTAAGCCCCATATCTCTACCCCGACACCTCTTTCTTGCTCATGCCTATCTGCTTGCTCTGTGGCCCACTGTGACTAACCTGAGCCATCTTATTGATCAGGGATTTAGAGGCATCAAAAGGAGCCTGCTGGGCTTGATTGCAGGAGCACAACTAAAAACAGTGATTCCCCTTCCTCCCTGAACTCCTCAGTAAGCCAGGTAAAGGCAGATGCCCCTGAATCTCTCCTTCTTAGACTCCTGATGGCCCAGTCCAGGGTTCCCTAGTCATGATGACACTGGTTGTTTCAGTATTAAAGGACTTCTTGTAGTCCTTTATGCTCTCTTCAGAATCTCACATATTTCTTGGAGAGTGTGAGATAGTTGAATATGGCTTGAGGTAGGATCCTACTTCATTCCATTTTGTAAATATAGTTTTACTACCTCCACTGTTCAGAAAGGCATTTTTCTGTATTGAACCACCTGGGTATCTCTGCTAAAACCATGACACCAAAATGTAGGCGACTACTTTAGGACTTACATCCCAGATATCCACATTGTGTCTGTAGAGAGTAGCACAGTGTTGATGTCTGCAGCCCGTGGTTGGTTTTTGAATAACCAGAAAGTATGCATCATCCAAATCTCTTCTTCCTTCATCATTTCTCTTAGTTTTTGGAATCTCTTGTTTCATTTCATCTTTAAATATGGTTCATTCGTGTATTTATGAATTTTAAAAAAAGCAGTAGGTAAATTACTCATGCTAAGTAATCTATAAACAGCAGAACTATTTCCTCCTGTATACAAGCCTGGCATCTGAGAAGACTCTGATGTGTTCACTTCAGTATAAACTTGTGCTCCACCTACAAGATAGTTTCTCTTCTCTGTACTCACAGGGCAAAAAGAATGGAGATAATAAATGGGCTTATGTACTAAAAGAGTCCCTAGGCACTCTTATAAGGACATTGGTCTATCTGTGTGAACTCTACCTATGGCATCGTCAACCTCTTACTATTAATTCACAGAGAATCAAGTTTCCACTTGAATTTTGAAAGGACACATATATTCATGCCATAGCTTAGTCTGTCTTTATAAGCTGACATCACAAAGGTCACTTAAGACAGACCATGACTCACATGGAATACCACATTTAGGAGCATCACTATCGCTTCATATTCATGGAACTTCAAGCTTACCTTGTGTTTCCAGGTTGCTCAGTTTTCAGATATATCAAGTATATAAAAATATGAACTGTAATTGTTTTACTGCTTGGTGTTTACTTTTTCCAAGGTCTGACGCTATGTAATTGTGTTATTTCCAATTGATGGTAATCATTTTTGATCCACAAAGGTTCTATGTTATTATGATTATTAGTATTATTATTATTTTAGTTGTGTTATTTGAGAATTCCATACATGTCTACAATGCTCACAACCATCCCATCTTTCTCTTCAAGTCTTAACAAGTCTCCTTTCTAACATATTCCTCCCTCTGACTTCATGCCCTTTTAAAATTTTGAATTACAACTCATTTATTTTTTAATTTTATATCCCACTGCATCTAATTAGTATTCTCAATAAGCATATTACTGTAAGGTCACCAACTGGACCATAAGCAACCCAACAGTGGCCACATCCTGCCTTCCTCTCCTTCAATTGACTTTTCTAAGTACAATCAACTGCCAGTACTTTCTTACCAAGGCGTGGGCCTCCCCCCAAGCTCCTCCTCCTCCATCTATGCTAGAATTTCTATTGGATTAGTCTTGTGTAGTTGTCACCTCTACTGTGAGTTCATAAGTGTGCTCCTGTGTCATGTCCAGAAAATATCACTTCATAGCTTGCCTTCATCCCTAAGTTCTCACCTTCTTCAGAAGAAAGACTGAGCTTTTAATGCCCCTTTTTCCTCTGAATTCCATGGAAGTACAGTGTTCAAGTTGCACCTCTGCCACAAAACACTTGGCACTGGATTTTTGCTTTTCTAATTACATAAAAAACTAAACATTGACAAGTTTTACTCTTAGTCGATTTATCCTCTCATTATTTTATAATTACCCAATAAGGAAATGGGATTCAAAAGAGAAACAAAACAAAACATAATCTAAAGAACCTATGCTAAAAATATAGAAAGTTATTTATTGATATTAAAAAATATTGTTAAAAGTAGTCAGATTAGGGAACCAGCCTAGATGTCCATTGGTATATGATCAGGTAGTGAAAATAAAGGATGTGTACCCAATGAAGCATTTTCAGCTATAAAGAATAAAATTATATCACATGCAAAAAATAGAAAATGATGTACCTGGAAGTCATGTTAAAATAAAACAAATAGATTTAGGGAGACAATTGCCAGGATTTTTTTCTCTCACACAGAGAACTTAGACATAAAAATATCAGAGATGAAAGCAAGTGGGGTATTTGGGAAGAGAAAGGGAACTAATGAGATGCAGGCAGGAAGTACATGACAGGGTAGTAGAGAGTGAATAAGATCAAAGTATGTGATATACTTTAACCAGATAGTCATAATTAAATCCATTATCTGATGTATATGTGTTAACTAAAATGTGCACAGAAAAGATGTCTACAAGACATGATATAGCTATTGCACTCATAAAATCACAGTAGTTACTGTTCTATGTATGAGATTTGCATAGATTGGGTCCATCAATATTTTACCATTGATGAGGGAGAGATACATGGGGCTCCACCCTTTCCACACTTTGTTGGAAGATGGGTGTGCCACTCCCTTTAATGCTATAACATATTTAACTTGCCTTTGTCACCCTAAACAACTTCTAGTCCACGCGTGGACACATAACTCTGAACTCACACGGTAAGCCACACACAAACCAAAGACGTGAAAGTAGGTGTGTACTCATTGAAAAGGGGGTGCCATAGGAACAGCAAGGGGGCTAAGGAAGGAAAATGAGAATGAAAATGCCTGGAATTCATGCTAGAAACGTGTGAAATTGTTGAACAACTAAAAAAATAGAGGAATAAATAAATCTTTAGGAGGGAATGGCAAGATGGCTTGGCAGTTAAGAGCACTGTCTGCTTTTCCAAAGAACATAGGTTTGGTTCTGGCACACAAAATGCAGCTCATAAACATTTAAAATATCAGTTCAAGAGGATGTGAAGACCTTCTTCACAGGCACCATTTAATCATGTGATGCACAGGCACATAGAAAATACTCAGGCACATAAATAAATAAATATAAATGTTTTTAAATGGGAGAATATTTTTAGAGGAATGAAATTATAAAAGAGGACAAAAAACTATCTAAGACAAGGGCAGAAAGATCACAAACTATCAACTGTGTTGTACAAGTTTCCATCTTAAAATAAAACAGAGCAAACAAAGCAAAGCAAAACAAAAGCAAAACATAAATGCCAGAGTTGGTGAAAAGAAAATTATCTAAACACTTTATTTGATTTAATTTAATTTAGAAAATATTCAAATCCATAATTAAAGGGTAGAAATATATATAAGAAAAAAGATGGTAATTTAAGAAATTAGCTTCATTTTGTTGCTTTTAACTTCTACATTTTATTCTCATATATATGTTATATATGCTATATAGGTTGTTTTCCTCAAATGTGGTAAATAATAAGCTATATTAATGAAATAAAATAATAAATACATTTTAAAAAATTAAGAGGAAAGCAAGGAAGATTCTTCAATTCCAACTAACAAAATATAAATAGAACTATTTTAAGTTTCTTTTCAAACTGCAGCCACTTTAATTTTAATATAGTTTATCTTTGTTTGTTAAATTTTTAATTTTTTTATATATACATTTATTTTATTATACATATATACAATAAACTACCTATCACAAGAAGAACTATGAAGCAATCAAGAATTATGTTAATTTTCCAGTCTTAGTGTTTTGGCTATTTGTATTTGGCAGCCTTGAAGAGAACATTTTTCCTATCTTGGTGCATCTGAATGTAAATCATAATTTCTAGACAACTAACCTTAATTGTAAAACTAAGCTCTCTGGTTTTCAACCCCATAGGAGACTTGAGAAGGAATAAAATTAATTACCTGAGTATACAGGGGTTGCGTGTTAGCAGCTTCCCAAGTGAGAAGATGACAGAGACAGTTTTCTACTTGAATAGTCACTCACAACTCTGTATAACATTGGAGCATCATCTTAAGCTTTCTGGCTCAATATATCTGACAGACATATTTGTGAGGAAAGAACTATTGAGGGCTTGCTAACCCTGTCTTGGCAGAGTTTGGCCATCAACTCTGCTTGCATCCAA
Organism: Acomys percivali; assembly: GCA_907169655.1. Classification (NCBI taxonomy): domain Eukaryota; kingdom Metazoa; phylum Chordata; class Mammalia; order Rodentia; family Muridae; genus Acomys; species Acomys percivali. The sequence continues at coordinate 24,984,080 of OU015742.1, read as the reverse complement.
ACTTGCTCTTTTTTAGGCAGAATTATGTCTGTGGTAGAAATGAGGCCATTTTGTTCAATGGCTTGTTTGCCACATTTGAAACCATCTCTATAAGGAGGTTCTTTGATGCTTATCATCCTATTTGAGATAGGCTGGGTGTTACCAGGAATTAAACTGTCTCATTGTCAAAAATACACCAAGATGATGTCTCAATTCTGATACCTATGCCCCAAATGCATGAGCACCCATATTCATAAAAGAAATGTTACTAAAGCTTAAATCACACATTGAACCCCACACATTAATAGTGGGAGTAGATGGCTGGAAATGATCAAATTCAGGGATGAAATCAGTACATTGGAAACAAAGAAAACGATTCAAAGGATCAACAAAACCAAGCGCTGTGTTTTTGAGAAAATAAACAAGATTGAAAACCTTTAGCCAAACAAAGCAAAAAGCAGAGGGAGAGTATTCAAATCAAAAAAATCAGAAATGAAAAGGGAGACATAACAACAGATACCAAGGAACTCCAGAGATTCATCAGGTCTTACATCAAAAGCCTATATGCCACAACATTTGAAAACCTAAATGAAATGGACAATTTTCTTGATAGCTACCAACTACCAAAATTGAGTCAAGATCAGGTAAACAAATTGAATAGTCCTATAACATCTCATGCAATTTATCTTACTTTCATTACAAAAGAATTCTGTTTATATCTCCATGCTATGTGTGCCTTGGTGAGCACACACCAAGATGAGCCCAGGTTCCTAACCTTGAAGGAGCCAGAAGTATGCTGAGGACCTTAGCTGACTCAGTTGGGACATCTTCACATCTGGGGGAGAGTAACCTTGAAGAAGGCAGAGCTGTGCTGAGGACCTCAGTTGATGCAATTGGACATCTGCACATCTAGGGAGAGTAACCTTGAAGGAGGCAGAAGTATGCTGAGGACATTAGCTGGTACAGTTGGGCATCTGCACATCTGAGGAGAACAACCTTGAAGGAGGCACAGGTGTGCTGAGGACCTCAGCTGATGCGGTTGGACATCTGCACATCTGCACAAAGTCAGTAGATGTTGCTGCATGGGAAAAGATTCCATCCATAGTTCAGTGCAAGAATGTCTCAGGTACTGGCCTGTTTGCTTCAAGCCAAAGAAGCATGAGAAACGGCCATGCCTCCCTCAGAACAGCCTCTCATTGCCATTCCCACTTGCCATGCTTAGAACACTGAAGGGAAAGTGTGGCTCTGGGGAGGGACTATAAAGCAGCTGTATTTTCAACAGGATTCTGGACAATGTGTTTCCAAGACCCCCATAGCTTTCTTATGGGACTAGCCTTAACACTGTTCTCCAAGATACTGAGACAACTTGTTAATCAGGACTTTCATCTGAGCATCGCTTTCATCTAGACATATCAAATCACATGTGCCTGAAAGGGCAGACTACATGTGAATGTGGAAAGCAATAATGACTGGGTAGAGATTTGGTAAAGATGCACTGAGAGTCATGGTGTGAAAGTCTTGCCTTAGTGTCTGACTTTCCACTCACGGTATCATCCTGGTGTGATCAACTATATGTGTCTTACTTCAAACCCTGTGGCATACTTCCTTGTTCTTATAATAAATTCCCTTTTACACATAAGTTAGTTTAAATGGATTTCTGCTGCTTTTTACAGAAACAGCATTCAATCAAATAGACAGAGTCCTGATTAATGGCTGTTTTTTCAGAATAAATATACCTCGTTCAGGCTTAGCTTTCCTGGAGTCAGCTATTTTCTGAAACACATTTTCCCATTTTTGTTGAACTTTTGTTTAGTTGGCTCTGGCTGGGTTATACCAACTAATTACAATGAACTTAGCCAGCATGGGCAGGGCTCACAAAAGCATACGCCATTCAGCGGTACTAAGTTGTGAGGCAGTATAAAAATGAAATAGGAAGGCTTAACCAGGAACTCATTAGTCAAGTAATTCTGGGCACTTGCAAAATAACTGACAACCTCAGGTCTGCTAGCTTAGCTGAGGAATTATATGTCTGTAATGTGCTTCTCAGAACAAAAGCATCATCTATTCAGCAGGGCCATACTGACGAGGATGCCATCCTTTACATACATTGTTTAACAAATATTGTCTGCTGTAGCATTTATTAAGAACTGGTGAAGTTGCAATGACAGTGTGACATGTAATTATTGATGACTTTAATTGGTTTCATGCACTTTGAAGAATGGAGACACCCACCCAGGAAGAAAGTCAATGTCCCTAATGCTTACAATTCTGCCTCCTCACATTTACACTATGGAATACTACTCAGCTTTTAAAAAACAAGGAAATCTTGAAAATTTCAGGCAAATGGGCGGAACTAGAAATGATCATCCTGAGTGAGTTACCCCAGACCCAGAAAGACACACATGGTATATACACACTTATAATTGGATACTAGCCCAACATGGATGTCCTCTGAGAGTCTTCATTTAGCAGAGCATTGGGACAGATGCTAGGACTTGCTATTGGGACTCCAGGTAGGAGTGATATGGAAGAATGGGGAGATAGAAGGACCCAGAGTGTCCAGGAACCGTACAAGTAGATCATCAAAGCTGTGCCAACCAAGGACAGGCATGTAGTAAACCTAGACCTCCTATTCAGATCTAGTCTCCACAGTTGTGTGGAGAGTGGGGACTGCATCTGATACGAACTCTGGTGCTCCCTATTTAACCACTTCCTCTTGGTGGCTAGGCCTGGTGGCACTCAGAGGAAGGGGAAGCAGGCTATCCCCATGAGACCTGATAGGCTGTGGTCAAATGGTGGGGGAGGAGGTCCCCTTCTGTCACAGACCCAGAAGAGGGGAATAGGGTAAAAGAGGGAGGAATGGGGGAATGGGAAAATACAAGTGAGGAGATAACAGTCAGGATGTAATCTGAATACATTATTTTTAAAAAATTTTAAAAGAAAAACAATCTGCCTATTCTGCCCCATTCCAAAAGTTGAGTTGCCTAGTTTTCATGATGGAGAGGGTGATAGGCTCTCTCCTTGTTGCTGATAAGTCTTCTGCTGGATTACTGCATGCAACTGACTGCAGACAGCTGATCACAGTCATGTTGTCTGGTCAATGCGCATTCTAATGCAGTCCCACCACCACTGCTGTGTGAAGACAACTAACATTAACACACACGTGTTCATCTTTTTCAGTGAAGTATTTTGGCTGCCAATGAGGTCCACGACTCTTGATTAAGAAATACCCTTTCTTGCTTCTACACTAGCCCAGTGCCTTATGGTTCTTCTATTGCGATTTTCAATACACTGGTGACCCATGTTTGAGTTAGCTGTGTGTGTCTCCTGATATTCAGTGTGAAAAACATATTGAATGTCTTACTTAATGTTTTAGTGCCCATGGAATTCGGCAATAATTATATATAGTAAATAATAGATATTTAAACGAATTAAACAAGAATCAGCTATATTGTTCACCTCTTTGGGGCAAGGAATAAACTCACTTGGCCCTTTGAGGTCAAGGGTCAGATGTGCCAGAACAGAAAGAAAACCTCAGTGTACGAAGGTTTATTTCTTAAAATAATTCTTTTAAAGTCATATAAATTTAGAAAATATGAGATTGAGGTCTTCATGCACACTGGCAAGCAGGGTAGATGGTACTAATTGGTCACAGAATGAGTCAGTCTCTTTGTATTGCATACGGCTTTGAACATACTAATTAATGGAAGTATTTTCAGTTAGACTTGGATTAGTTCTCCAGACAAGGTAGATCATACCTCACAGATAATGCTCAAAGAGAAAGGATCTGTTTAAATGTCACAGAAAGGAAGTTACACTGAAGCTTTAATAGCTTTTAATGCTCAGAATCTGATCACAGTAATTATAGCTGGATAATTCAGAGAATGGAGACCCAAGTGATACTGGAATTTAAATCAGACACTTGAAAGATGCAAACCTCACATATGTTATTGAATAGAAGCTTTTGATAATATTAAAATATCATGAAATATAAAAGAAAAAGAGTTGATGCAGGGTCAAATTTCCTTTATTTGACTTAAGTACTTTATGGTATATTTATTATGTTATTCTTGAGATTATAGAGTATTTTATATACACAATAGGAAATAAAAGCTACAGTATTCACATCCTATAAATGCCTACTATCAATTATTTTTTATTTACTCAAATAAGTATTTTGTTTTGCTTTTCATAATATGTATTCACTACATATATACACATGCATACATATGTACATACATACATACACACATACACAAATAGAAATTACAGATTCATTGTTTTACACAGAATTTTAACAGGGCATTTTTTAGAACACTAAAAGTATTTTAAAGTATTTATTCACTGACTATATGAGTTTCTAGTATGTGGGAATACAATCTACAGCTTAGTAGTTCTCCTACCATTTAATATTTGAGTTTTTCCATTTATTATAAATAATTGAGCTTTGTAAATTCTGTTTCCATTTGTTTATTATAACAATAGTAACACTGGAAACTATACAATCATGATAAAGCTTCTTGTCATAACTTGTTTGACTTTACTGAAAAACAGTCAAAATATGTCCTCCTTAAACAGTAACAGATCTGTGGCAATTCTGACACTGAAAGTTTTCATTAACTTGAGACAACATTTGTATTACAAAGTCATTCATAGTTTCCATATGCACTGTTGTACTTCCTTTCTGTCATTTGTTCTAGAAATTAATGAATGAGAGACAAAACACTGCAGTGAATTGGATTCTCATTGGGCAATAGCCTCTCTTACATATGAAGTTCTTCCACTTGACAGTCTGTGTGGCAAGGAGACAACCAACTTGTCTGGGGACGCGGCTAGTAGGACTACCCATGCCCTTTCAGAGGACCTGAGGTCAGTTCCCAGCACACATGCTGGATGGTTCACAAGCACCTGTCAATCCAGGGAACCCAGTGTCCTCTTCTGGACTTCAAGGTGACTTTACTCATTTGCACATATTCATCTATACACAGACATAGCACATAGTTATAAATAAATGAACATTTAAAGTATGAAGAGATATTCCATGGTTATATGCAGTTACTTTTCCTCTTTTTATAAAAAAAATCTAGACATAATAAATATTTGGAATGTATATTTTTAAATAGTCCCTGTTCTTCATTATTATTTTATTCTCTCATAGTTTCATACATGTATATAATGTATGTATTTTAGTTCTTTTCACACTCTATTACCCATCTCATCCCATTTCCTCCCACTAAAACTGTGTTTTCAAAATGAAAGGGCCACCTTCCTATTTTCACGTCTGAGTGTGTATGTGTGTATGTATGTGTGTGTGTGAGAGAGAGAAAGAGACAGAGACAGAGAGAGAGACAGAGAAAGAGACAGAGACAAAGAGAGACAGAGACAGAGAGAGACAGAGAAAGACAGAAGAATAGAGACAGAGAGAGACAAAGAGAGATAGAGAGAGAGACAGAGACAGACAGAGACACAGAGAGATAGAGACAGAGAGAGACAAAGAGAGAGAGAGAGACAGAGAGAGACACAGAGAGATAGAGACAGAGAGAGAGAGAGAGAGGGAGAGAAAGAGAGAGAGATAGATATAGAGAGACAGACAGACAGGCAGACAGACAAAGAAAGAGAGAGAGCACTTGGATCGAATAGGGTTGCCTGAACGAGTATGAGTGGAATTTTATTTACTGCCATTTCCTGTCACAATTAAACAATCAATAGTCCCTCAGATGAAGTCGGAGCCCTTTGAGCCCTATTTTTTCCTTGTAAAGTGCTAAATACTGAAGTACAAGAGCAGTGTCAATATTTAAAAAACACACACACAAACATACACACACACACTAACAATATAAAGAGAAAGCAGAAACTACAAGCTGAAGAAATACACTGTGAACCCAATTAACAGTGCATTATAATGGTCATGCGTTCACATGACCAAAGTGTCAGTCTTTATTTTAAATGGCTGCCTAGAACTGCAGTTTATAAATACGTACTTATTAAAATGAACACATTATTGGACGGTTAATATATCCAAAATGTTACTATTGAAGTAGTGCTAGAATTTTTTACCAATTTTATGTATTTGTGTGGCTATGTTTTAAGATTTAACTCTCACAGAATTTTTGGCTCGATTGCTTGGCAAATTTGAGAGGCTTTACAATATATTGTCAAGTTACCTTTTGTAACGATGAATGGTGTTTTGATCTTGCCAACAATTTCATTATATCTTTCCAGAATTTCTTAGCAAAAGTTGTTCTCTCCTATTTAAATCAATACTAATCCATGAAGTATGAATAAATTATATATCATTCACTATTTCTTATTGCAAAACAATTGTTTCTCCCCTTTATCCGCCTCCACAGAGAGTATATTGCTTCACAAAGGACTTCAAAAGTTTTTGATTCACAGGTCAGGTAACATTTCAGCTAAGAACAGATCACATATTCAACAGTGACCCCTCAAGATGGTGACGGTGCTAAAGCAGGTCCTCTCGTGGTGGCACTGGGGTGTGATGTCGCCGTAGCACCGCCATTTGTCCACAGGTTTTCTCAGCAGTTGTAAGAAGCCTGCTGCTGGCAGCTGTATAAAAGCGTGTGACAAACCACAGTGTGTTACTCAAAGTGCCTATATCGACAACTGTGTTCACGTTCTGTTCACTGTGGTTGCAGGCTGAACTCTTTCCTGTGCACCGTGTCACACTGACAATGGGCACATCTGCCTTGTGTCCATACCTCTTGGCTGCACCAAGGTGCCAAGTCGAGTGACCAACACGCACTGCTTATCTCTCTGTATGCTATCCTCACAATGACGAAATGTCCTGTGGATGTCTGTGCACTCACGTTAAGTGGCATATCACTCTACAGCAAGACAGCAAGGGTGTGCCAGATTTGCTGTGATTTTCCTTTTTAAAAAAAATCTTTTTTATTCTTCTTGCATCATGTTATGCCATGTTTAATTGATATCACTGGGAGGAGACAGTGGATCTGGGGAAGAGGTAGGTGAGAGGGGATTGGGAGAAGAAGAGGAGGGTAGTCTTTGTTTGAAGTGCATTGTATGATAGAAAAATGAAGAAAAAGAAAAATATTCTTTATGGCGTTTTAACAACATTGATAATTTTATGTTCACATGTTTTTTCTTTTCTCGTAGCCTTTGTATCATATGTAGAAAAAAACATGAAATCCTTTTTTACATAAACCTATTATATATTTTCTTCATTTTGAAACTTCCCCACTCCCATGCAAACTTGTACAACCACTTTGGAAATCTTTCTGGTGCTATCTCAGAAAACTGAGAATAAGGCTTTCTCAAGACCCAGCTAGTCCACTCCTTGGAATATACCCAGAAGATGTTCCACCACATATCAAGGACATATGCTCAACCATGTTTACAGTGGCCTTATTCATAATACCCAGAACCTGGAAACAACTTAAATGTCTCTCAGTCGAAGAATGGATAAAGAAACTGTGGTACATTTACACTATGGAATACTACTCAACTATAAAAAACAAGGAAATCCTGAAATTTGTGAACAAATGGATGGAACTAGAAATGATCATACTGAGTGAGTTAAGCCAGAAGCAGAAAGACTCACATGGTAAATACTTACTTATAATTGGACACTAGCCCAAGAGGAATGCCATATGATAGTCTTCACTTACCAGGAGATTGGAATAATTGTGAGGACATCTTATTGGGACTCTAGATGAGAGAAGTATGGGAGAATGGGGAAACAGAAGGATCCACAGGGTCCTAGAAACCTACAAGAAGAACATCATGATGGACGGATCTGGGCCCAGGGGTTCTGCTCTAACTAGTACACTAAGCAAGGCCAATACTTGCAGTAAACATTGAACCCCTTCTCAGATCTAGCCAATGGACAGGACATTCTCCATAGTTGAGTGGTGAGCAGGGAATGACTTGGATATGAACTCGGGTGCCCCTCATTTGAACACCTCCCCATGATGAGGAGGCCTGGTGGCACTCAGAGAAAGAATAAGTAGGCTACCAAGATGAGACTTAATAGCCTATGACCATTTAGTCGGGGGAAGGAGGTCCCCCTAGGTCACAGACCGAGGGCAAAGGAATAGGAGGAAATTGGGAGGGAGGGAGGAACGGGAAGATACAAGGGATGGGATAGCAATTAATCTGAATAAGTTAATTAAATTTAAAAAAAGAAGAAACTTCCCCACTCCCAGAAGCATGAAGGAACATTCCTGTGGTTTTCATGTTGAGAACCTTGTGGGCTTTTTGGAATAAAACTCAGGCAAATGTGGTGAGTCCTTCTTAGGCTGGGTCAGAGATCTAATGAGACTTTGGGATGGTCCTTCTAGAGTCCATTTATGAGTATTGGCTCATCTCTGGGTCATCATTCCTGGTGTTGAGCACACCACTTAGACCTACTTCTAAGTTCTGGTGCAGAATCTGTCACTGACAAGACTTTCAGTGCTCTGTGCATTGAGGTAATCTTCCCTGCAAGCAGCGCATGTTCCACTGCTGAGTTTCAGCATTCAGTCCTGCGACACTGGCTCCTAACTTCGAGAGCATGTTGTTCACCGAGGGTCAGAGCCTGCCATGCAACCTGCTCAGCAAGCGTCTTTTAAAGAAGGTATGGGGAAGTGGGTGGTTTGAGACAGAGCTTTTCCTTTAAAAATGTGTTATTTAACATTAATTAATTTATTTTATGCATGAGTGTTCCACTTGCATGTATGTGTGTACAGCATGTGTATAATTAGATATCAGAAGGCAGTGGGTCCCCTGGAACTGGAGCTATCGACAGTTCTGAGGCACCATGTGGTAGCTGAGAATGTAACATGGCCCCTCTACAAAAAAACAACAAATCAACTGCCTACTGCCTAGCCATCTCTCCAGCACCCACAGGAGTCTTTTTAAAATGCCATCTTTTGATTTATTTTAAATTCAGAGGGCCTTCATATTATTTTTGAAACCTATCAATACTTCAGAGAACATTTCTATCATTGAGGATCCATGTTTGGGATCCCAGCACACATATCAACCAGCCACAACCTCCTGCAACTCCATCCCTAAGAGATCTGGCATCTTCTTGCCTCTCAAGGCACCTGAACTCACACACACATACACACAATGGCCACATATAATTAAAAATGTACAAAAAGAACTTGTTGTTTAGGTAATTACCATATTCATGACAGAATCTACTATTTTTCATTATTCCTTGGTTTATAGTATGACATTGGATAATTTTTAAAGAGGAATTGAGGAAAAGCAGTTTAGCGTGGCCTTTTTTCTGAGTTGATATTTTAGTTGGATAAGGCTGGTGTCCCTAGAATTATTTCTGAAACACCTGCACTCATCATTTGAACATTTGCAGCAAAATCTGAGTGGGGGTTATCCCCTTTTCAGAGCATTTTAAACAGCCTTAAAATCTGAATGGGGCCTGGAGAGATGGCTCAGAGGTTAAGAGTGCTATCTGCTCTTCCAAAGGTCCTGAGTTCAAATCCCAGCAAGCACATGGTGGCTCACAACCACTTATAATAAGATTTGGTGTCTTCTTCTAGGTGCGGCTGCACATGTGGGTAGAATACTATATAAATAATAAATAAATCTTATAAAATATGAATGCAACACTACGATATTTTAAAGGTAGATGATTAATCTCCCAATACTATTGCTACATTGTGTTTACTTTGTTTATTGTAAGCTGGCCTATCCTGTTCAATATAGTCAACCTTGGTCTCAAACTTTGGCAATCCTCCTGCCTCAGTTTCCTGGGGGGCACAGATTATGAAAATGAGAAGCTACATGTTGCCACGTTATTATGTATTTGTTATGAGAGAGAAAAGCCACACATGTCTACTCCTCTAGATAGAGAAGCCATGATAGACCAAAGTAAGGTTTCTGCAGAATGAATTCATTTTTATAAGAAGCAAGAGCTGCACAAATGCAGCCACCTCACTGCAAACCCCAACCCAGCACAGGGGGCATCCTATGGAAGCCGAAACCCTGTAAAATGCTCTGAGACCTGCAAGCAGCCCAACAGGTCTGAGGATCTCTGCCCAGCACCTTCAATGGTCAGAGTCCCTAATCCCCAGGCAGTTGTTATAGCTTCTGTAACTGTGGAGACGGTTTCACTTGAATCTTAAAGTGTCAGCTTTCTGAGAAGTAAAAAATTTGTTTGGTCTCAGAATCTCATGGACTTCCCTTACTCCTGTTTCCTAAAAATACAAAACAAAACAGAAAACAAACAAACAAACAAAATCCAGTTACAATTCAAAGGAAACTGATAATCACTAACTCTCTCTAACCTCATCTACAAATTTAAAATATCACTTCTAGGTAAATATATATTTACTATCACAGGTGAATTGTGTTTTCTCAGGATATTGTGTTGTTGTTGCTGGAAGAGACTAAAGCATCAGTTAGTATGGTATCCAGGAGGCCTTGTAGTTCCATATTCCTCATTAGAGTAAGTTCTGGAGGGGCTCTTTGAGGCTCATTCTACATAAAGAATCTGGAAAAATTGTTAGGAGCCAGGTATTTAGAAAATAATTCCTGGTTCTTAAAGGGATATAGAAAAAGTAAGCTGTTTCTTCTTCTTTTTAAAAAATGCTTTGTGGTGGTTTGAATAAGGATTGTCCTCAAAGGTTCATATATTTGAATGCTTAGTTACCAGGGAGTGTACTATTTTAAAAGCATTGGAAAGTATGGCCTTATTGGAGGAAATGTGTCACTGAGGGGTGAGCTTTGAAGTTTCAGAAGCCCATGCCAGGCTAGAGTCTCTCTCTCTCTCTCTCTCTCTCTCTCTCTCTCTCTCTCTCTCTCTCTCTCTCTCTCTCTGTCTTTCTCTCTCTCTCTCTCTGTCTGCCCATCTCTCAGAAGCTCTCAGCTACTGTTCCAGCGCCATGTGTTCCACCTTGCTCCGTGCCATGATGTTCATGGTCTAAGCCTCTGAAACTGTAAGAAAGCTCCCAATGAACATTCTCCTTTATAAGATTTCCCTTAGTTATGGTGGCTCTTCACAGCAATAGGACAGTGACTGAGACACCTTTGAACATTCTGAAACCTGGATACCATCAATCCATGTCATAGCTGTATTTTGTTTTCAGTTGTGCCATGATTTCCATGGCAAGGTGACGATGCTAGACTGCTGGAGTTCAGATTGTGCAGGAGATACAGGCAAAGCACCCACTCTTCCCTTCTGCCTTACTAACTCTCAACAGTGAACAAAGCAAAACTCTTGCCAGAATTCCTTGCAGATATAGAACGTTCACCATGACAGTGTTGGGTGGGCAACCTTTTAAAGGTGAGCTCCTCTGTGATCAGAAGACAACCTTGAAGAAAGGAAAAAGGGATTATCATACCTTTGGTTCTGCCACTATCCACCCTCAAAACACACCATGTCTACTATACTCCATTTGGTCCAATATGGGAAGAAAACAAACCATTGCTCTGTTGAATTAAGACATTATTTCTTATTTGTGTTTACTTAACTATAAATAAAAGCCTTACCACCTAACCCACCGGTGAGAGCTCTGGTACTTTGTATTCTTGTCTGTATTTGATGCTGTTTGGTTGTTGGATCAGACATGCTACAGATGTGGTATAAACTTACCACTGCCTTACCTTTCAGTTGACTCTTGACGAATGGCACTAATGACATTGAGTTTACCTACCACCTATGTATCTTCTTTTGTGAGGTACCTGAAACTTTGAATTTCAAGAAGACCTTTCATGTGTTTTATATATACTTTAAAATACATTTTATTATTTATTTATTTGTGTGTGTATGTTCCTCTGTGTGTGCTTAGAGCACGTGTATTGTTATTCCTTGTGGAGATCAGAAGAGGGCATTGGACACCCTGAAACTGGAATTACAGGATATTCCAAGCTTCCTGACACAGATCTTAGAATTCACACTTAGGTCCTTCTGAAGAACAGCAAGAGCTCTTGACACTGAGCCATCACTCCAGGCATGTATGTGTGTATATATGCATGTATGCATGCATGTACATATTATGCATATTATGTACTATTTTCTACAAGTTGTTTCACCCTGGAAATCTCTGTTTACCTCATCAGTGTCTTCAGAGAGCAGATTTTTAGTGGATCCCACATTAACAATTGTTTTCTTCATATGTGGTGTTTGGAGTATTATATTTGTCAATCTAATCCCAAAAGATTTGCATTTTTCCTGTTATTACCTAGGGCTTGAATAGCTTTACGCCTTATGTTTTAGCCCCTGATAAACTTTAAGAAAGGTGTAAGGTTTGTGATCATATTGTTTATATTTTATTGTTGCTTTTTTATGTTTTAGCATATGTCTAGTTGTTCCAGCATCATCTATTGGGAAAACTACATTCTCCATTGAACTGACAGTGTTCCTTTGTTCAAAATCAATTGGCTTTGTTTGCGAAGATGTGTTTCCAAGATCTCTATTTTGTTCCATTGATCTTTTGTCTATTATTTTGCCAATACAATACTGTCTTAATTAATGTAGCTTTATAAGTCATGGAGTCAGTCAGAGTCAGGCCTGTGAAGCTTGTTCTTGTTCAATGCATTCTTGCTTCCTTGTGTCCATAAGCTTAGAATAGGCTTATCAATATTAATAAAGTAAATTTCCATGGTTTTGACTGAGAATGCATTGAATCTGTAGATCAGTTTGAGAAGAATTGTCATTTTTATTATGTGGATACTTCCTGTCTGAAACAAATAATGCATATTCATTTATTTAGACCTCATCTAATGTCTTTTATTAGAATTTTGAATTTTTGTATAGATTTTTTATTGTTTTGGTTCTAAGTATTTGATTGTTAGTCAGTTTCATCTCTAACCACTTCATCTTTCTTCTTTTTAAAACTATAAATGGCATTGTTCTGATTTCAAGTTTCCTATCTTTGTTAAAGATACATGAAAATTTGCCAAGTTATATTTATTTATATTTTATTCTGAAATAAGTATGTGCTTACTATTTGCAGAAGATAAGAAAATCTGTTACTGTTGATAATTTTTGTGTGCTCTACACATATGAACATATCCTAAAAATCATTTTTTTCTTTATGGTCTTTTTACTCTTTGGATAGATTGGGCTAAATACAATGTCAATGAAATTGTAGGAGACAGCAGGCTTTCCTTTTTATTTACTTTAGAAGAAACTATCTAGTTCCTTGGCCTTAAACTGATGTCAGTGGTAGGATTTTTATAAATATCATTTATCAAGTTGGGGTAATTCCTTCTATCCCTAATCTTTTAAGCATTTTTTCTTATTGGTTGATGTTGGTTTTCATCAATTTTGGTGCATTTCTTGATGATGTAATTTTTCATTTTTATTGTTTTTGATAGATTACATTAATTTTTGAATACCAAAAACTCTATATTAAAAACCATATACATGGATCATATATACAAATCAAATTTGATCACGATGTGTAATTACATAGCTATCATTATTGTTTCATTATTTTGTTAGGTAGTTTATCACCTGTACTTATTAGGGGTAGCTGCCTATAGCTTTGTTCCGTTATAATTTTTGTCCCTTTTCTAGTGATATATAAATATTGACCTCATAAGCTGATCGTAAAGGAATTCTCTCTGCTTCTTTTTCTATGAGAGATCAGAGAGGATCGGTACCCTTTCTTCCTTACACGTCTAGTAGAAATCTCTAGTGGTCCCTACTGCTTTGCATTCTGCAACACTATAAATTATTGATGCAGTTTTTCTTGTTGATGTGGAGCTAATAAGGTGATTTATTTCCCTGCATGCAAGTTTTGATACATTATGCCTTTGAAGATATATTTAGATCCATAGGCAAAATTAGTAAGGATATCGTTAATTAAAAAGAACCACCAGCCACCTAAGTCAGATGGACATTTACAGCTATTCCATTTGAAAACACTAAGATGAATTCTTCCCAAGATCTCATGAAATATTCACAAAGGCATAGTGTGTCACAGGCTCTAAACCTAGATAAACTTGAAGCTTAATAATACAATTGGATTATTATCTGCCATATTTAACCCTTTCCTATGTTATATTTATTCTCTTAAAAATTGTTCTTTCCATTCTTACCTTCTCTGAATCTTATGTGTGAAATTATTATCTCTCCTTTCTTAGCTTGTGAGATGAATCTTTTTAAGCATTTGATTCTTCTAGCATTTTCCATATATATATATATATGTCTCCAATCCAATGCTTCTGAATGGTCACTATGAAAAGACACTAACACGCACCTCTAAAATGTACAGCTCTCAGCTAAATATTAAATTTCCTAAGGAAGAGATAACAAACAATGTGAAGAATTCAGCCAGCTAGTGTGGGAGGACAGGCATAGATTACCTCCCTACAGCTTTGTCTCAAGAATAAACATTCTACACATACTTTCTAAGTGTCTATGACAGCTTCTTTTAGTCCCACAGGTGCTTTAGCCTATGTTACTAAAACTTCATTAACTATGGTTACATATTAACAGTTAAACTTACAAATGTCATTCTCTTGGCATCTAAAGTCTGTTTGCAGAAAAGATTTGGCAAAACTGCAATCTAAAGCCCCTTTCCTGAATTTTTAAATTGAAAACACACACACACGCGTCCTCACTCTCCCAAGGTCCATTCTGTGCTTTCACACACACACGTATCCTCACTCTCCCAAGGCCCACTCTGTGCTCTCACACACACGTGTCCTCACTCTCCAAAGGCCTGCTCTGTGCTTTCACACACACATACACACACACACACACACAGACACACACACACACACACACACACACACACACACACGTGTCCTCACTCTCCCAAGGCCAGTTCTGTGATTTCCGCACTTACCTACTTGTATGGTTGTGCTTTCCTGCCCATCTTCAGGGCCATGAGCTTCTCTGTCCAAGCTGGGCATTCTCACATGTTCCTATTTCTGATTTAAATTATTCAGTCTGTATCTGCTATAATTGTTTTTTTTTTTCTGGAGAAATGAAGAAAATTTGCTTGTTTTAGAAATACTTTGTTTATCTTTTGTTTTTCATTCAGTTTTTTTTTTTTTTTAAAATAAGGGTTGAGTAATAATGTCCAAGATCGTTTGAGATTCAGATAGGAACCAGAAGTGTTCAAATTTTTGTTTTCAATACTTAGCATTAAAAATATATTTCAGAGTCTGGTCAGATTGTTCAGTGGTTAAGCACACTGGCTGCTCTTCTAATGGGCGAGGTGTGATTCTTAGCACCTGCATGGTGACTCATAACTGTCTGTAATTCCATTGCCAAGGGATATGATGCTTCCTAAAATCAGAAATCATCAGCAGGTATCTGTTTCTAAGTTATGACGCTAAGTATAAAACCAGTGAATATGCGTCACAGGTGTGTCTATCAGAACTTCATGAGAAGATGATGAATAAAGGGGGCACACCACATGCTGCTCATGAAGCATGTCCCTGCAGAAAACTACAGCAGAAGCCCCAGTCAGGGTCCTTTTCACTAGGCTCACCTACAGCCTGAGTGACTGCTATATGCCAAAAGAGCGTTCATTGGACATGAAAACATTTATCATGTGCTCTTTTCTTCTAAGTGCCCTTTAGTCACATTACCCATTTTTACCCACTACCTTTGTCAATTGAAAGTCTTAACAGCATCACTAGTTTCTTTTCCTAATTTCTTCTGGCACTTGACATTTTAGATTTCATAAGAAGGGAAAACAAGAATTCCTTAAATTGTTTAATAGTCTGTCTTAAATGTGTCATTTTATATATTTTTTTTATATTTCTTAACTATTTTCCCCACTGCAGTTGGGGGAGAAATCTGTGTCTGTCTCTTCTTTCCTGATTTTACAGTCCGTATACTTTTGAAATCACATGCTTTTGGGTTTCTATATTTGGGATTCTATATTCTTTCTGTTGAAAGTTTGAAATAATATATTGTTTCTAGTCTATAATGGAGATGGAAAGAAGAAAATATAATTGGGTTTGGCTGAGAAATGCAAAAAGGAGTCATTTCAGACTTCTCTAACTTGTTAAATTATAATACATTTCATGGATCAACATGAAACACTTAAAAAACAAAATGGGTGAATGAGCCAAATCATTCTCATACCAACTCCCCTATTAAACAGAAAGAGAAGGACCATAGACATGAGTTCAATTCAAATGTCAAAACCTATAATCTAGAAAGCTGAATTAGACAACCATACATGAAGTTTGCTATGGTTTAACCTAAAATAGCTTGGCAGTTTGAGACAGCACCCTTACATAAAGGTTATAACCATCATAATGTTGTAGATTAAGATGGGCAAAGGGACACTGCAGACAGAGATGTCAACATGTTCCTTTTAATTTAGATTTATTTTATGTCTATTACTGTTTCGTCTTTCTATATGTACGTTCATCACTTGTGTGCCTGGTGCTGAAGGAGGTCAGAAAATGGGAACAAATCCCCTGAAACTGGATTTACAGATGGTTACATGTAACAGTGTGGGTATTGGAAACCAAACTCTGGTTCTCTGGAAGAGCATCATCTGCCTTTACCCTCTGAGTCCTCTCTTCAACCCTACCTCTAGCATGCTTGAATATCTCTACTTGTCTTACATCCACACTCACACACAAAGGCGTGTGTTTTCTTGTTTTTCTCCTTAAGACTCATCTGGGGATCTTCAGCAGAAGTACTAAGGGGTTGCTATGTGTCTCCTGCAATTACAAGATATACTGAATTAGTACAGGCACTTGTCACAGCATGTTAGTGTGTGATGGACTGAATACGTGCAGTGATCCCATGATGTGGCAACGATGTTGAAAACCCTATAGCCCAGTGTATTGCATCCTTGTTTCTTCCTTATGTAATGCTCCGCTGACCTGTTGCTGGTGATGCTAGTTAAAGTATCTAGCAACTGCCAGTAGCATACCATAGAGCACATATGGTTATGTATAAGACATAGTACTTACAGCAGTCTTGAAACCTGCTGTGTGAGCCAAATGACCTGTTTATTGTATTCTTTCACTTCTCCACTTTCTCTCACTCCACTAATCAAGAACAGACTTGCTGTAAAAGTCTAGGTAAATCCACGCTGGCAACAGCATCGTCCAGCTTCTGTATATTGTGCATCTCAATTGTACCAGAAGGCCACACGACATGTTGACACACACAATCTAGTTTTATGTACATATGATCTGACGCTTATACAATGATAAAAATCACCCAATTACATACTTCTAGCGTCCTTCTCCATAGTTAAGCACAATTATGTCATTATCCATGGGATAATGAAAAACAAAATGGTGACAACTTTGATGTTTAAGTGTCAAACCCCTGGAGTTGCTAAGGCTGCAAGTGAGGTTAGCGAATTGCTCTATAGAGCCTGGAGGAATGACTGGTATTCAAAGTCGTGCTCACTTGGACAAAAAAAGGAACTCGTAGGTGAGAAAACAACAGCAGTGCTGTAGATGAGAGTATAGACAATCTCCAAACTCTTGGAGATGGTTCTAAACAAAAAAGAAATTCCAGCATCTCTGGGGCCTGATTGCAGAATGGCAGTTCGTAACCCTTGCTACCAAAGACACTTTGCACTGTTAACCTCTCTTCCCTCAATCAGCATCTTCATAACTTTTGGAGATTCAAAGTGTAGAAACATGGAAGCAGGGCCAGTAAGTAGGAGAGATAGGCTGACTGGAGCTCCTTTCCTGGAGACATTTATTCTAGTCAGAAAACTCAGAAACAAGCTTACCTTTGATCATGTCTGTAGCTTTAATGATTATATGGGAGTAGGCATTTTAATTAATAAGTTAAAATGTTTCTGAAACAAAATTGACCTGGACTGTCTATTCTTTACCAGTAACTAAAAAAATCTTACTACTGCCTCAGGCCTGTGGAAGAACTGTATTCTTTGATATGGTTTAAAGGGGACAGTAGGAAGTAGAAGAAAGATTACTTTTATATTGAAATTCCATAAGTCTTGCTTGATTAATTCCATTATATTTGTAGCCTTGAGCAGGTTATACCATCAGTTCCACATCTGTGAAATTACATTAACTATTAGAATTTCAAATATTACTGGGAAGAATCACAGTTTTATAAATTTATAGCAAGCATCATGTTAATCATTTAATGCTGTCAGACTTAGTCACAATTAAATGCATAGATTCTGCTGGATTTTCCTAATGCCTATTTGTCTCTTTTACTCATGGTAGATGTATATTCAAAAATTATTCTTAGACCTGAATTCAGATGCTACACTCATATTTCTTGAAACAAATACTCCCTCCTCCTGACTGGCCTCTTTTCACAAAGCATTATGTTAAGCAGCTTTTCTTGGGCCTCTCATGCACTGAACATCCAACAAATGTCCACATAAAACTATTAGCCCTGAAAGCAAAATGTTTCATGCAGTTCAAAGATAGAGGAATTTATTCAAATGATCAAGAGAGATGGAAACAAAGTCATAACCCTGATCTTTTTTCTGATCCTACCTGAGTAGTGTCATTTTTCTAGTTGTTCAATTATTAATAACTGCTTTAAAGGATACTTTGTCCAGGGCCCCAATAATGAAAAACATAAGAAATATGGGCATGTGTTCTGAATAATCACGGGATAAAATAATTTAGTTTCTGTGTTGTAAGAAGCATTTTAATTTTTACAAAATATCTTCTTTTTATAAATAAATCAGAATCTCAGTCCCAGTTTCCAAACATCATCATATGAATGATTAAACAATGAAAACATGAAGTTTGTACTTTGAAGAGACTTGGTCTTTTAGGGAGAAAGTCAGACATAACTGGACAGAGTCAGCTAAGGTCAAAACATAAAAGTCAGAGACAGGATTATGGGCAATAGGAAGGAAGGATCTATGAGATACGTGTGAGTCTGAGTTTCCACAACAAAGACTGGCAGAATGTGGGTTTTTTTTTTTTTTTTTGATGGGCCAAGAGAATCTGTGCTTCTGGACAACATAGGACACCAGGCAGTCTTCATAAGGACATTGATGTAAAGGAAAAATATGGATCATACATAGGGGTTACAGTCAGTCTGGATTATTTCCTCCCCTCTGGATGTATTTAATTGATGTACCCAGTACGGTGTAATTATATAGAATACACCCTTTGGAATCATGAGATAATACAATTAAACACTCGCTACACTGCATGATAGTGTGACCGTTCATCTAGACAGAGCCAATGAGTGCTTAAACAATTATACACATTATATTTTAACTATGAATTATCTAACAATAATTTTCCATCCAAGAAAATATATTTCATGCTAAGAATGTACCTAACATAAAACAAATAGAATATTAAGAAAAATTGGTGTTTATGTAATCAATAAGTCTTAATTTTTGAATTAAATATTTCACTTTTAGGGACTTTTATTCATAAAGCAAAAAATACAATTCAAAAATATGTAAAATCTTCCTCCCACATTAATCCTTTTAATTGTTTATACCAAATTGGCCTTACAGGGTTTTGTTGTTGTTGTTGTTTTAAGATACAAATTTGGTGGATGTGAAAAGGGAATAAATTTGGGGAGAACTGGGGTATGTGAAAATGAGCAAAACACATTGTATGAAACTTGAAACTCTCAAAGAACTAATGTAAAAAATTCAGAACATAAAAATATACAAAGCCTATAAGCCTAGTAGGCTCTAGTTTAGCTCTTCAGATCTGAAAAAGTTGAATGTGAGAGATTTTAGTGCTTCAAATGGGACAAGGAGGAAAACAAAGGACAGAATAAAAACTATATTTGGCTGAGCTGAGTTCTCCTTTGAATTACTCTCAGTACCTCAGCAGTATTGAGGTCCATGGTCTGTGTTCACAGTCATGATAACCACATACCTGAAAACATACTTACATCTATGATCATCTTAACATGCAAATAATGCAGAAGAGCATACTTGAAAAAAAAACAAGTCAATGGAATGATTCCTAATGATATTCTGCTATGCTCATAGATTGGTTCCTAGTCTATAATCATCAGAGACGCTTCATCCATTAATTAATGGAAACAGATACAAAGATACCCTCAGCCATTTATTATATGGAGCTTGGGGAGTCCTGCAGAAGAGGGCAAGGAAGGATTATAGGTGCTAGAGTGGTCAAGGTCACCCCAAGAAAACTCACAGACTCGATTAAGCGGTGTTCATAGGAGCTTACAGGGACTGAACCAATAACAACCAGTGAGCCTGCATGAGTCTGACCTAGGCCCTCTAAATATATGTTAGAGTTTTGTAAGCTTGGGTGTCTTATGGGTCTCCTAACAGTGGGTGCAGAGGCTATCTCTGATCCTTTTGCCTGTTGTTGGAACCCTTTGCCTCTGACTGTGTTGCCTTGTCCATTGTTAATATGAGCAGAGGCGCCTAGTCTTACTGACACTTGATACGCCATTGCCATTTTGGATGATATCTATGGGTGGCCTGCCTTTCTCTAAATAGAAAGGGATAAAGAGTGTATTGGGGGGGGGAGGAGAGTTGGAGTAGAGGGACTGAAAGGAGGGGAGGGAGCAGAAACCTCAGTCAGGTCGTAATATATGAGAGAAGGATAAATTTTAAAAATTTAAAAATCTATTTTTGATATTCTATCTTACCCCAATCAAAACAATAATCACTAAGTAGAGCAAAATAAAGGCTAGAGAGAATATATGGGAACGAATAGCTCTTATTCTCTGCCAGGGATTGGAAAACATGGCTACTGGAGAAACCAGTATGGAAATTTGCCAAAAATATTAAGCTTTTCTTCCAGATCTGCCACTCCTGGGCCATGGAGATACCTGCACATCCATGTTTATTGATACATTGTTCCCAATAGTGAGGAAACAAAACCAGCTCAGATATCTATCAACAGATGAATGCATTGCTGGAAATTTTGAGAGTCCTGGTCAAGTTGCTATATTTTATGAGGATAAATGGTATTCACTTTTGGAGTCCTGACTTCCAGCAATCAAAGTGTGTAAAGACAGACTCAAAGGTAAGCTCTAGGATGATTTTCTTAAAATCGAAATGCAAAATTCCAGGGTA
Source organism: Acomys percivali (assembly GCA_907169655.1). Taxonomy (NCBI): domain Eukaryota; kingdom Metazoa; phylum Chordata; class Mammalia; order Rodentia; family Muridae; genus Acomys; species Acomys percivali. The sequence continues at coordinate 24,963,159 of OU015742.1, read as the reverse complement.
GGCAACCCAGTCAGCTGCTCTGAAGACGAGGAAGATAGAGAAGGACAAAAAGCAAGTCTGAGTTAGTTAAGTAACCATGGAAGCCCACCATGATGGACAAGCAGCCATGTGAAAGAGCCCAGAGTTTTTAAATACAGTAAGGAAGCTCTACACACCAGGAAAAAAAAACTATACTTAAGCCATGGCTAGCTTAAAGAAAAGAAAGGTATATACCTTTCTGATTCAGGACTCAAAAAGACACACAAACCCAACAGAGCCTCATGAGGGCCCTGAAGTAACTGCAATAGGGGCAGAAACTTAGGGAAGAAAAGTTTATGGCCCATCAAGGGGATGGTTATCCACTTCAGCACAGATTAAGCGGAATCTGCCTTCCTGGCTGGTGGTGTTTTGTCCATGCGATTGATCTGCCCAACGGGATTAACTCTTAAAAGAGAAGAGAATGCATGTCTCCACCTACATGAAGATTTCATTCTTTACTGTAACAGAAGGATAATGAAAATGTAGAGTATAGGCACAACAGATTGTTTTACTCATCAGTAAAGAGAAATGACGTTGTGATATTTACAGAAAAACGCATGGATCTGGAACATATATCAATTGAAGTAACCCAGTCTCAGAAAGAGACTAGGATAGGCTTCGTGGTGTGTGTGTGTGTGTGTGTGTGTGTGTGTGTGTGTGTGTGTGTGTGTGT
>OU015742.1:24937762-24951189 GCA_907169655.1 Acomys percivali | reverse complement strand
GTGTTCGCATGTGTGCATGTGCGTGTGCATGTGCATGTGTGTGTGTGGGGGGGGTGCTTATTCTGTGCTCCTGACTATGGCATATAGATAGGTTAGATTGATTGTCTGTTCTTTAGGTCATTTAAACACAAAGCCCCAAAATGCTGACCATGTTCACCTACTTAACATGTTGAAGAAGCTTCTCTGCTTTACTGAAACTGGCATCACCTTTTAAGTTTATCTACTGATTCTTTTTTTAAGACAAGCTGTACCATAGGATCTTTTTTTTCCCCTTTCTGGTGAAAGGAATAAAGAGCTGGTACTGTAAAAAGACTGTATCAAAGGGGACACATAAAAGTTGATATTTTCTTTTTACTACTTGAGAGAAGTGCACAGAGGCAATTAAAGTGCCCGAATCTCTGAGCACAAATCTATTTATTGTAGCTGATAATGGGCACAACGAGAAGATGTACTCTGTTCCAAGTGTAGAAGAGCCTTTAATCGTATTTTAAGTGAAAACAAATAGTAAGAAGAGGCATGCAAGAGAGTTCCTTTTTTGGAGAGGCCAGGGATGTGCAAATCCCATTATTTGTTAATAGGGTTTCTGCTGCCAGCTCCCCTCATCACTTTGAAACTGCTTTCAGCTTCCCACAGGCCTCTCAGAAGCCAGCCTCCTGGGCAGTTGTCAGCAGGACATCATCTGTTTCATAGCTTTTCTTTAAACAGAGTAAAATGATCCCATAAAACACTGTGAGATATTTTCAGTTTATATTAAAGGAGCAAAATGTGTATGATATAATTATGATATATACTTTGGACTTGTTTTGCACATTAATAAAATTTGTATGATGCAATTATGATATATGCTTCCATATTGTTTTACATATTTAGTACTGTCTTGAAATATCATCTATAAAATGTTTACTTGTACAATTGTATTTGCACCATAAAAAACAAAGCTTTATTAGGGAATCCACACCTTTCCGAATCCCAAGCTGTCACCTACTGATACATCTTTTTTATATGTGCTTTTTATCATAACTGTGTTGGTGGGAAACTTACATTAGCATGAGAATGGACACTATGCCTCAGTGATGTGGAAAGGCAACCTGGAAGACATGAGCTGTGTGCATCTGCTTCACACACATTCATAGAGACATGGCTCCTTCTTTTGGGGGCTGTTAGATGACTTTCTCTAACCTCTGGAGGAAAATCTCTCAACACTCTGTAGGTCATAATGTGTTCTTCACTACTACTGCCAGCTTACAGCTCAGTGCATCTTGATCTAGGTTGCACATTGGAATTGCTGGGGGATTTAAAAAAAAAATGCCTCATTCTGGCCGAGCCAAGACAACTGCAGTCAATCTCTGAAGTGCAAAACATGCACTGGCATTTTGAGGATTCCCAGACAATCCTAGTGAGCAGCCAAATACTGAGACTTACTGAGCACAGTCCCACTGGCAGCATTGACAATAGAGTCAGTGCCTGCTGTGACTCGAGAAATCAGGTTCACAGAGATAAAGAGATTGTTCAGTAGTTAAGAACACCTGGTAGTTTTATAAGAGGACCACGCTTCAATTCCCAGCATCCACATGGCAACTCACACAGCTTGTAATCCAGTCACATGAATTGCACAGACATATGTGTAGGCAAAGCACTCATACCCATAAAATAAAAAATAAAAAAAAATTTAAACCCTAAAAATTTTTTAAAATGCCCAAAATTTGGAGATAATCAAAGTTCAGAGTTTATTCACATATGTATAATTTATTGGAGGAAGGATATAGTACATAATTTCTTTAACATATGGTCCAAGCACAGCCACTCTTGCCTTTGTATTCCCTTAGGAGCTAAACTTCTCAACAGAATTCTAAAATGGTTAGTGAAATCCCTTTTACCCCAAAACCATTTAGTTTTCTATTTTCTTTCTGTCTCTTTCATTTTCAGTCCTCACAATTTTCTGCTCTTTAGAATTAAATACGACCAAAAAGGAAACTTTCCTCTTTGGAGAAGTAATGCAAAATAAAATTTGGACTAGCAATTCTATCCGTTCTGCAAGCTGGGGTAAAAGGCTATTTTATCACCGTTGACTTGTCCACCCCAAAGCTTGTCTCCTCAACAGGTATGGTGTGCAGTCGTCTTCCTCAGAGAGGCTTCCTTATGGAATTCTAACCCGAGTCATTGTTCTCAGAGAGTTTCAGAGATTTCAGAGAAACCTCAGTCCTCCTTCAGCCCTTCTGTAAAATTGTGGGATTTGAGAAAATGCTGGTCTTTGGAAGGCAAACTCAGGAACTAACGTTAGCACTCAAATTGCCAGTACTGTCAACCTTCCCTGAGCTCTGTCTACACGGAAGGACACTATTGTTGAGAGATTAACCAGTTCTGAGAAGCAGTTATCCAACAGGACTATGTGGTACTCTACCCACATATTCGAAGGTAGAGCTTGGCTCTTCCCATCGGAAAGACGTCTTGTCTATGTCCCATTTTTGCTTACCTGCCTCTAGAAAAGCTCACATCTTTCTCCTTGTATATGAATGGTTCATCTGTGCTGATGAGCAGGGTCCTCTTTGCAGGAGCCTGAATATGTTCAACTGCTCAGTTTTCTGTTGAATGTTGCCTCTCACAATCTTTACTCAAAAAAGTAATATTTTAATAAAACAAGGAAAGAGTAACCAGGGATACTGATCCATTACATGTACTTCTTTTGTCCTTGTTGAAAGAAGCCTTCCACAATGGAAGAATTTTACTTGACAAATTTCTATAGATAGTCTAGGTTCTCCTCTTGATACCACCTTTTATCAAATTAGTATCTTGTCAAAACCAAGAAACCGGCATTGATGTATCATCTTTTAACTAAACTCCAAACTTCTGCACAGTTTCTGTGATTGCCCTGCCTTATCAACTGCCTGCCACATGAGGATGGCCAGACCAAGAAAGCTACCTTGTAGCACTTATTCTAGACCACAGCAGCCATAGAAAACAACCACAAACATACTCTCTCCATTTCTGGAATATTCCTAGGTGACCTATTGGCGCCTAGCAGTACAAAGATGCCCAGTAAGTTTGAAGACCAATTAGAAACTCATATCATTTCAAAGCCCAATTACGTTAAAGTGCTTGCTAACTCACAATCGATTGTCCCATTATTTCTTCCTTTTTCGGGATCAACTATGTTGTCCTCTCTAACACTTTGATATCAAGGTTTATGAATGAGCTACCTCATGTACTATCATCTCAGGCTTAGTTTTCTCTTCAGCATTATTGATGTCATTTATGGATTAATGATACTGTGGGTTTGCTGTGTTTCCTAAGGTTTGATAATTTTAATCAACTATGCAGCTGTCTTGTATTATCTTTAAACATTTTCATCATTTATTCTTTTGTCTCTTATATAGTATTAATGAAACTTGAATTGTGTTAATAGTTTTCTACTTGTCTTTAATACCTTTACTACTTTATTTATTTTCTCTTCCACATTTAGAATAATTTCAGTTTAGTCACTTCTGCTATATTATCTCAAATACTGCTTTCATTGTGTGTCACAGACTTTTATGTATATATTTTCATTTTATTCAATTCTAGGACTTTTCAGTATTTTCTTCCTGATTGATTCTGTGGGACAATTAACATTTAGTAGTATGTTAGTCCCCAGGGACCTCTAGGCCTTTTTTGATGTTGATGTGTCAGTTTATTTCACTGTGGTTTTATAGAATACAAGATGCTATTTCAGTTTTCTTATATTTATTCATTCATTCTAATGGTGTTTTAAATTTTTTATTTTATATTTTCTTACAGTGACATTTAAATGAAAATGAATAACAACACACCCAAACAAATGGGACACAGTGAAAGCAGTGTGAAGAGTTCATACTATTAAAGGACTAAATTTTTTTTAAATGTATATATCTCATACTAGCAACTTAACAGCACAACTGAAAGCTCTAGAACAAAAAGAAGCAAACACACCACAGAGTTTTAGATGACAAAAGATAATCAAACTGAGGATTGAAATCAATAAAATAGAAACAGAGAACAATACAAAAAGAATCAATTAAACAAAGAGTTGGTTCTTTGAAAAAATCAACAAGATAGACAAACTCTTATCCAAAATAACTAAAAGACTGAGAGAGAATATCCAAATTTGTAAAATCAGAAACAAAATTGGGACATAACAACAAACACCAAGGAAATCCAGGTGATCATAAGGACATATTTAGAAAACCTGCACTCCACTAAATTGGAAAATATAAAAGAAATGGATAATTTTCTCCATTGGTACCACTTACCAAATCAAGATCAGATAATTTAAACAGATCCATAACCTCTAATGAAATAGAAGCAGTTATTAAAATTCTACCAACTGAAACAAACAGAGAACAAAACAAAACAGGGGATGTTTTTAGCACAAAATTCTTTCAGACTTTCACAGAAAAGTTAATGCCAATACTCCTCAAATTTTTCCACAAAATGCAAACAGAAGAAGTATTTCTTAATTCATTTTATGAAGACATAGTTACCTTGATCCCCAAAACAAATAAAGACTCAACCATGAAAGAGATTTACACACAAATTTCCCCTATGAACATAGATGTAAACATAATAAAATACCTGCAAACTGAATCCAAGAACACATTTAAAAAGATCCTCCACCATAAACAAGTAGGCTTCATTCCAGAGATGTACGGATGATTCAACATATGAAATCTGTTAATGTAATTTACCATATAAATAAACTGAATGAAAAAAATCAAATAGCCCACTCATTAGATTAAAAACAGCCACTGACAAAATTTAGCACCCATTCATGATAAAAGTTGTAGAGACATTAGAGATGCAAGGGACATACCTAAACACAATAAGAACAATTTATAGCAAGACTATAGCAAACACTAAATTAAATGGAGAGAAACTCAAATCAACTCAAGTAAAATCAGGAACAAGACAAGTCTATTCACTCTCTCCATATCTATTCAATATGGTATGTGAAGATTTAGGTAGAGAAATAAGACAACTGAAGGAGATTAAGGAGATAGAAATTGCAAAGAAATAAGTCAAAGTGTCATTATTTACAGATTACATAATAGTCTACATAAGAGACCCTGAAACTCTACTGAGGAACTATTACAGATGACAAACATTTTCAATAAAGCAGCTGGATATAAAATTAATTCAAAGAAAAACCAGTAGCCTTCCTATGTACAAATGAGAAAGAAACTATGGAAACAATACACTTAACAATAGCCTCAAAGAACATAAAACATCCTAGGGTAGCCCTAACCAAACAAGTAAAAGACTTGTATGAGAAAAACTTCAAGTCTTTGAAAAAACTGAAGAAGATTTCAGACGACTGGATTTCCCATGCTCATAGATGAGTAGGATTAACATAGTAAAAATGGCCATGTTGCCAAAAGCAATCTACAGATTCATTGCAATTCCAATCAAAATTCCAATATAATTCTTTACAGACCTTGAAAAAGAAATTTTCAACTTCATATGGAAAAACAAACAAAAAACCAAAATAGCTAACACAGTCTTGCACAATGAAAAAAATCTCCAGAGGTGTCACCATCCCCGATTTCAAGCTCTACTACAGATCTGTAATAATTTTTTAAAACGCCTTGTGTTGGCATAAAGGCATACAGATTGATCATTGGAATTGAATTGAAGACCCTGACATAAACCTACACACCTACGAACACCTGAGTTATGACAGAGAATCCAAAACTATACAATGGAAAAAAAGAAAGCATCTTCATCAAATATTGCTAGTCAACTGGATGTTGAAATGTAGAAGAGTGCAAATAGACCCATATCTATCACTCTGCGAAAACTCAAGTCCAGGTGGATCAAAGAATCAACATAAAATAAGACACACTGACCCTGATAGAAGAGAAAGTGAGGAAGAGTCTTAAACACATTGGCATAGGCGACAACTTTCTGAACAGAACAGTGTTAACAGAGGCACAAAGATCAATATTCAATACACGGGACCTCATGAAACTAAAAAGCTTTTATAAGGTAAAGAATACCATCAATTGGACAAAGATGAAGACTTGCATTTTTGTTTGTTCATTTATTCCATAATGTGTGATTAATTGTGGAGAGAGCCCATGTGATTTTGAGAACAAATATGTATTCTTTAATGTTTGTCTAAAAGATTCAGTAGGTGCCTGTTAGTTCTGTTTGGCATTATTCAACTTCAATGTTTTCCTGTTTCATTTTTTTCTTTACAGATCATCTCTCTATTGAGGACAGGAGAATGTTGAAGTCCCCCCATCACTGTGTAGATTCTAATTAGGGGCATTTGTTTTATGAGGTTTGGTACACCTGTGCTTGCTTCTGTATGTGCCTAGAATTCTAAAATCCTCCTGATAGATTGTTTCCTTGAGTATGAGATTGTCTCCTGATTAGTTTCCATTTCAAATATTTGTCTGATGTTCGAATGGCTACTTGTGCTTCTTTCTAAATTCCTTTGCCTTAGATATATTTTGCCCGATGGTTTTATCCTAAGGGGTGTCTTTCTTTAATGAGGGAGTAAATTTCTTGGAGTAGTACAATCATTGATCCTATTTTTTTAATTCTGCGTGCTACTCTATATTTTTTTATTGGATAATTGAGACCATTGGCACTCCAAGTTATCATTTTTTAAAATGATATTAATTTGTGTCACTTTGTGGTATTTTCTTAGACAGTTAGTTTGTCCCCGGTGACCTCTTGGGTGTGTTTATCCTCTTCAGTCTCAAGTGCTCTTTGAAGCAACCTCTAGAGAGTGGGCCTAGTGCTCATGCAGTGCTTTACTTTTTTTCTGTTCTTAGTATTGGAAGTTTTATTCCCCTTCAATTATAATAATTTTATCATATTTCTTTTTTTACATTTATATTATCACACATAAATAAAATAAACTACATACAGCAAGAAGAATCACGAAACAATCAGGAATTATATAAATATTATACTCACGGTGTTTTGGTTATTTGTGTTTGGCAACCTTGAAGAAAACATCTTTCCTATCTTGGTGAGTTTAAGATTCTGAATGTAAATCAATATCTATCGTGTCTCATCGCTATCAACTTAAAACATCTATCTAGATCTAAAAACATCTTAATCCCTAAAGAACTAAACTTAAATGTAAGACTAAACTATCTCATCTTCAACCCCATCAGAGGCTGGAGAAGGAATAAAACTTAACTACGTGAGTAAACAGGAAGTGCAGGGTAGCAGCTTCCAAAATGAAAAAATGACAGGGACAGTTTGCTGTCTGAGCAGTTACCATTATTATTAATTTTTTTATATCAATCCAACCCAATCAGTCTATGCCTGAATTCGGGTCCTGATAGTCAGTCTTCTAGATCCTCCATGTAAATGTGAAGTTTTCATTTATCTTGCTGACTTTCTTTTTCATTTCCAGCATCATTATAGTTTAGGCATTTTCCAACATTTTCATATTTTAATCAATTCTGCTTTCATATCTTGGATTGCGTCCATAATTTCATTCAGATATTTGATTTTATTCCTTTAGGTGGATTGATGTCTTGTTTTCAGTTGTTTCAACAAAATTTTAATCATTCCTGAGTTCTCTGTCATGAAGTCCTTCCAAGTCATTCTCTAAAACTATTCACCCTGTGGGTCAGCTATTGTCTTCAAAACATTATCCAAGGCTCAAAACTGTTCTCACCATGGGCACCAGCTGGTATTGTTCCCTGAAACTTAATGTCCCACTCTTGGTCAAGTCTGACTTCCTTTCTTCTGCTTGTTTCACTTCTGTCACATCTGATGGGATCCTCACCGCCATGTGCCTGATGCAGGCTTAGTTTCAGTCTCCTTTATTGGAGGTTGGTTAAGTATTTCGATGCTAATTCCAGGCTCTGGAAATCTGGTTGCTGCCCTGAACCTTGCTCTCTGATTGGTGGAAAAAAAGGCCTATACCTGAGTAGGACAGAAGGAAGAGGCAGAGGGAAGGTTTGGGGGGCTTTGGGCAGAGATAATCTTGGGAAGCAGAGTCAGGGAGCTATTGGAGGAGGAAGAAGGAAGAGGATGGCCATGGGATAGGACAAAGCCACGTGGATCTAGAAGAGGAACTCTGATGCTCCAAATGAAAGAAATGGCCCAGATTAACAACTTTAGCAAATATTTTGAGATTATGAATGGGAGGTAGCCCAGATAGAAATTGTTAGAGCAGACGGTGTGAGAGATATTGGAAGGTAGTTTAGGGAGTAATATCTGCCCTGTCCCAGGTGAACCAAGGCCATTTTGAAATACAACTGGTGTCTATGTCTTTTCTTGATTGATTGTGGGTTAAGATTTTACCTCTATAATAACTATAGCCTTATAATAAACATTCATTAGACCACACCATTAAGCTAACGGGAGCACTCCTCTCTGCATCCACAGCTTCCATCTGGATTTGGATAACTTCCTGCATCCATGCACCCGACCCCAGGACAGCTATGGTCCTCTCCCTTGGTCTCAGCTTCCAATGTGAGGTGCAGAACTCTCTGTGCCCGTGTGCTTTACTTTGGGTCAGACAAACATGTTTTCCATGTGAATTTTTGAAATGTTTTCTTCTCCTGGAATTAAAGTAATCTTCATATATATTGGTTTTTAATATTATATGTATTAGTTCTCTACAGGGACTGTAACAAGACAGACAACATAGTTTGAAAGAGAAGTGTGCTTTCTTCCATTTCTGGAATTTAGAAGTACAAACATAGTATTTTAGCAGGGATGTGTTTCCTGTGGATGTGTTCTGTGCTCTTCTCTACCTGGACTCAGTGGTAACCCTTGATGTTTTCTGGTTACTCTTTACCTTAGTCTCTCTTTTCACCTGATATCTTCTTCTCATGCCTATGTTTTAATTCTAGTATTACATTTTAAGAATGAAGCTAAATATATTTAGGACTCTTACTATTCTAGATAGACCTCAACTGATTACATTTCTTGCAAAACCATGCACAAACCAAGCCTTTATTTTGTGAGGATTAAGTGGGAGAATAAAGACATATAATTTTCTTATGAGAGAAAAAGCATAAATCATCTTTGGACCTAGTCACTTGGAGGAATTTTTGTATGGCTAAAAAAATAAGTTCACATTTACACTTATGCTTCTTCAATCAGTACAATTCTGTGTAGCACGATTAATAAAATTGAAAAGAAAAAGTATATGTGTGGCATTATAATCTATTTGGACTTTCTTATGTTCTTAATATTCTCAGAAGTAATATCCCTGCAGTTATATATTACAAGGGTGCTGTGTTTCAGATACACATATCATCCAGAAGATAAATCTTTGTACCCAGTGAAGTAGTGTAAGCAAGTAGTGTGACCTTGAAGATAGAAACCTGGTGGGAAGTCACAGGGAGTGATAGGTGCTCTCTTTGAGAGAGTGACAACAGACTCTGTGGACTCTTGACCTTGTTTTTGTTTAGGCAAACTGCAGAAGAACTTGCTCTCTGCCAACCTTTGTTGCCTGGTGATCTCTTGCTCTGACCTGTTGGGTTTTCATGTTGCCACAAATACTGGTTCACATAGTTAGGGGATGCTTCCTGGGGCTGAAAAATACTGACTTTACTTTCATGATTCTAATCTGTAAGTAAATCTTGTTTCCTTTACAAGGTACTCAGCTTTGTGTGGATAGATAAGTGATGATAGGTAGATAGATAGATAGATAGATAGATAGATAGATAGACAGATAATAAGATGACAGACAGACAGATAGACAGATAGATATACAAGATTGGTTTCCTTTCAACAAACACTCACTTGCAAGGCAAGTCTTTGATGCTGAGTATGTTGCTTCTAGATCAGTCGTGAGCACCTAGCTTCCATTTACCTAGGGCAGCTCCTCTTGATTCATGGTTTTTTTCCTGACATTTTCCATTACTGTTAATGACAGAAAACAGCTTCTCAATGTGTATTCATAGTGACATGGAATTTATTATATATAGTCAGAAAGAGCTTCAGGGGAACTCAATCTTTTTTACTTGAATAATAGGAGAGTAGAGACAATACAGGTCAGAATAAATGTAGGCTGTCTCTCTCCTTTCTATTCCTCCCTCCCTCTTCCTCTTGCTCTACTTTCTCTTCTCCATTCCTTTTGTTCTATGCAACTTCCCTTTATCTCTTAGTACAAAATGTAGGCACAGTAGTGATACACACAGGAGTGAGTGAGAAAATTAATGATCTAGTTTTATAACAGTAGGCTGAGACGTGACAGCCATGAGTTGGAAGCTGATGAGGAAACAAAGATACTATCGTGTTATTTCTAAACATTTGGTCCCACCATCAAATTTTGCTAGCATGTATCTTACTTAAATCACATGTCAAAGTCTTTGAAAATGGCACTCCTTCCATAGAAAATGTTATATAAGTAATAACTTTTAATCCCCATGATGTGTATGTCTGTCTGTCTGTGTGTATGTGTGTGTGTGTGTGTGTGTGTGTGTGTGTGTATGTGTGTGTGTTTTAGTTTCAACATCTACTTAATACTCAATCCCTTAACTTCAGGGACTCTGCAGTAGCTACGTTTCACATTTAGTTAAGCTTGTATTAGTATTTGTGATTTGAGAATATTTAAAAATAAGCTATACTATATCCAAGTACATATTCAGTGTTTAAGCATATTAAAATTTAAAACGTTTTTCCCTTCCATGATGCCAGTGATATTCATGGAAGATTTCCCCCTGATGACTCTAAGATAGTTTCAACAAACCACTTATCTCTTTGAGAACCATCGGCTGCCTGGTCATATTTTTGATGTACCATATATTGTGATAGTTAGTCTTAATAGTCCATTGACAGGATTTAGAATCAGCATGGGGACAAACATTTGTGCAGGTCTGTGATGAATTTTCAAGATTATGTTATTAAGATAGGAAGACCCAGGTTAAATGTGGGTGGTTCCATTCTACGAGCAGGAGGTCTGGTCTGAATAGAAACAAAAGACAAACTCAACACCAGAGTTCATTTCTCTTTGTTTCCTAACTGTGAATACAATGTGACCAGCTGCTGCATGCCTCCATAATCATTGTTTCCTCACTATGAAGAATTTTATGCCATAATTGTGAGCTAAAGTATGCCTTTCCTTCCTTAATTTGTTTTGTAAGTTTCTTTCTTTATAACCAATAGAAAAGTAACACAAGCATTTTTGAAGGAAATAAGTGATATAATCAAGATATATGGTGGGAGGTTAACTGAAGATAAACAGTATGGTCCAGACTGTGATCCTGGGAATAGAAATGTTTAGACTGGAGTGTTAGGAGACATTATTTTGACAGGAGAGATAGAGAGAGGGTGCTGGAAAAAAGAAAGTTTAAGGCTTAGAAAAAAGCCAAGAGAGACTAGCTAAAGACATTATCTTAACCAAACCACAGTGAAAGCCAGAGCATAGAGGAACCTACTATGTGTCCCTCACAGGCTAGTGCAGAGATGGGTGAAATCAAATAGAAAAAAAAATACCTATAAGTGGAAAGATGATAACTTCCCATATCGGACCTTCTTTGAAATGTAAATAATGTCACCTTTGCTCCCATTATTTTTTTCTTTCAGTGAAAATATGATCTTTTCCCCCTATATATAGAATTAACACATCTTTACATCATAGACAACATTCAGGAAGCTTCTTTTCTAAGTAATTGTATTCACGTCTCTCAAGAGGTGAGTCTACTTAGCTGATTACATTAATCATAGCCTTACCATATAAAGGAAAGGAAAATCACTTTGGGAGGCATCCCATGTTTTCTTGAAGATGAGGCTTGGATTTTGTCCTCTTCAAATGGTTGCATTTACATCATGTTACGAAAGATACTTTGCTGGACTGGTGGGATGGCTCAGTGGGTACAAGAACTTGTTTCCGAACTATAGCTCCTGAGTTCAGTCCCAGTCATAGACTGGAAGGAAATAACAAAGGACAGAAAGTATTGTGCTCATCCCCACACAAAATAAATTAAAAATTGTAAATGAAAAATTGAAGAATTTGCTTTTCACTTCAGGACATAGACCAACAATTTTTCTGTAATAATCTTATAATAGCTTATATCGTAGTAGCTAATACTCCCATGAATATACACTTGAGAAATTCTTAAACAAAAGCTGTATTTCTCTCTCTCCATAATATTAGTAGAGTATTTTATATTTAAAAAAAATTGGAAAACTTTTTTAGGAAACATGGGTTTAACCAGAAATGTGTATCCAAAGGCTATAAAGAGAACAAGATTGATTGTGCTAATTATTTTTCTGCTAGAAAAGGGATTCATTTTTACTAAGTACCTGCACAAATGTCTTCAGAGGTAAAAAAAAAAAGGCAAAATAGCTTTACCTATCTTCCTCATCTTTGTAATTTCAGCTATAATCTCTTAGTGCTACAATCAGTCTCTTGTACACGGATTTTTGTCTGATATATATTAATGTGTCCAGAAAATTAATGTTCTCAGTTTTTTTACCCAATGAATGTTTTATTCTGCAATCAAAAGAGGCGATACAAACTAGTTGACATAACAAAGATAACTTATAAACTTTACAAAAAGAAATACCCATAAGCATAGAAACTGAGCTCCTGATGACACAAAGAGGAGACCAGGCAGAAAGCTCTCAGGTTTTTGTTTGTTTGTTTGTTTGTTTGTTTGTTTTTGTTTTTTTGTCCAAAACCTTTCTCATGATCTATCTCAATGAACTACTCTTAGAATACAAGATACATCTTAAACAACAGACATTAGAATGGTGCCTGATTTATTATATCTTAAGAAGTCATAATGATTATGATAGCTTCATGCTCCTTTGAAATAATAACAAAATTGCTTTTTTGTAAAGAAGGAATAATTGGACAAATGATATAGCTAATTGTTTAGGTAGGCATTTATTCAACTAGCTGAAAAATCGCATAAGAAAGATAACTATACGGAACTGAGGTGCTAAAATAAATAAATACTTAAATCCAGGAGCTTTACAAACTAGAAATAAGTAAAACCATCAGTTCATACATAGGATGTCAAAGGTCACGATTGTCATTACCAAAGATAATGTCATAGATACAAATGACACCACAGGTTCGAGAGATGGATCCATTGCTTAGGTGATTACTGCACAAGTATGAAGATCTCTGTTCAGATCCCCAGCATCTATACAGTACAAAAATCCAGGTACAGTGACACAGGGGTGTGACCCCAGTTCTAGGAGGCAAAGATGGGGGTCCCTGAACTTGCTGTATAATTGTTTGACACAATCTGTGAGCTCTGGGTTCAGTGACAGAAGCTACTTCAAAAAATAAAGTGGGTCTAAGCCTTGTGGTACATACCTTTTGCTCTGGTTCCTGGGAGATGAAGAGCCAGGATGACAAGAGGAGACTTTTTCCTTGAGATACTTTAACCTCCTAGTAATGTAATCATTGTCATATTCCATAGAAGTCCATGCTATAAATACACAATTGGTCAATTTTGTTGTATGACACCCTCTTC
>OU015742.1:24919245-24937752 GCA_907169655.1 Acomys percivali | reverse complement strand
AAATGTACCACAGTTTCTTTATTCATTCTTCAACTGAGGGACATTTAGGTTTTTTCCAGGTTCTTGCTATTATGAATAAGGCCACTATGAACATGGTTGAGCATATGTCCTTGTTGTGTGGTAGAGCATCTTCTGTGTATATTCCAAGGAGTGGAATAGCTGGGTCTTGAGGAAGCTTTATTTCCAGTTTTCTGAGAAAGCACCAGATAGATTTCCAAAGTGGTTGTACAAGTTTGCATTCCCACCAGCAATGGAGGAGTGTTCCCCTTTCTCCACATCCTCGCCAGCACGTGGTATCACTTGAGTTTTTTTATCTTAGCCACTCTGATGACCCAGAGCGTCCTAGAAACTTACACAAAGAACATCATGACTGATAGATCTGGGCCCAGAGGTTCTGCTCAAACTATTGCACCAATCAAGAATAATACTTGCAGTAAACATTGAACCACTTCTCAGATCTAGCCAATGGTCACGACATTCTCCACAGTTGAGTGGAGAGTGGGGACTGACTCAGACATGAACTCTGGTGCCCCATGTTTGACCACTTCCCTTTGTTGGGAAGGCCTGGTGACACTCAGAGAAAGAATAAGTAGGCTACCAGATGAGACTTGATAGCCTATGACCATATAGAGAGGGAGGATTTTCCCCTTTGACACAGACAGAGAGAAGGGAAATGGGGTGAAAGGCAGAGGGAGGGAGGAACGGGAGGATACAAGGGATGTAATCTGAATAAATTAATTAAATAATAAAAAATATGTATGGAGACAAGAGGTAGTAATTGTATAGTTTTCTCAGTTTCTTTCCATCTAATCATGTAAATTATTAGTTATTTTTTAAATAGGAGTTTTCACTGTGTAGCCCTGGTTGGTATGGCATTCACTCTGTGTACCAGGCTGGGCTTGGACTCTTCAGAATGCGATGACAATTACTTCATAGGTTGATTAGGAGTATGATTCAATGTTACTCAAGCATATCTGATAAAATGTCTCCACTCTTCATTGCTACAACTGATGGGTAAATAAAAAGAGAAACATTAACAAATTCCCTAAAGACTGACTAGTCTATTGTTCTTTAAGTAACAGCCTGAATGGGCTCTAATGCTCTAAATTAAGAACACAGATTTTGTCAACCTTGGGAACTGAATTACTTAAGAAACTTAGGTGACTGATGTAACAGTTTGGGACTCCTGATGGATTCTCAGAGATATGGTAGTATCCATCAGAATTGAGTCCAGACCACTCTGTGACTCCATTCTGAACTTACACAGATGTGGAGCTAGGAGAGAGCATTTTTATTTGGGAGCCTCGTCTAATATTTTTTAAGGATCCAATATTAAAAAGAATTATACAAAGGCTTGGTCTTTAACATTAAAAAAATCTCTTTCCTCATTACTGAAAAAATAGCAGTATGTTCTGCTAGTGGTAATGGCGTTCAAATGAGAAAATTCCACTAATAACCTTCTGGTGATGAGAATATATTTTCCTTCTACTGAAAGGAATCCAACAATGAAAGGAACTTGACAAAGTCAAAATTATCCCAAGTTTCAAACCTTTGAACCTCTTTAGGATGAATAACTCTGAGAGATTAAAAAAAGGCTCCTTGTTTCCCAGAACAATTGAAGATTTGCAACTGGTTAAAATGTCTTTTATCTCTTTAGACATACTAAAACTTTATGCATGGAATTACTCTCATGTGTGTGGTTTTTTTTTTTTGCAAAGATTTTATTACATAGAAACATTAGCATATTTTAAAAGATTATTTGGAGAAGCACAGAAGTATCCATGGGAGAAATTTAAATAGCGATGCAAGAAATGCTTTAGGTTTAGAAAAGTAATAATTAGGTCACCCGAGAAAGGGACGTTTGAAAAATGAAAATCCTTTTTAAAAAGTTTTACTATTTGCAGTCTTGTTCAAAACTCTATGCATAATGGTTCCAAAAGGGTGAAAGTGTGCACATGAGAAGCTGAGGCTACAATTAATTTTAAATGGTGACTTCTTTTGAGAAGGAAGTGCTGGGCCAGCTTTGCAAGTTTGCAGCCCAGAGTCACAGAATATCTTCTGATTGGAAGGCTCTCAGGTATGCTTTAATTAGATATTACTGTTTCAGCATCCTTTCTGCCTTCTGAGCAAAGGGCATTGCGTTTCTGGTTTGCTTGTCATTCTGTAACTCCTGTAGCTGATCCTGTTATTAAGTGAATTAATGTTTTATCCACTTCGCCATCAACACAACTCCTTTTCACCGGGCCTCTCTGTCTCTTCCTCATATCATTAGAACAACTACCATCAGAAGAAATAGTCCCCAAAGTGGCAAACCTATGGAGCTCATCAAGGTTATTAAATAGTCAGAAGATTTAAGCCCCTATTATTGCAGAAGTAGAAAAAAAAATTCTACGTGTTCTCTCTTCATTTTAGGATCCCATGAGAACTTACTTTAAACCAAAAAGTAATACAATGATCAGAAAATACATTAATTTATTGAAAATTATTAGTGACTTCACTTCTTATTCAAGGGCATAATAATTTTTAATTTTTCTTATGTGCATGTCATCCATAATTAACTTTTATCATGAGTTGCCTGCACATATCAGCCACTGGGGCACTCATTAACAATGCACAGTTCTGAGCTTTTCCCCTGAATCACTGATCCAGTAGTTATAAAATGGTGAGAACAGTAGTCTGTATTTTAAGCAAATGATCCCAAGTGTATTTAACCGTTGATAGAGTCCATAATTTTCTATTTTTTGCTTACTTAACATGTAATAGTGTTTTTATGGATTAATTTGGGATTCAAGTTGTTCCAAAGTCATTATAATGTGTCATGCAGCAATACCATCATCTATCCATCTTTATTGTCTATTATTTAACTGAATATCAAAAATAGGATGAAATTTATAAAATAACCCAACCAAGTAGCTATATTCAATATAAATATTCAGGACTAGTAGTTTTAATTTATTTTGATTTATTAGCAGATAAAATGAAATAAAAAGGCAATAAAATAAAAATTACACAAGAATAAATTTAAGAAAATTCATTTTTGTCAAATATATAATATATATATAAGTATATACAATATATAAAATTTGTCAAATGTATAAAACATTTTAAATTAACAGCATACCAAATGCTATGCATGTTCATAAACTATTAGTATAACTTAAAATAGTTAATGGAATCTTCTATAAGAACCTGGAAATATATTATTCAGGGGTGGTAAGATGGTTCGGTCTGTATAGGCACATTTTGCCAAGCCTGGTGATCTAACTTAAATTCCTAGCATCAACAGGAAGGAAGGAAGGAAAGGAGGGAGGGAAGGAGAAAGGAAGGAAGGAAGGAAGGAAGGAAGGAAGGAAGGAAGGAAAGAAGGAAGGAAGGAAGGAAGAAAGGGATAAACTGAGCACCCAAAGTTATTCCTTGATACCCCTATATACACACAAACAGTAAATAGATAAATGTAATAAAAAATCTAAATATATCAACTTTCACACAGCAAGAAAATATAGGCTGTCTTTATCATACACACTTGTATTGTGCAGTGAGAAGGAAGTTCATCTGAGTTATAGCCTTGATGTACCTAACAGAAAATATGGAAACCGGCAATAAAGAACATTCTACCAAAGTGCTTGAAGAGCTGAGCGCATCCTGGGAGACTGTGCAGACAGGTGACCCAGAGTTTGGGCCCAGGTTCCTCAGATTTTCTCCACTTCCCCTTAGTGAATATTGCTTGCATTGTTTACTTTCACTCTAAAATAGCATAATCACAAATATAACTCTAAACTGTCCAGATCATGAAACGTTAGGAAATACTAACAATTCTGAATGCTAACTCTGAATAACTTTACTTCATTTATTCATTTTTCTTTACTTTAGTGACTATTTGTTGGCTATTTAAATGCTATAAAATTTGAAATCAGATAGTAGAGTCTTAAAAATTTGATCATCATATTCAAAAATTGCTTTAGTTATTCTAGGTATTTTAAATTTCAACAAGAAAATTAACCAGTTACTTTTTCAAAAATTCCTCTGAAGATTTTGATTGGCACTGTACTAAATCTACAGATCACCTAGGAGAAATCTAGCACCTGAAATACTTTAACACTTTCTACTTAATTAAAATGGTAATCTTTAAGGTAATTTTTCATTTTCAACCAACAAAGTTTAATCATGTTAGTGTATAGGTCTATGTCATTTTCATAATAATATTCTATAATATTTCAAATCTTTATTTTATCTTCTAATTTTACATTTTGAGTTTTCTATTGCTTGTATTATAATGGAAGAATTTATTTGTGTGTTAAAAAATAATCGCTTAATTTTGCTAAATGTATTTATTAACTCTAGTAACTTTTCATCCTAAAATTGGTGGGACAGTCTACGTAGAATGATTGCCTGAGGAAAAGATGGAGATGAAGGAGTTGGTGAAGAACAGGGGAATGTCATAGAATGGACAGAGTACATGATATATACTTGAGCAAAATGTTTCTAGAAAACCCATTACTGTGTACAATGAATATAATCAAATAAAAATGAGAAAAGATATGATAAAGCTGGAAGAAAAGAAGGAAATGATGTGGAAAGGGGAAAGGTGTGGACAGAAGAATGGAAAGAAGGAAATAAAAAAGAAAGACAGAAGAGGATAAACACTCCAGGTTCTCTTCTGAGCTTAATCTGGGACAGATTTTACACTTTAAATAACGTTATACCATGGATATTGCTATATGTATTTTCATTTATTAGTTTGCATGTTTGAGAAGGAACCAACTCGGTTTTAGAATATTATCTTCTAATTATGCTCTCATACTTGTTTTGCAAGTATTTTGCTGAGGTTTTGCATCTATCTTCCCCAGAAAAATTAGTCTATAGTTTTTATGTTTTATTGTATCATTATTTAGTTTTAATATGAGGACAATCCTGACTTTATGATTTGTAGTGTTGCTTTCTATTGTTGTTTTATAAAACAGTTACAAGTTTTTGGTATTTAATCTTCCTTAATTGTTTGGTAGACTGTAACTGAGAACAATTTATTTGGTAATTTATGTGTTTAAGTGTGTGAGTGTGTGTGTCTCTGTGTGTGTGTGTGTGTGCACAAGCATGCACAGTGCAGACTATTAGTTACTGCTTCTACATAATTTTATATTATGAATCTATTTATTCTATTTGTGTCTTAAAGATTTAACTTAGATAGACTACATGAGCTTGAAATTTTATGCAATGCTTATATATTTTCCAATTTTTGGAAGAAAAGTTTTCAAACTATTGATTCCTAATGAGTCTTAACATTTCACTGGAATCTACAAGAACAAATCTTTTTGAAACTTTAGCTTTATTATTTGAGTCTTATCTTTCTTTTTTGTGTTAATGGTAAGAAGCCTGTTAATCTTGTTAATATTTTTCAAAGACAAAACTCTTTGACTGAGTATATTTTTTCTCTAACACGTCATTAATTTCTAATTTTCCTTTACTGTGTCTTGTCATCTCCTCATTTGTGGTATTATTTCTTCTTGTTTAAAAAGTGTTGGGTTGCATCATTATGTTATTTATTGCAGATGTTTTTCATTAATTGATGTGAATAGTTATAGCTATAAACTTTTCACTTAGGACTTCTTTGGCTGTACAGTAGAGGGTTTGATATGTAGTATTGTTATTTTTATTTGAGCCTATGAAAAAAATTAATTTTTCTCTTCAATTTGTCAGTGTTCCATTATTAATTTTAATGTGTGTTGTTCAGTCTCTTATATTTGTGTTGTCTAAGGTTTCCTTTATATTGATTTCTGATTTTATTCCACTGTGTTCTAACAAAATAGTATATCAATATTTTTATTTGTGGATGATTTTTTGTGGCCTATATCATATAAATTTTAGAGAAGATCCCATGTGTTGATGAAAAGTATGTGCATTCCTCATTTTTGAATGGGATAGTATTAGGTATTTGCTAATTCCAGTTATGTGTAATAAAATTTAGCTTGGAAACTTCTTTACTGGTTTTTGGTTTGTACACCCTATTTAAATATGAGAGTGGGAAGTTGATGTATTAATGTGTCAGTGTTTTGTGTCAAAATTAAGAGACTTAATCAGTATATAAATGTTCGTATTTGTTATATCTACATGATGTAGTGTTATCTTTATTAATATGCAGTGTCTCTTTTTAATCCCTCCTTAAACATTTTCCCTTGAAGTCTTGTGTATCAGACATGAGAAACACTAATCATTTTATGCTTCTATTCAGTTGATTAGTTGGTTTCCATTACTCACCTCACAGGATTTTCATTTCTTTGTTATCTGAGTGCATTTCATGGGGCAAAGAGATAGCTGGAGCTTGTTTTTTTAAAATAATCCAGTTAGCTAGTCTGCATCTTTTTACCTTTTAATTTTATTTTATGTTATAACATACAGTATGTCTTTGTAACATGTGAAATCCTAGAGGCCAGAAAAAGATGTTGAATCACAGGCTGATGTGAGTACTAGGAATTGAACCCAGGTTCCCTTGAAGAGCAGCCAGTGACTTTTACTTCTGTAGAAAGTCTCATTCCATGCTTTCTTAGGCTTGGGTTGATGATAAGAGTTCTGTTCTTACTATGTTAACTCTGAATTTTTATGAGAGTTTGAACTTTTTAATAGAATTTAATATTATTTCTTTATTTTGGGCTTTTGACACCTCACTATGATGTGTTTTGAAGAGGTTATTTTCTGGCCATGCCTTTTTAGAATTCTAAATTCTTCTGTGTTTGGATGTCTGTTTCTTGCTTTCAATTTGTGACATAATTTCATTGAACAGATTATCTGTGGCTTTATTTTCCTACTGTGCCTTGACTTCTTAGACGTAATCTCTTGACGTATCCTAGATTTTCTGAATATATGAGTAATGTTCTTTCTTTCCATAAGAAGCATTAATAATATGACTTAATTGTCTATCCCTGAAATTAATTCCTCTAACTTGAATTATATGTTGATGACCCTTTCTGAAATTTTCTTAATTGGCTCTTTATTTAAGAATTTCTGTTTGACTCTTTTCTGTTTCAATTTCCTTGCCAATTTTAATGTATGTACGTATGTATGTATGTATGTATGTATGTATGTATGTACGTACGTACGTACATATTATTTTCTTCAGTAAATTTGTTCTTTGGGCCTTGGATTGATTTCCTTGTCACACTTATCTGTTTATATTTATTGGCATTCTCTGTCTTGTTATTGATTCTCTTAAAAAGTATGAGTCCGAATTCTTTCTGGGATTTTAGCTTTCCAAAGGCCTTTGGGGTCCATTAGCAGAAATTAGGGGGTTGGAGATATACCATGGTATGCTGCTGTCTCACCTTCTTTGTCATTGTTGTGCTTTGGGATGTGTTGGAATGACTGAGTACTCCAATTTTAACTTTTCCATTTTTGCACTCCGTTCACTTTGCTTTATGTGTCTTCTCAGAGGATTGCCTTTATTACAAATTATATAATTTGTTTCTACTTAGAGGGAGTTGGATAGAGTTAACTCTCTTAACTTACCTCTGCTTTGCCTTGCACCAGGAGATACTTATCCAATTGTGTTCATGGTAAGATAATAGCACTGGTATGCTGGTTGTAGAACATGTAGTTTTAAGTGCTCATATATAAGTGTTTAGTGAACCTCTATGTTAATTATCACCTACTACAAGAACCTTCTCTGGAGAGCACTGAGCAATACAGATTGCTATGTATAACAATGCATCATTACAGATTATTTTATTCTATGTTCATTCCGAAGAATAAAAGCAGTAGGACCATGACCCACCTAGTCTCAGGTTCTTGGCTTTATGAACAGTGTCAGATATTAGTTCTCTCCATTTGCATCTTAATTCCAGTGTAAGTGGTTAGTTACTCCCATAACATTTATTCCATTATTACACTAGTGGATATATCTTGTAGGTAGGTCTCACTTGTAGCTAGTAAGGCTTATAGTTGGGTGAGATTGATGTTTACTTTTCACCTATGGTAGTGTGTATAGTACCTTTTAGCACTATGTATACTAGTGGGCAGGGATAGAGCTTCAATTTGGGCAATGACACAACAAGTAAGTGACATCTTCAGCAATAAGGTTGTTTTATTATTTATTTTCATTTTTATTTTTGTTTTTGCCTTTGTTTTTCATTAGTGCCTTCACACTTTCCGTACCCTGACTTCTATATTTACTTGCTAAAGCCCAGATCTTTTCTCTCTGAAGCTTCTAGAGCCACTTTGTACAAGGCTTTTCAATACTGTGGCTGAGATGGATAAAGGAGAGTTGGCTGCCTCTCAGTTCTGTTCCTGAGAGTTGTTTGCTGGTGTACACACCAAATGCTGCTAGGCAGATGAGGAATTAGTAGGAACAGGTTAACCAGCAGCTGTTGCAGTTTGATTCATCATTCTCTATGATGAGTGGTCCTCTAATTCCATTTGTTTTCATCCTCTTAGAAATAGCTTCTAATCTACCATCTTACACAGAAGTCTCTTTATTTTTAATGCCTCAAAAAGCATAACACTTTCTGTTTCAGAATGGTTGGAAATTTGAGCTCAGTGGTTCTTAATATGTAGTCTCCCACTCTTGTCAACATTAATTTAATAATTCACTGAGTTGAATTACTGCTGCACATACGTGCCTGGGTATAGGATCATACCCACTGGGGCATGAACCCATACCAGAGTCCACTCCCCAAAGAAAAATGACTCTTTTTTCAGAAGCAATCATTAGAAATACAATTGTTGAGAACCAAAAGAAACGAACTGGATGAGAATTACTCAGTGTGTGAGTTAGAATTCTGTTTCTTAACAACCCTTCCTGGTGATTTATGCAAGCTAGAGTATAAACCATTGAGTGGTGACACTGGCTCATGACTTCATGTTTGTGTAAGCAAAAATAAGCCAACGTTTCAACACGTGGTGGTAAGTATGACCCATACAGGAAAACTTTAGAACTTACCAGCTTCATAAAATAATTACATATGTATCGACTTATTGGTGTTTCAATGTGATAAATTTACATGTTAACTTTTTCCTGATCTTTGTTTTGTAATTATTCCTTGAAAACTTCATACATGTATCTTAGTCTTTTCCACCATCTAATTCTTCCTTACAACTCTCCCTGTGTTCAACCCAACAAATTTCCTCCCAACTTCATTGTCAGGCTTTTAACCTGCTGTTCTAAAGCTTTTCATCAGTTGACATAACCTAAGGTCATCGAGGAAGAGAAGAACCTTAGGAGAAAAAATTGTCTCCATCAGACTGCACCATGGGCAAGTCTGTAAGACATTTTCTGTGGGCAGTGCTACCCTTCGGCAGGTGGTCTTGGCAGCCAAGGAAGCCATGGGAAGCAAGGCTGTAAACAGTGTTCACCCATCGTCTCTGCTTCAGTTCCTTCCTCCAGGTTCCTGGTTTCTTGAGTTCTTGTATTGACTTCTCTTTGTAATGGACTATAGACAGTAAAGTGATATCAACCCTTTCTTCCTCGAGTTTACCAGTGCAGTCATAGGGTTCATCACAGCCACAGAGAGCAAGGTAAGATACCCATTGGATATAATTAGTGCTGCTCATATGCATATGGGTGTTGGATATTCATACCTCAAAAGAGTCTAAATCTTCTTTCCCTAGAAGCCCACAATTCTTCAATTGAGAGCGGAGGGGAAACCAGAATTTATCACTCCACTTACTTCTTGGAAGTTCCATAGGCTTGATATTATACAGATAGACCCCAGCTGTGGGGAGGCCATCTGTGCCACATCCAATACCTAGACCAAAGAAAGCTTTACACGGTTCTCCCCATCAGTCTTTCTTTTTTGCATCTTCAATACAAGATCTTTACTGGGATATTTTCTGAAAATGTAAAAGTCTAAAAATATCTTCGAAATGCAGTATGTCTGTCTGCCTCTCATTTTTGCATTCTTCTCATAATCCCAAACATTAATTCAACTATTTCAGGATCCAGTAATTGTTGAACTTGATAATTTGTGATAATTGGCTTCTTTAGTTCTGTATATTAAATCAACATTGCATATTGGATTGGAAATTTTTATGAGTAATACTTTTTACAGTTTTCTGCATTAAGTCAAAGTTGAAGTCATTAGGTAGCATTTTTTTGTCCCTTCATGCTCACAGTGCACATGTTATGATCAGGTGTCTGTCAATATTCACCATGTTTCCATATTTCCAAGTGGGTCTCCATTTTACTTTTTGAAGAGTTTGTCACTTTGCATGTGACTGGAAAACATGATGCAGAGATGCACTAGTAATTTCTGAGTGACTTATAGTTTGACATGGAGCAGTGACATAGTCTTGGTGTTACAACAGTTAACAGTAGACAAAGGCTAGAGATGAAAACACTGAAGGAGGTGTGTTAATGGGGTGCTAGCAACTCAAAGAAGCTGTCAGCTTCAGCTGTGTTGATGTCAGGTGCACTAAATGCATTTGACAGGGACACCCAAATCACCTGCCATGTCTTGTAAGAGTTGTCTCACAAATGGCCCTTCGAGGAAGAAAACAGCAATCACTCCTATAATTAGCACAAGGAATAGCCCGGAGAGGATGCTGAGGGGAAACTGTGAGGTGTAGTTGGCATACATATCTCACAGCTGCAAATTCAAGCTCAATCCAAAGGACAGGAAAGTAACAGCAACAACAGATCAAAAGTTCTTGACGCTGCTCCTAACAGTTTACTGCATCATTCTAGAACCTAAACTGTGAGCATGGGCAGGCAAGTAGCCATGTTTAATGCATCTTCAACTGCTCTTCACCCAGCACAGGACTTTAAGTTGTTTTCAACACGGTTCAAAGAGCCATTTTAAGATGATAAGATTTTTTTTTTAATTTCCTGTGAGCTAATTCAGTTTGCATTGACTAAAGAAGTAAAATACATCTTAAAAACAATTATTTTACTGTTTAAAATATTAGTATGTGTAAATTGCACAAAATGGTAGTTTTCACTGTAATAATTTCACTTGTGCATAGTGCATACTTTAGTATCCTCTCTGTCTCTCTCTCATCTCTCTCTGTCTCTCTCTGTCTCTCTCTGTCTCTGTCTCTCTGTCTCTCTGTCTCTCCCTCCCCCCCTCTGTGTCTGTCTGTCTCTCTGTCTGTCTGTCTGTCTGAATTCTCCTTTACTTTCATTCCTGTAGCATCTTGCCTCTTCCCTAATTATCTCACTTCCCCTTTCATGTAGTCTTTAGTAACTTTCTTTGGATTCTGTGAAACACAAAACACTCCAGTCAATGATCTGGCATATAAATTTGACATGCTTTTTTCAGAAGACATACACATTAGCCAATAATTACCTCAAGACATATACAACAATGATAGTCACAGAGGAAATATAAATCAAAGCTGCATTCAGATTCTATTACTCTGAAGTCAGAATGACTATCATCTAGATAGATGGATGTAGATAGATGATAGATAGATAGATAGATAGATAGATAGATAGATAGATAGATAGATAGAAGCTGGTGATGATGCCTGAAGAAATAGTTCTTCCTGTATTGTTAGTGGAAATGTAAATGAATTGTGCTTTTTCTTTTTCCTCAAACATTAAGGTGACCACACTCCTGTTGTTAGACAATATTGCACACATTTTATATTTCAGAATGATAGCAAGGTGGAGTCAGTGATCTCAAGCCTGTGAAACATCTGGCATAGTGTTAGGCAGAATCACTGCTTTGGAGGAATTTCTTCAAGGATACTACATGATCAACCACTCACAGCTATGTCCAGAGAGGCAGGCCACTCTCAGAATCCCTGTGAGTCGCCATCTTTTATAGTGCCCCATAGGCAGTATCTTCTCACCAAGAATCACAAATGATCAGTTATCCATCTTTAGATCCTTCTTATTTTTTCCATATTGTATGTCTGCACAGTACAATGTCTTTCATCAGCCTCTGATTTGCTGTGCGATCAGAATCATGTCTCCCCTTCCTTTGTCTCTGCACTTCACTCTTCCCTTTGAGCTCTTGACCCTTCTGCCTCAGTGTAAAATGAATGCTCACGTTTTCCTTTCACAAGTCTTTTATGCCACACATCATTTTTAATAATAATTCTATAGATTGCCCTGGAAATATTTAAATATCAAGACTACTATGTTTTGCATGTCAACTCTGAAAGTGTAGACAATATAATCAATTTTTTTTCACTAAGAGGCCCCATCCTCACTACCCAGCATGCCCTATGGCACTTTACCGACCTTTGTATAATTTCATTTCATTGCAAATATATAGAGAATTTATTCTTAGGTGAAAGTGCACAGAATTCCAAGTGAAGGTGGAGACTTCTTATCTGATTAGAAGGATTACAGAGTATTTCAGAACTCAACATCAGGCTAGGAAATCAGCATCTAAAATGAGGCTTGATTTGTGAATGTTGATTACAAATATAGGATTATAAAATGAAAATTAAAATAAAGAAGTATGTCATCTCATATAAAAATGTTATGGTTAGTTTTCTGTTCATCTTTTACTATTTTTATGTTGGTAATTACAAAAAAGATATCAATGAATGTCTTTCTCTGACATTTTATCAGGAACATTTGTTTGTGTTCATATATAATTTTCATGATGTTATTTTGTGATGGCTTACTACTTAAGGAAATGCGGTCTTCCTTGTTTAATTAATGACTTGGTATCATTAAAATTTGGTATTTTGTGTTACTTATTAATATCAACACAAAATATTATTTATTAATGTAGATATAAAACATTCTCTGAGGAACAGTGGTGAGATAAGATTTAAGATTATACAGCTAAATATATTACCTATACATGGGTATTCTAAATGATACTTGAAAAAAAAACAATGTTCCAATGTTTATAGATTATGTAAAATGTGGCTTCAAGTCACTAGTGAGTACCACTGAAGAGTGGCTAATGTATGCTGGTTGTACATTGCAATCTCAATTATGGAGATCCAGGCCAAAGGTGCTATGTGTTTTGGTACATGAAAATTTATATATGACACAATCAAATTAAACTATTGCTTGAAATGTTCAGGTCTCCTTAGGAAAAAAAATAATGATAATAATAATGTCAGTGCCCAACTTTGATAGAGATAATTTTACATTTCCCTGCCCTCTCCACAGTTATCTGTGTGCTATGCTCACTAATGCTCTTGGCTTTTCCCTCAGGATCCTAGATGTGCTTTTACCTTGAGAAGTGTCAGAACGCTTCTGCCTACCATACTGCCTAAAGACTGCATGGTTATAATAACACTGAGGCTTGGCGCTGTTATAAAGTTGAGTAGAACTGAGCTCCCATGCATCTCCCGTAATCTTATTTTTCTTCTTTGGGAAGCAGACCTGCTCATGGCTAGATTCCAAGAAGAATTTATGCAGATTGGAGTGTGATCCTGAAACACACTGTAAACAATAGAAGCTGATTCCAGTGATGCTTTGGACGAACGACATCCATTCTCAGAACCCAAGTCCAAGGAAAAGCGTTGGCCTCAAACACGGTGATGCCTGGGCCTTCTCACTGCCAGCTCCATATCTCGTACACTAATCTCCATTCCCATCCAGGCGTCTGGTTTCTGCCAACAGCAATACATTCAAATCTCCATGTCGTTGTTGCCTGGCTTGTGCCCATTATCCTATGCAGGGTGATGTGCTAATCTTACTGCAAGACTTGGTTGGAAGTCAACAGTTTCGGAAAGCCTTCCTGGATGGCCTATGTTGAAATGTTTTGTGTCTTTACTTCAGGTGTTTCTACTGATTACTTCTCTCTACAATTTACAGTCTGGTTCGTAGGATGCTTTTCTGCTTCCGTACCCATTTCCTCTGTCAAATGGTATTTCACAGACATGGTTTATGATTTAAACACACACACAGAGAGGGTGAATGCATAGAAATTCTCTTTAAAATTAATTGCCATTGATGGCTAGGATGACAGCTACTATTTCAGCTTAAGGAACACAGAATTCTTATTGGTTCATCATGAGTTCCTGGACAAAGCTAAAATACTTTCCCCCTCCGAAGAGCTGAACTAAGATGATAATTCTGAAATTTTTTATATATATCTCTGTTTTCAAGACATTATCACCTGCCTTGGACACAAGTTCTTCAGAGCAATTCTAACCCCGTGCATGTTGTGTGTATGCAACCTCAGTGAGCACTTTCACCCAGTTTTCACAAAAGTTTTTCATGACCATCTTGTAGGAAGGTCTAAAATCATGCTCATGCCATGGATGAATAAGTAATTAAAAGGCAGAGATGGAACTTTCTCTGCTCATATAACCATAGAGAGTGAAGAGACCTGAGCTCCAATGCAAGTGTGTGGTGCCCAACTCAAGGCTGCAACCTCCAGTGTGGTAATCTGCTGAAGCACTCATACTGCTGACTAGCTTCCCATTCCTACCACACGTTCTTCACCATTCTGAAGCAGACCTTTGAAAGGCTGGCTTGGAGTGAGATTTGATGTAACATGCTCCCATTCCTAGAAACCATTCTCATGTGAAGGATACCCCCTAACTTATGGTATGGTGGAATGCACACATGCATGTGTCCTCAGAACTGTCTCTTCAAAGTCTTTCCAGATCTCTCAGAATTTCTATGATAGGATATGGGCTATGCTTTGACATTTGAAATTTTAAGAAATTTTAGATTTATATGAAGATGTTGCCAGTAGGTCTGGAATTTATATTTGGTTTTAAGCATGTTTAAAAAACTGGGGAGATGAATCTGCAGTTGAGAGTGCATACTGCCCTTCCAGAGGGCTCATATATGGCTTCTAACTCCCACCTCAGGTGGTTCACAAGTGCTTGTCATGATAGCTCTAGTGGCATCTGATAGCCTTTTCTCACCTCTGTGACCTCTGCACACATGTGGCAAGCAGATATATACACATAAATAAAAAAAACATATTTTTAAAAGGATGTTTTAGCTTCATCTATTACATAAAATTTTAAAGTTTCAGGCACAAGTAAATCAGAAGTAAGCAATGAGTTTATCATAATATAATTTAAAAGTGAAATGCAATATAAATTTTATACATAAACTTACAAAATAAATTGTTTAAAAGATCTTATCCATCAGACATATTAAATCTCAGAGAAAGAATATTCATATTACATTGGAAAAACCAATAAATGTGTAACTGTTTGTGTGAGAACAAATTCTAAACTTGATTCATTTACTTGTGACTGCTTTTGTTCTATGTTCTATATAAAATACGTAATTCAAGTTTAGCAAGTCATTAATCATTACTGATCTTTGAGTCCTCTTGTTTATTTCTATATATAAAATATTAACAAGTATATTTAGGTTTCCGACTGGGATGGTGGAGTTGACTAGACATAGTGCCTCTTTCTGAAAAATATGCACCACAAGCTAGTGAATGTTTTGTATCAGTGGTGTACATCATCAAACAAAAAATACAAAGGATATTATGTACTATACACCCTTTCATGAAGATTTTCTTCAGAATCGAACCTCAAAATCACACCAGGCCCAGGGAAAATGTCTTCTTTTATCCATCTTGTCCTTCAGTAATGTGTTTACCATATCATCCAGGATCTGATGACTGTTATGGTCAAGGAATAGGATTAGTGAAAAAAAATTCTCCTAGGGGGATAACTTAGTGCTGGAAATCCATACCAGCAGACTCTCTCCTTCATAGACAAATGTTGATGAGATGCTCAGAGAAAAATGCCTCAAAATAACTGTTGACAGAGTAAGATAGAATATGCATTGCTATCCTCCAACATGATTGTGTTAGTGATAATAACAAAAAGTCTTCAGAAATGCTAAAGGATGCAAACCCAAAGTGGGGTAGCACACTAGGGCCGTCTGTCTTCTCTGGCAATCTGTTGTGTCAGTTTCCATGGCTACTAGAGTATAGAGGAGACAAAGTCCAAGCCGTAAAGAAATCAGACTCAGACAGAGACCCCTGTATGCAGCAGGACTTCTGAACAGCAGCAGCACCTCCACCAGTGGGTTGAAAGCCAGAAGGGTGAAGTTAAGACAGGTGCCTGGGCTCATTTTCCTCTTAGCTGGCTTATGTGAGAATCTCCTCTGAAAATGCTGATCACAATCACTCAAATGTGCAGACATATGGAATGAATCTACATAGTCTATTTATTAATATAACAATTCCAATCTGGAAGTTTAGTTTAAACTATTCTAAGGGAGGCTAAGGAGATGGCTCAGTAAATGAAGCGCTTACCCTTGCAAATGTGAGACCGAAGTCTTGTTCCTCAGAACTCACTTACAAATGTTGCCGATGTGATAGAGACTTACAATTCTCACACCCTGGAGGCAGAAATGGTGGATCCCTGGAGGAAGCTGGATAGTCAAACTAGTGAGAATTGGCATGTCCAGGGCCAGTGTTAGACCCTGCCTCAACAAATAGAGTAATCTAGAAAGATAGCCAAGGTCAACTGCAACTCTCCACATGCACACAAGTGCACAGGTACCCACATACATGTGTACAGTCACACAAATGCAAACCCACATGCTTCCACACACCATGTACACATATATACACAACAAGAAAAGGTTCCTATGCTGCAGTTTTTTCTAGGTTCATGGAAGAAGTAAAGACAAATCTCCCAGACTAAACATAATTACAAGAAGTTCAGATGTGAAGGTAAAATAGAAACTGAGGACAAATAGCATCGCTTAGGGAAAAAAAAAAGACCCTCATAATACTGATGATGATAGAATCTCCATAGTCATAACCACACCACTCTCTCAGAGTGCTTTTTAGAAGACAGAAAAAAATTTAATAAAATACCAAAGGTTTCAAAGTACTGTTGTCTCCACTGAACAGATCTGGGAAAAATAAAGTCTACTTAGAACAGAAAATAGTTGCAAGGGACTCTGTGAGGCACTACCTTTGACACAATTAAAGAAAGGAGTTAGATATCTTAATATCTAGAGCCAAGAAATCAGAATGCAGCCCAGAAGTGTAAGAAGATGATAATTACAAAAAAAAAAAAGAAGTAAAGAAATTAAGCAAATGATGAGTTGGTATATTAAGTACAAAATGCAAAAGTAGAAAAAATAATCAATGGAAAATAGAAGAGCATATATAATGAAGAATTTGAAGAAGCAATAATACATGAATTTGGGAAAGTCAACAAGGGTCAGTCAGAATAAATAACAATAACAAAAATGCATGCATAGGAATATGTAGTGAATCTGCATAAAAATTATGAATGAAATGTCTTACCCGTGGAGAAAAGGGTTTTTACAAAAGAAAAGATAATGTGATTGATGAAGTATTATTTTATTAGACCTCACATACACATTAAGTGATGATAATAATATAACTCTATCACCACTCGTTCCTTCAAGACCATGTGGTTTTTCACTTTTCCCATTGTGCCATCCATCATGTTATTCAGTCTACATATGTAATGTAAAGCCTGTGTTTATTTTTTGTGTCTGTTCTTGTAGAATTTGCATTCTACAGGACTCTGTCAGCCGTGTTATGCTGACCAGGCTGGACTGTGCACATCTTCTTTATGTATTGTAGGAGGTCTGCGTGCTCGGAGATAAGCACTAGGGAAGCTGGGAATCTTAATCACACAGGGGTGTCTCTTCAAATGGAGAAAGGTATAACCTGTTTTCTATTCAGAAAGCTGGCATCAGCCATGGTTAATAGCCTCGTGACCTTTGCACTACCTGAATGGACCTGCCAATTTACTCCCTCAGACTCCTATTATAAGCTTGTTTCTCTTGAGTATGTATCTCAATTAATCTATAGAACTTATCTTTATGGAAAATATCACTTGTACATCACATGAGGTTCAATGTCGTCATGTCTTAAACTTTGTTGCACACATGGTATTGAGGAAATTATCACCAGGAACCTTTTTTCAA
Source organism: Acomys percivali (assembly GCA_907169655.1). NCBI lineage: Eukaryota > Metazoa > Chordata > Mammalia > Rodentia > Muridae > Acomys > Acomys percivali. The sequence continues at coordinate 24,919,952 of OU015742.1, read as the reverse complement.
GTTTTGTTCTACTAAAATATATCTAAAATATACTACCTGGTGTTAGTATAGTTAGAATTTGATGTTTGAAACAACACCAGCTACTGAACAGTTAAACAGTTAAACTTAACAGTTTTTTTATTTCATGTGAAGTAACACTCTGCTGGCCTTGTTGGTCACAGAGATCCCTGCAATGTATATATAATTATAACACTAATAATTATAATAGATACACTTGTGCACTCATCATTAAAGGGAGTCAGCAACATTTCATATAAATTAAAATGTGTAATTGTGAGAAAATGGTATACTTCCTAAAATTATCCAAAATGCCCACCCCCAAAAGAATACATTTACAGTCATATATCTCACCTTCCACAAAATCGGCCCAAAATTCTGAAACTGCTAGAAGAAAACAATAAGTACTTCAAGATATTGGCATAGGCAAAACATGTTGAATACTTCTTCGATAGCATGGAAAAATCCCAAAACTGACAATAGACATTACATGAACTTCAAATGCTTCTTCTCAACAAAAGAAACTATCAACAAGTTAACACATAGTCTACAGAATGAGAGAAATATATTTGTTAGCTGTACTTCAGTCAGAAAATTAATATCTAGACAAATTAAGAACTGCACAAGTTAAATACAGAGAGAGAGAGAGAGAGAGAGGGAGAGACAGACAGACAGAGAGACAGACAGAGACAGAGACAGAGAGAGACAGA
>OU015742.1:24906926-24919235 GCA_907169655.1 Acomys percivali | reverse complement strand
ATATATATATGTCTAGGCTACAAAGTGAGTTGCACATCCATAAGTACTATAGAATAAGACTAACTACAATAATAATAATAATAATAATAATAATAATAATAATAATTTCTCTTACTAGACATTCTATAAATTTGAGGTCAAAGGGAAAGTTGCAAAAGATCTATACACTTCCTCTCTGTATGTCCATACACGACTGCTCTGCTCTTTGACCTATACAATGGTCTTCATATTATCTGGCAAAAGAAAAAATATCAGTGTGTATGATTAATTATTAGTTATTATTGCCTCTTTCCTATTGTCCTTTGCCTGTATCTTTTTAATTCAAAGACTATACATTTCATATATTTGCTATCTGAGCTCTCTTGGGACACTGGGTACTTCAAAATAGCAACCAGAAGAGTTGTTAGGCAATAAGCTACAAAAAGAAGGACCACAGTGAAGTACATGGTTCTCTCCACTGTGCCTGGAAGCCCCTCCTAGCTCAGGGCAACGCTGCATGTGGAGTGACAAGAGTACCTGCAAATTCATCCAGAGCAGAGGCTCCATCTTGCTGTTGTTTTTATTTAAAGCCTCGGCATCCACTTTGGTCTCCATGATCTCATAAACATTTAATATATCTTGAATAAATGATATCATTTCGAATAATTCATCACTCTCCAATGATGTCAAAATCCAAGTTAAAAACGAAATTTCATTCTCTCTGGGCTAGCAATGTGACAAGGTTAATGAAATTACTATAGGAATCCAATATGTTTTATATGAAAAGAGATCAGAGAACTGACTGCATGAGCCACATCTATCATTTTTCAGCTATAGCTGGCATTGCATGGTGGTGGCTTTCATATACGGACTAAATGCCTTTTGGTTGCATTCTGGGTTCAGTATTAGACAGACGTCCTATGCCAGAAGGAGACACTAGTAAACGCTCCCTGGTATTGACAGCTGACTCCTTTGCTTGCTCTTACACATTGTTGGGCTAGGGACTGCTTTCTTATTTCTCTCACTTTTAGCTTTAGAGCTGCCACACTGTTTTCATCTCCTCAGAGTTTATTTTTCTTCCACTCCTAAAGACAACACTCTACTTTCTTCCATTCCATCTATAAGAAAATTAACGTAAAAGAGAATGTTTTCTAAGCTCTGGCTAGAATAAAACATTTTCACCTGGCATAATTCATAGCCATCTTATATGAAAGAGATATAACTTCTGATAAGACACTGAGTACGTTTCTGATAGAACAAAATGAATTAAGAAACTCTAGGACATTAAGGTTTCCCACCCACCCACTCTTGTAAAAGCATCATGTAGTATTCTATGAGTTGCATATTTTTAATTTTACATTAATTATCTATTTCCTATAAAATGTCTGTTGTAGAGAAGTAAACTTGGATTAGTCTTTTTAAAGGAGCTTCTCCTCTCTTAAAAAGTTTGAAAAATTACTTTGATCTATGGTCGAAATTTGTTCCAGAGAAGTTGTCAGGAGCAGCAAACCTGGGCAGCTTGAGCGTCCCTTTCAGGACAGTGATTGGCATGTGGCTGCTAGTAACTCAATAGAAAGACTTATGAGCTGCTACCTATTTTGTGTCTGTGGCTGTTTCAGGCATAGGAGATACCAGAAGACAAGCAAGCAATCACTTGGTGAGAGCATCTTCTGGTGGAGGTCCGCTGGGGTGTAAGCCCAGGGCTTCATGCATGTTAGGCACAGTCTGCCACTGAGTGCAATCCAGCTCCATGAAGACAACATCGTATCTCGATGACACTAGGAAATATGGGAGTGTTTCCAAAAGATGGACAGATCTAAAAATCTCAGACCCATTGTTGAAGATCAGAATACATTGTCCATCTTCATTTCTGGGGCAGGGTCGTTTAAGTATTACTTTCTCACTTTTATGTCTGTTGAATTATTAGTTACTGGGAACCTTACTTCTAGCCTCCTAGTAAAAGTCAAAAATAGATATTATACCAATAGAAATATAGATTTAATTACCTTATGTTATTTTCAAAATATTAATTAACAAAATCAACATTTTTGTCTACTCTAAAACCAATATATTGAAAGCAGATTAATTACCTGATAGCTCATGATCTAGTCTCTCTCTCTCTCTCTCTCTCTCTCTCTCTCTCTCTCTCTCTCTCTCTCTCGTGTGTGTGTGTGTGTGTGTGTGTGTGTGTGTGTGTGCATGCATATGTGCATGAGAGAGAGAGAAAAAGAGAGAGTTGATTGTTTCTCAAAGTGAAGAGAAAAAGTGGATAGATAGATGATATACAAATAAAAATGATGATAGATGATAGATAGATAGATAGATAGATAGATAGATAGATAGATAGATAGATGTTGTTAAATTTCAACTTAAAGAGCAAAGGGCCATGATATAAGGTCATCTAATGAAATACATCTTTCCTGAGAAACAGAATTTTTACCTTTGTCGTTCTGTGACAGATTTATACCAATGACTATTTGCATCTATTTAAATAGCCTTCATTTAGAAAGACTGCATATGATTTTTTTGGCTACTAGTGATTTTTCAAAGTCTTCCAAACAGGCAGTATTTTTCCAGTATTATATGAATTCATAACAATTCTATATAAAGTGCATTAAAGCTCTTCAAGCCTTTGTTCTTTTATTTAATTAATTCATTCTGATTACAACTCAATTGTTATCCCATCACTTGTATCCTCCAGTTCCTCCCTTCTTCTTGCTTTCACCCTATTCCCCTCCCCTAGCTCTATGATGGAGGGGGACCTCCTCCCCCACTATATTGACATAGGCTATCAAGTCTCATCTTGGTAGCCTGCTTATTCTTTCCTTGAGTACCGCCACGCCTTCCCTAACAATAAAAAAAAACCTCTTGGAGAAATATAAAGCAAACAGAAACTGCAACATAAATTGTTAATCTCATATAATTTAAATGTCATCTAAGCTGTTCATTCTCTTTGTGCTCTGCAAAAGAAATTGTATATATACAATAAGAATTTATATCATCATATTATAACATTTGAAATTCTATTCTGATTATTTTTATGTGATGAAAAACTAGCTATCATTGCAATCAAAAGTAATATATATTCAAAATCTCAATGAAACAAGTAAAATATCCTGTTCCTAAAATTATGACATCTAACCCTGTTTGATTATTTTCCATGCATGGTTACACAATGTTTCTCAAGGTTACAGAAGACTCACAAAAGTAATGTAACAGGGAAAATGCTCAGAACTAATAAAATGATGAATCACAATCAAATAATTAAGATCAATCAAATGCCTCTCAAGCATCAAGCAACGTGAAACCTGACTAGAAAAAGAAAATCTCAATTATTCCTAAAGAATACCAACCAAACACAAGATATTTTATAGCAAAAATATGTTGAAATTAGACTACAACAAACTACCATTAATTCTTCTATCTTAAACATCAGTCATTGATCAAAGAAAAATGATCATAATAGAAATAAAAATTATTTTCTACTGAACAAATGTAAAACATAATGTATAAAGACTTGTGAAAATGTTTGTGTTGAGTTACTTTAGGAACAACTGAAAACATCTAAGCCAAAGCATCCCAGCCAGGAAATAATAAATAAAAATGGATTAAAGTGGTTGAAAGCAATGGCAAGTAAAGGAAGATTGTTAAACAATAAAACTCTAGGAAAGAGTAAAAATAGAAAATATCTAATTACAAAGAAAAAAGTGGGTTTATTTTAGGATTTGGATTATGGAGGAAATAAAGGAAGGTAAGATGGCAGGAAACAGTTCTGCAAGTCACAGGAAGCAAAGCCAACTGTAGCATCAGGATTAGCAGATTCATGACTTGGCGATGTTTTCTGGTTCAGAGTTGGGAACCTAGCAGATTTCTTTACACCAGGGGTGGAGCTGGAATTTGGGGAAGTTCAGGAAACCAGAATTCACAGGCTATAGTACTAAACAAAAGCAATCAGCAGGGAATATGCCTAGGATTTACTGATGATTCTTCTCAAGTGTACATCAGAGTACTCACCAGTCTCTGTGTGTGAGATTAAAGAAGCATACATTCATGACTATACATGTCTGGTGCCCACAGTGACAAGAGCATCACCTGTTCCTACAAGCCATGCTGGATAACCTCATGAACCATGGGGACAATGAGCAGTACATAATAAAAGAGCTTGTCTTATTAGTATAACATGTCAATCATATAACTACTAGTAATTTTCTCTAGAATGATAATTTTTTTTCCATCCCTCTTTTTAAAAGAATGTAGACAAACTTTCAAATACAAAAGTTTTTGACAAAGATGCCATCACAAGGCTCATGAGCATAAAGAGAATGGCAGCCACTGGGCACTAACCAAAGTAGAACTCACTCACACTCACACTCATTCCAAACCTTCTCTTATATAGAGAGAATGATGGAAACTTATTGAATCAACACCATCCCAGGACTGACAGATGTTAGACTCAGCAGAGACAGACAGTGCTGAATTCACTGGATTGCCAGTCCATGTGTTCAGCGCAGAATATAAATATATATGACTATAATTGAATATCTACTGAAGAAAACTTCAGGCACACTAGTTTAGCTATTGATGAATTGTGCTACACACTTCAAGAATAATTATTAGTTATTCTAAAGAAATTAGTAAGAAAAAGAGGAGGAAAGATTGGAAGAGCTAGAGAGACAACAAAAGAAAATGTTTTCTCTACAGAACAGTACAGTTTACATATGATATCAAAGCAGCATGCACATGACCTGAGCATGTTCAAATCAGTCAAAATGTTGTCATGGAGAACGGAGGTAGACAAGAAGTCTTTCCCTGGCTGAGGATCTATTGATAATTGAAAACTGCTAAGAGAGGGAGATAGATAGATAGATAGATAGATAGATAGATAGATAGATAGATAGATAGAGAGACACAGAGAAATAGAGACTTAGAGACAGAGACAGAGAAAGTCAGTCTTCTTTAAGGGTATGGCTTCTTGTAGGTGGACCATGCTCCAGTGGATGGTCATATACTCAAGAGTACAAATTGAAGTGATGGATTTAAAAAAAAAAATGAAGACAGAAAATTGGGTGGATCTAAGAGGAGTTAAGGGATTAGGGGTGAATATGATCAAAATACATCGTATGAAAGTTTAGTAAAAAGTAAATCCTAAAAATACCTGTAAGATAATGAATAAACAAAATATTGAGACAGCATTATAGGCAGAGGAGCATAAAGGCACAGGAATGCTATGTGATATTCTAATGGAATTCCAAACATAAAAGCGTATTAGATAAAAACTGAATACATCCTAGTATACAATGGAATATAATTAATAGTAATCTACTAATAGTGTTTTATTAATTGTAAAATGTCATCATACTATCAGATGTTACTAGTAGGGCAATTATTAGGTAGGCAAGAACCCATAGCTATATTTACAGTAAATTTGTTGAGGACCCCATCAATTCAAGGGACAGAAAGTAAGTGAGACCATTAATTCATGTCTTTGTAAAGTTCTACATTCATAAAGTCACTATCTCCCTAAACTCTTATCTCTTAATGGCCTTATATTGGACATAATGGATTTAAAAGATAAGCTATGCAGATAAACAGTGCCTAAATGAAGTGCATGGTGTCCTTATTAAATCCTGGAAAACACACACACACACACACACACACACACACACACACACTTGGTAAATAAAAACATGTATTTTCACCCTTCTTGTTCCACAAATAAAATTTTCTTAATTGTGAAAACCTTTGAAGATTATGTAAAAAAAAAAAAAGATAACAAAAGAGGTTTGGGAAATGCATCTTAGAAGTAGTTTGTAAAATTTCCATCTCTTCGTTATTATTTTTTAATGATAAGATAACATGACTTTTTTGTCTAGCCTAATAGCAATGTTTAGAAAAAAGATATGATTGCTTTACCTCACCATTTACCTACACATTCATTATATACAGGAAATAGTGAAACAAATCATAAAATAAAGTTATTATTGTTAAGTTACTTCATATTTAGTTATGAATAATCACCAAACAATTCAACTGGTACTGGTAAATGTCTTTCAGTCTTCATAAGAATAATTTTACACACACACACACACACACACACACACACACACACACACACACACATCTCTTATCTTGTGCTCAATTCAGTGCTGTTTTTATTTTGGTATGGATGGAATAATTTTTATTGTGGTAATTTGGCTATACAATTTTCCCAAGAACCACAGCACATTAAGACTGAGAATTAACCAGGTATGCAGGCATAATTAAGTAACCCTATGGCTAGGGCTTGTGAGGGGTAACAGAAAGATCAGAAATTGAATGGCAACCTTAGTTTTTTTTCTAACTTATTCATATTACATCCCAATTGTCACTCCTTTGCTCATATCCTCCCATTCCCAACCTCCCTCCATCTTCCCCCTAGTCCTCTTGCCTAGTCTTCTGACTGGGGTTGGGAGTAAGAGAGGCTCCTCCCCTACCATCTGACCACAGCTTATATGGTCTCATTAGGAGAGCCTGCATCCTTTTCCTCTGTGGCACTACAGGGCAGTGGTCAAGAAGCAGGTACCAGAGTCCATGTCAGAGGTAGTTGTTACTCCTCTTACTATAGAATCAATGTGGAGAATTAGCTGTCCATCAGCTACTTCTGAACAGGCTGCCCAGGTTCTCTGCATGCATTGTCCTTCCACGATGCATCTATTTTTGGAGTTCCCCTGCCCCCACCCACTTGGGTAAAGATTTGTTGGCTTTGATGGTCTCATTGTGGAGATCCTGTCCTTCTGTCCTGTCCTTCCTGGTCCTTCTATACCCTGACTCTTCCATATGACTCTCAGTCCTCTTCCCAGAGTTTGGCTGTGAGTCTTATCATCTGTTTTGATCCTCACTGGGTGGAGTCTTTCATAGGACATCTGGGTTGAGCTAATATCCACTTATAAGTTAGTATATACCATGTGCCTTCTAAGTCTAGGTTACCTCACTCAGCATTATTTTTTCTGGTTCCATCCATTTGCCTGCAAATTTCATGACTTCCTCCTATTTGATAGCTGAGTGGTATTCCACTGTGTAAATGTACCACAGTTTGTATCCATTCTTTGGTGGAGGGACATCTAGGTTGTTTCCAGATTCTGGCTGTTATGACTAAAGCTCCTATGAACAAAGTTGAACAAATGTCCTTGTTGTATGGTGGAGCATCTTTCAGGTATATACCCAGGATGGGTACAGCTGGGTCTTGAGGTAGCGGTATTCCCAATTTTCTGAGAAAGTACTAGATTGATTTCCAAAGTGGTTGTACAAGTTTGCACTCCCACTAGCAACAGAAGAGAGTTCTTTCTCCACATCCTCACCAGCATGTGCTGTCACTTGAGTTTTTGATCTTAGCCATTCTGTTCGCAGTAAACCTGGTGTAGACCAGTGAACTGCCTCTGGTTGGAGTAACCTGTCTGCCCCAGTGCTGTCTGCCTGCCTGCTATATTTTTGGTATATTTTTGGTATAAAGCTACCTGTAAATCTCAACCCTCACCCCTCCCAGTTTTGGTAAGCTCTCCATAGGTCTTGGACTTCTCTGGGGTTACCATCCTCAGTTTTCTCTGATTGCGCTGGGTACTCAAGCTCCCCAGAAGGAGCTTACTGCCACAGATGGTCTCTTCTGATTCCAAGGGAGGCAATAACAGCCCATCTCACCTAGGGTTAACTGCTGGGCCCCTAGAGGCTCCCAGCCCTGTGTTCTGCCAGAGCTCTCCATCTTTGTCCACACTCCCCGCACCCCACCCCATCTCTATTTGGTTTGTTCCTGCTGTTTAGGCCACACAAAGCTGGGATGGAATGGGGCTCCTGCAGCTCTGCTTCCCCCATCTACACTGCCCTCAGCCACCCTGATTTATTACAGCCCCTTGGTGGTTTTAAATCTGCCTCTAGGCAGATGTTGATTTGTAACAAAAAAGATAGAGCCTTTCCTTTCTGCACCTATGCCTACCACGTGACCATGACCACTAGCTTCCCTCTGCTGTTCTGGCCCCTCTCCCTTTCCAATCTCAGGCCCTGTCTCTACCCACCCCACCCCAACTAAATCCCATCTGCCTACAGGCTAGCCAGAGAAGGGCAAAGGCAGAGTCAACAAACTCCCACTGCAGAACTGACAACTTTCTTTCTCTGAAACTATTTTCTTTTTTTTTAATTTTAATTTTATTAATTTATTCAGATTACAAGTCAATTGCTATCCTATCACTTGTATCCTCCCTCCCGATTTTGCCTATTCCCTTCCCCTAGGTCTATGACCCAGAGGGGAGGGGGACCTCCTCTCCCACTATATGGTCATAGGCTATCAAGTCTTATCTTGGTAGCCTGCTTATTCTTTCTTTGTGTGTCATCAGTATCTCTTAAAAATAAACTTGTCTCTGAATTCTTTTCCTACTCTCAAAAAACAAACAAACAAACAAACAAACAAAAAACCCTTACAATTGTTATTGGGTATACAATTGTTTACTGGCTATGTTTTATCCTGATCCAAAATGCATTTTTGTTACTAACTTATGCTTTTGCTAATTCCTAGACAAGTAAATAAATGCTGCTCCTCCTGTCATCAGCTAACGCAAATTTAACCATTCCGGGCTAATGGGTTTGATAAAGTTTTTATAAAGTTCTACAGTATTAACATTCATTTGTTTACAATGTTAAAATTTATTTATTTTATTTTATTTTTTTGCCAAATTATAAATACTTTTTTGGGAAAGTATTTTTTTTACATTTTATTAATTTATTCATATTACATCTCAATGGTTATCCCATCCCTTGTATCCTCCCATTCCTCCCTCCCTCCCATTTTCCCCTTAGTCCCCTCCCCTATGACTGTGACTGAGAGGGACCTCCTCCCCTTGTAAATATGCTCATAGGGTATCAAGTCTTTTCTTGGTAGCCTGCTATCCTTCCTGAGTGTCACCAGGTCTCCCCATACAGGGGACGGACGTAGTCAAGTATGGGGCACCAGAGTTTGTGGGAAAGTCAGTCCCCACTCTCCACTCAACTGTGGAGAATGTCCTGTCCATTGCCTAGATGCCAAGCCAGACTACAATGTTAAAATTTAAATCACTGCCTTAAACCATGTGTAGCCTAAAATTCTAAATGTGATGTTACTGATCATACAAAACTGTTCTACTCTTTTTAGAAGGTACTTGTGTTCTTAACATTCCAACTTAACAGAGATAAAACCTAAAGTCTTAGTTTTTGAGTAATAAGATAAACTATAATCAAAGTTTGCTGATTTAAATATTCTTAAGATAGACAAGACTGGCTGCAGTCTCGGTGCCATCTTAGTTAAACTGAGGATTTTTCCTGGATCCCCATATAGGAACAGGTAAAAATAATTTTAAAATCTTTAAAACCTGAGAAGAGCCTTCCCAAAAAGCTCAGTTACAGCAAAATATTCTCCAGGCCTTAGCCACTACCCCAGGTCCAGCCTGAGTCAGCTCTGCCAGGGACCTGTTTCAGATGCAGCCAAAAGGAAACACCAGTCTCACAGCTGCTATAGCCTGAATGGGACACTGGTCCCACAGCCTAGCCTGTTGGCAAAATTGGCCTGTGGATGTGAGAATGCTCACACGCAGGCTTGTTCCCTGTGCCAAGCCACTGGAGGCTCAATCAGCACAAGAGCTTTAGACATTTCCAGCTTTCAAGCTCCTTGGCCTGGTGGAGTATACAGATACAGATTGCTCTTAGAGTCAACAGCCTCTCCAAACCCAGAAGAATGCTACAGGTCCCTTTTAAACTCATACTTGGGTTATGTAGTCAAGTGTCCAGCTTCTATCATGGGAGACTTCAGGAACCTTCCCAGCCCTCTTCATATGCAAGAAGCCAAAGTTTAACTGTCAGGTCTAGATACAGTCTACCTTGTTACCATTCTTTTAGCTAAAGGACAGTGACTACTTACAGTAATTCCACCTGTGTCTTAAAGCTTCCAAAAAGGTGTTTTACAAATGCTAGAGTGACTAATAAGGTGTATTAAGGTGGATACATACAAGTTATAAATGTTAGAAGGAATAAAAGGTGTTTTATAAATGCCAGAAGGTCTAGGAAAGTGTTTTAAGTTTGTGGATACACGTTATGAAGGTCAAAATGTCTGAAAAGATGTCTTGTTCATCCTGTTGTTATGATATTGTTTTAATAACTGTTTAGAGTGTTAACACTGATCAGTGGAGCTCTAGTTTATTAATCTAACTATAGAAAACGTTCCACCATACGATCCTATCGTAGTTCCAAGATTTTAAATTTCTTTTTGTTTGCCTTTCTCTTAAAATGTCTCTCACTGTCCTGTCCATGGGCTAGATCAGGGACAGTCATAGGGGAGGGGAATAAGGGGAAAATGGGAGGGAGGGGAGAATGGGAGGATACAAGGGATGGGATAACCATAGAGATGTAACAAGAATAAATTAATTAAAAAAAATGTCTCTCACTGTCCTTCAATTATCCAGTCTTCTAAACAGAGGGAAGAAGCCCCTCTTTCATGATGTGTACTGATGCTAAAGTGAGCTTTGCCTTCTGCTCTACAGGAGATTTCAGCCCTCCAGACTTCACAGAGGCCTAAAAGGCATCTGCCTTCCCTAAGCTTACCTCAGAGTATTTGTGATTTAACACAAAGTTCTTTTCCCAAGCCTCTGCTACACTATATATCTACTGCCTTGTCCTACAATGTGTTCATGTCTAATAATGAATATTTCACTGCAGATTTCAAACAACATTGATGCTAATGTGTATACATTTTACCTCTCTTTATGAACCTAAAAGGATTCTTGTAAGCTACAGGAGATCCATCTCTCAGGTTCTCAGGTCAAATGGAATCCAGATAAGTACTGTCAATTTAAAGTCTAAGTCTCTCACCTATCGCCTATCTCTGAGCATTCTTGGATTCTTCTGCTTTTCACTAGTTTTGCAACTCCCCTCTCCCTAACTACCCATTTGTCACCTTTCTGCACCCACACCAGCTCACAACCCTGGTCCATATGACTGTGGCTGTTTCTTCTCACTAACCTACAACTAGGACTTTTTTCACTGGATGAAACCACAGACACAGATCTTCTGCTACCACAGCAGGTACTGTCACTGCCCGCTGCTACCATCACCACCTGCTGCCACAAATCCCTAGTACAAGGTGGGCTGTGTTCCTGGCCAGTTCATTCACTGTAGAGTTGTGCTCTTGGTCACTGGTCAGGGCTGAGGAACCACTGACCAGTCTGTACCTGTCCCTTGGGTCACTATTCATTTTTGGGGACTCCCTGACGGAATCCTGGCTCTACTGCCCATGAAAAACAATCCATCCACTGCTTCTCCAGGCTCCTCTGGAATGCCTTCTGAGAATTTAAAATCCTTACTCCCACATTAAGGGCTGCTAAGCTTACATGCCTCTGTAAACAAATTTGGACAGATCCAAAACTAAACCCTTTTAATTATTGCCAGCAGTCAGGTAAAAATGGAAGGAAGCTCCTATATCCAGACCTTTTCTTTGCTCTCCCAAAATTTTCATGCATTGTCAACATTGTCTCAAGCCTTTTCTCTTTGCTCTTCCAAGAGTTGCGAATGTATATCAAAAGAGAATTTTCTCCCTGATCTATTAACTTTGTCTTCTACCCACATATATATTCCAGTATGCTGCCAGACTTCCTACATCTGAAACATTGTCAAAGCAGCTACCCACAAGTGCCCCCATCAAACCTTAGAAATCATGCCGGCTGGACCTGCATTGTTCCTCCTAGCTGGACCTGCATTGCCCTTCCCAGCTGCAGATGTTCTCAGACCCTGGACAGCAAATACAGCAGCCTGTTCTTCCAGAACGTGACCAACATTTCAGCCTTTTAAACCCCCTATCACCACCCTACTGTCAGCAGAAATTAGTTAAGACGATTACTTCGCCCCTTATCCATTTACAAAAGGCTGAAATGCTATGTTCCAGATCCAGGACAAACAGCCCCAGGTTCTTCCAGCACCCCTGGGTCCCTATCTGCTGCAGGACATGGCTGACATAGCCTGTCCTCCACCTTAATCTTTCAGGGCAGAACTTTTCCTTCCTACTCACTATATAATTTGGACATTTGTTGCTATTGCTTTTTTTTCTATGTCTTTTCTCTCTTACTTACATTTATATACTTGAACTTCCCTTGTATGAAAACAATACAACATCCCTCATTTTTAAATTAAGGTAGAAATGTTAGGACTCTGCTTCAGTCCACCTACCTGTGATGTCATTGCTTACCTGCCATGGGTGTGGCCCTGCCCAGGGCCATATAAAAGAACAGACCCTCTCCATGTTGTTTCTCTCTCTCTCTCTCTCTCTCTCTCTCTCTCTCTCTC
>OU015742.1:24874986-24903675 GCA_907169655.1 Acomys percivali | reverse complement strand
AATCAATATGAACAAGTCAAGGGGAGAAGGCCCTAGACATCATTCTGTCTTCTGAGGCTTCTGACTCAGTTCCCACATCTCATCCAGGTTTCCGCCTTGGGTTCCTGCTGACTTTCCTTCATGATGGACTGCAACTTTAGGAAGAAATACTGAAAACAAGCCACAAAAATGCCGTAGACAAAAGAACTCACTTACACATTGCTACATTGCTGGTGGGAATGCAAGCTAGTTCATCCACCATAAAAATTAATATAGGGTTTTCTAAAACAAAACTAAACTAAATGTAGATCTTCCATGACCAAATTCCCAGTATTTAGTCAGAAGATTCCACATCAGCATACCAGAGAGATGCTTATATCAATTTGTATCCCATACCTTTCACAACAGCTGATCCAAGGAGCCAACCAGAATATCCAATAACAGAAGAATGGATAAAGAAAACCACTATTCACTTTGCATCATTTTAACTCTACACACAGATGATTTGAAGTGTCCCTAAGTCTCCTTACAGAGAGGATATGAATTCAATAAATGACCATTCTCCCTGGTATCCTAAGTGTCCAAATATACAGCGCATGTGCCTAACATTAAGGTGATCTACAGTTAACATTGTTTTAAACTATAGAACTCACAGAATCAATACAATGGTGCATCTGGGGTAATCCCTTCTGCCATAGCAGTCTCAACTTAAATTTAAATTCAACTAAACAAAGAAGCAGCTTTAAGAGTAAACCATGATGATTTCAATCCAATACCTAATTCAAATGGGTTTTCTCTTTAAACACACACACACACACACACACACACACACACTTCCTTTTCACAACTCTTTAAAGGTCTATGCTTTGGAATATTATACTTACTAGGGATGCTGAAATATCAAGATATGATAACATCCTTTTTTGTTTCCTTTTGCTGCTGTAATAAAAAATTGCTGACAAAAGCAACTTAGGGGATGAAAAGATTTATTTTAGTTTTCAGTCTCTTAATTCTCAGATTACAGTCTACCATGAAATAAGGTCTTGAGATGACTTGGAAGGATGAGTGATGTAGGTGGATAGAATAGTTGTTAAGGTCTTCGATGAAAGAGAAAAGGTGATTTCCACATGGCAGGAAGAATGAGCTTGGAAAGACTGACTGAAAGTGAGAGCAAGAGAGACACATCTGAGAACAGCAGGATATCAGGGCTTCATTCAGTGAAGTGGACAGTGACTGGATTTCTGAACAAAGGTTACATAATTGATATTTTTTAAAAAAGAATTTACAGATAGCTATTATGTGAAAGACTATGAAAGAAATTCAGAGGGCTCGAGAAAGACTCTATCTGGTAAAGAGATTGTTTAAAAACATAAGGACCTCAATATTTTTCTCCAGAACAATAGGAAAACTCTTATTGGCCAGACAGCCTAGCTTACATGGTGAGTTTCAAGACAGTGAAAGACACTGTTCAAAAACCAAGGTGGATGCTACCTCAAAATGGTACCCTAGTGTTAGATCATAGACCAGTCTCCAAAGCTCTCTTCTTTGTACACTCTCTGTGTGTGTCTCTATGTCTGTCTCTCCCTCCTTCCGTGCTCCCACCTCTTTAGGGGAGGCTTTCTGTGGCTGACAGGTCTCTGCTGGAAGTCCCCAAAGGAAAAAGGAAGCCATATGGTTTATGATCCTTTAGCATTAGGCGAACCAGAATAAATCATGTAGTGTAGAACTTCAGATAATCAGAGACTGCATATCAATTATTACAGGCAGGACAATGAAGCTTCTATGTATTATGGTGTGGTTAGAGGCTTTAAGAGTTGACGTTTCCTCCATACTTCCTCCTGGGAGCCTTACCTCTCCACTTCCATCACACCCATATTTGAGCACTCTGCAGGTTTAGATTTGGGGTTGATGTTCTGTTGGGATCACCTTGTAGTTGTGATTAATTTGTTGTAGTCATCTGCTCATATGTCTGTTATAGCCATCATCCATGCTTACACATCAGCTATGTGAAGAAAGTCAGTTGTGAGTTGTAGATTCCAGATGAATTCTAGATTGACTACATGAATGATAGAGATTTCAAACCAAAAGAAGAGATCAGATATGAGACTCTGTCTGGGACTGTGCCATGGGCAGGCATGAATAAATCAATGATATTTGGACAACGAAGCCATTTATTCAGCGTGTATTATTTAGGATTTACTGTATACAGAGTATACAGTATATGGAGAAACAATAACAAGACACAGCTAGTGCCAAGCTGAAGACTAGTCCAGTCATGACAACCTACAGCAGCAGACATGGCAGACATGGTGACACAAGCTTTGGGAACTTATCCAAGGTAATGTATTACATAATATCTCATCCCTACTATTTTACTTCTATGATATACACAGAGTAATTCTAGTTTAAAATGTTCTTCATTCTAAAAGGCATATGCAGAATCAAACATTACCTAGGCCAGGTACAATCTGCAAGTAAACTACAGGCCTTTGGTAGAGTCAACAGGTGTCTGCTGTAAATTTCATCATAGAGCCCTGAGGGCAGATACACAGAACAGCTGCTCACTGTGTATAGGTTCAGCAAAGGCCTAAAATTTACTCAGAGGCAAGGTAGCTTATAGAAAATAATCATGCTTTTAAAGAGACTGGTGAACATGACCATGGAGAAACCCAGGATGAGCCAAAGTTCCAAGTGAATGGTGAACCAACCAGAGGGACATGGCTGACCTTTTTCTTTTTAAAACATAAACCAAAGAGTTTTATTTCAACTCTGTCTCTCACACACATACATACATATACATATATGTAGGTAGATATGGGTGGATAGATAGATAGATAGATAGATAGATAGATAGATAGATAGATAGATGTTAAGTGGTCTTGGCCATTCTGTTTTCATTACCACCAGGCTTTGGGCCGCACTATGCTCTTCCACTGTCACATCAAACTGCTGGCAGCTGGGACAGATAACTTAATTACTCATGCCTGGAAATGCCATAGCTAACTCTGAGGGTGGGGATTCTGAAGCCATTCAGCTAAGGGTGGAAGGAAGGAATCTTTGGTGGATAAAAACCTTCTTGGGTTAAAAAGCATCCCGCAGCCTGCATGCTGTGAGAGCGTGAGGGCATGCTGCTCCCGTCTGCGGCTGCTAAGATGATAATTAATAGGGAGCCAGAGGGTGATTACAGTGTCTGAGAACTGATTACTGAAGGACTAAGGATTCAGTGCAATGCATTGGTTCAGAGCCCAGATTTCAGTCAGATGACTGGAGGTTCCAATCACGGAGATTTGCATTTTTATTAGCAGGCAAGCAATCTCAAAGCCATTATCTCTTTTAGCAATTTTTTTGTAATGGACTTTAATAATGTTACATTTCCTATCAGAACTGACCACCATTGTTTTTCACATGCAGCTGTGAAAACATTTTTAAAGCCTGAAGTCTCCTTTTAGCTCCATTTCTCCTTCATTTCTTCGCTTTACCTCAAGAACTCATTCTATGGTTTTTTTTCTCATGTATAAAGTATGGAATTTTTTTTCCCAATGCATAAAGCAAGTACAGTGATTCTTCTTCTTTTGTCTTTTCATATATTCTATTCTTGTAGTGATTTTTTTCACACACAAACAAAATAGAAATAAATCCAGATCTCTCCTGTCTGGAAAAAGCTTTATAGCAACATTTTAAAAACAGCACATCTTCCCTTCTTAGATACCTTATGACAGAATTCCATCACAGCGAGTCCACTAAACACAAGAAGCTTTACTTTCATATTAACACCATGGGAACTAACCTCCTCCTGTAATCTTGTGCTGGAGGGATGAAAAAAGAGTCCACCATCAATTTAATTGCTAAATCTCTGGCAGATAGATACTCTTTCCGAGACCTCACTGTGTGGTACAGATTATTGTGGTAAATAGACAGAATGGACTTACCTGGGTGGTTCTCTGTTAATATTTTTTAAGCAAATTGAGTGAAAATAAGAGAAAAAGGAGAATCACACTGAATTTAGAGTATAATTGTGTGAAACAGTGCTAACAGCAGAATACTAATCTAGTGATTTCTGTATGCCAAGCTCTATTTTTACATTTTGCCCACATTATAATTCCTTAAAATCTTCAAAATTATCTGGTATTTATTTGTTTTGAATATTTGAAGAACTTGTTTTGCATGAGTGTTAATAGCTCTATAAAAAGGATCTTATTTGATTTCTGGGCATTATGTATCATCATGAATAAAACTATGTTATCCAATGGAAATACTCCCCCTAAGAGATTGTTAAGTGTCAGGAAGCAAGACTTTACCATGATGTGGTTGTATAAAAACAGTAACCACCATAGGGGAGAAGAGGCACTGGGTCCCTGAGGCAGCCAGCAGGGAATTCAAGAATGCACCATATCCTGTGGTCAGCTTTTCAGAGACATAGCTGTCTTGGAGGCTTCGTACTCCATAGAGTTGTCCATGATCCTGAAAGTAACCCCAATAAACATACTGCTTCAACACAGCAAAGCTGAGGCAAATCGTCTCTTTATTTTTTTTTTATGATTAATTTGTGGTTTTGGTCTATCAACAGTGCTCTAACTAAGTTGAAAAGACACTTGATCATTCCCACATGCCCGAGGAAACATCACACAACAGGCAAGAATACAGAAGCAGATGCGTGAAGAATGAATAACTTTGAAGTTAGGATTGTTGGGAGCAGTGAACACTCCAGAGCCAGGTTTTGTTTTACTGGGGTGGTAAAACAGAGGAGCAAGGTTCACATAAGAGCAGAAGAAGGAAAAACACTTCACTCTGAATACTCTTAAAAGTTGGAGCCGCGCAGTGGTGGTGCACATCTTTAATCCCAGCACTTGGGAGGCAGAGGCAGGTGGATCTCTGTGAGTTTGAGTGCAGCCTGGTCTATAAAGCGAGTCCGGGACAGCCAAGGCTACACAGAGAAACCCTATCTTGAAAATGCATACATACACACACACACACACACACACAAGCTGGAAGGTAACAGAGTGCGTGGGGACACTCGTTCCCAGGGAAGAATGTTTACAAGCAGAACCAATAGGCTGAAATCCAGTAAAAACCATAACAGACTCACAGATCAATGCATAGTAAACCATTCAAATTACTTTTGATCTCAAGTTAACAGCTTCACAACAACAACAATAACAGTATATTGTACCCTTGACATGACATTTCTTTTCGTCTTCATTTCTTTACTCTTGTCCCTCAAAAACAGTGCCCCTTTTGACTTTCTTTCACTCATTCACTAAAGCAGCTCTCACTGCTTACCTCCTTCTCATATGGCACAAGTCACTCTGTGAGGTAGTTCGGAAGTTGGAAAAGTGATCTGTCACTCTGCACACTGGGCTTCCCACTGTTCCTACTCTTTCTGAAAGGCTCCCGTCTCTAACAGCACCGATGTGTATATTGTGAGTATTTTATTTATGCAGTTCAAGTGGCCCTTGCTTTTGTGACCAGGTCAATGCTGGAGTTTCACAATACGTGGGCTTTGGCTCCTCTTTTCTTATTCTCCCTGAGGTTAAAAATCTTCTCACCTTTGTGTAGCAACTCTATAGGAAGCCTCTGTCTTGGACTCTGGTACATTACTGCACATGCTGATGTGACAAACACCTGTGAATGGCACAAGTTGACATGTATCTTTTTAGTGCCATCTGAAACATTGTCAGCCATTAGTCTGATTTCTGCCCCTTTGACACTCACACACACCAAAAGTGTTAGCTTTAATTCCTAACTATTTCTTGCCCCTGCTTCCTGCTCACAGCCAACTCAATTCTTCAACACCAGTTTACCTTTCACTGGAACAACTTGGAGACCTCTCCAATGAATATACTGATTAACTGTCTGCTCAGGACCTTGCTCCCTCTCGGATAGCTGATGGAAGGCATGCAGAGCCATGTAATCAGTACCCTGGATACTTAAACACTATCTTTTGCAAGTGAGCACCCTTCTTTCTTTGTGCGCTTTAAAATAAGATTTAACTTGGAAAGGAAATGGATTATTTTTTGGTATGTACTGTGCCTAAATCACTGTTCTACATCTAATCCATTTTCCATGCTACAAGTATTATGCTAATGTGTAGATTTAATCTCATTATTTCTGTGATAAATTACCTTGGTATTAGTTATGGCTTAGTCTGGAAAGCAAAACCATAAGTGATAAGGAGTGAGAGACTTGTTGTAAGAATTAAACCTTCTACTATTGTGCAGGCTGGTGGAAAATCCACGGAATGCTGTTACTTACATGCCGTGTGGTGAACCATAGTCAGTGTAGGGTGAGTGAGGCAACCTCGACCCTGGAGGAACTGGAATACACATTGTCTGCCGTGCTTTTCAAGCCTGTCATCATGTGTGACCTGCCAAGAGGTTGTTGTTTGTTTCGTTTCATTAGCCTGGGCATGGGAGGATTGCCAGGGATCTGCAAGCATTCTAGTTCAGGACTTGGAGAATGTGATATAAGACGGAGAAGTTACAAGTCTGTCCTAACACCCGCCAGCAAGGTGAGCCTTTAGTTTATGGTCCTAACTTCCAATGACTGACTTGGGAGGGTTACTGTGGCCTACAGGAATCCCAACTGGCACAGGCAAGCAGAATCTTCAGAACATAGCTCCACTTCAGTAAAATATCACTATACCAAACCACCATGTCCTTTCATGTATATGTATAACCCAAAGAAAAATACTTACCTCTAAGCAGCCACAGAACTCATGAACATTTGGGTCTCAATTTGCTTCAAGGCCCAGGAAACTCCCAGTCTCTCTATCAAATATATGTCAGCTCCTAAGCACCCTTTTTCTTTCTAGTCCTTGTATGCACCCAGGCACTGAAAGAGCAAAAGGCCTAGTCTTTCTTGTGTTTGTATTCCTTATCACATGCGGTACCCGGAATAAACCCTAATTGCATGGCCTGACTCCATATGACTCAGGTTGGTGTGTGAGCTCCTGTCTTAAATTTGTAGCCAGTGTAAATGTTCCAGACACTCATCAAATGACAATATAGAGTGTGATACAACCTGCAAAGTCCTCCATTGTACTGTTCTACCGGTATCTCCAAGCCATCATGGCACACTTCAGTTGAGCAGTACTAGAAGATGCCCCTGAGTTCTTCTCCATCTTTCCATATCAGTGCTGTTGATCTATGGTCCTTATAGCTGAATAGAATGCAATCCTTGACTAGCCTTCCTCATTATATGCTGACACGTCTCTTTGTTGAATCTTTGCAGAATTTTATTACTGTTTTCAATTTTCTTTTTGCTGTATTTATTATTATTATTGTTATTATTATTATTATTTGCATTTGCATTTATCTTGTAATCTTTGACTCTGTATTTTTACTATCATTAACTTTCCAAATTTAACCACTGATATGTACTATTGTAACATCCAACATTGGATCCTTGGGAACCAAAATGCATTGCTTAATTTCAGTGCCATATTTTCAAAAGAGGAGAATTTTAAAAACAACAAAGAAAGAAAAAAAAGAGAAGCAAAATGTGGAAACTTCCAAGTACAGCCAATGGCAGTCACTCATGAACTTTATTGGGTAAAACCAAAGGGAGCTTTACGTGTGAGGTATGCAGTGGGCAGGGAGCTGCATTTGATATGGAAGGCTGAGCGGTTCTGGTGCAGGTGGTCTGAATTCACACTGTGAGACATTGCCAAAGAGAACAATTGCTGAAGGGAGCAAGGGCAGGTGGAAGCCAATGTGTAAAACAAACAATTATCTGTAATTTAACACTTAGCTAGTTCTGGCTTTGCAGTAAGGAGAGCTGGTCCAAGAACAGAAGCAGTTAGCTGCTGACAATAGAAAACTCGTGATTGAAAAAGCACACCGAAGAGGGATTGTGATGGACCACAGTTCTGCAGAACTTGAGAAAGACACAGGGAAATCACTGTTGGGAAAAAAAAAACCAATAAAGAATAAGCCTTTTGTGTGGAATAAGCTTCTTAGAAAACATAAAACTTTACTGAATCAACTGTTTCAGCTTCAGAACGCAGAGCCTTCATACCGAGGCCAGGATGTAAATATTTGAAGTGGTCAGGACAGACATCAAACTGAGCAACACCTATGTGGAGCTAAAGGCAGATAAAGCAAACACACACACACACACACACACACACACACACACACACACACACACACAAATATATAAAATATGAAATAAGATCTTTTCAAAGTCACACATCTTATGTGGTAGTTCTAATTTGCTCATTGTAGACATTTCCATGTTTTCAAGTCATCTTAAGCTGCCTCCTTCCCTGAGCACTGGCTCTCTTCCTCTGTGTTTGAGGAAGCATCTCTTTGTTAAACTCTTGCTGAAGTTTCTGTGTCTTAATTGTCTTTTGGCTTTTATATTACCCCCACCACTATCCCACTTCAAAAGATTTAACACCCCCCTTCAGATCTCTTTCCATCCCATCTGAGTGACTCCAGAGCGTTCTGTGTGTGAGGAAATAGATTCTTTCACTGTGCTCACATGCTGAGCTTCTTGACATCATCTGGGTACCACTGTGTTAGCCAAGTTCTTTTCATCTCTTGTTTGTCACCACTACATGTCTCCTCACCCACCAGATGCTATAACACTATAATATTTCACCAAACTATTGGCACTACCATGACACTAAACTCCCATGGTGTTCTTTTGCAAAGCTGGGCAGTTTGACTGTCGGATTTGGGCTATACCATTGTAGAGTGGATTCTCATCACTCTAGAAGAAGCTGATATTTTTACAAAGTTTAAAATTCTTTTGGCTTATAAAAACATTGATTTCACAGAACTTAGGTATAAATCCAAGTGTGAGTGGGCCAGTAACTGAGAATGAGCCACATACACAGCCTCAGCTTCACTGCGGCCTAAGCTCTTAGTGTGGGAGCTGGCCCACAGTCTACGATCTTGCTGTGGTTATCTTTCACCATGTATTTTTACCATCTAATTTCATTTATCATCCCCTATAGGCCAGATTTATATTAGCTAATGCTTCATTCTTTTGTTTAAGAAGCCCATTTTTATAGCAAAAACATACTAAAGGTAAAGCATGTTTTATAAATATATGTCATTTTTATGAGAAGCTAGTGTCTTAAATCATGAGGCTATCAACTACCTGACATAGCAACGTAAACATTATGTAGATAGTGATAGAAACATGAATGTAATGACTTTTAACATGGTGAATATTTTTGTCTACACTATGATCTCTAAAAGTACTTAGTTGATGATGACTAAACATTTACCAAATGTTATAATGACTAATATTTACTAAACATTTGCCACTTAGACTTTATCTGACTTTGCCTCACTTAGTCCTCACCAAACAACGCAAGGCAGGCGTCTCACAGGTTACCAACCACATTGCATACTTCATACTCTTCAAGGCAGCCTGATGTCTAAACTCCATTTTCACCTGGTAAAACTGAGGCTCAGAGCAGTTAACACCAAAGACACACAACCTTGGAAGGAGAGCCGGGGCTCAAATGTGGCGCTTGATACCCAGGCATGTCTTGAGTTCTACTTCCCCCCTGAATCATAGAATCTCATCTCTGACTCATCTGGAAAAATCAAATGACCCATCTGTGTAAGGCCATCAGTTTTGAATGACCCAGTGTTTCTCTACATAAGTAGAAATACAAAGTCACTTGAGCCCTGCTGCCTTCTCTACTCATTGTTACAAAATAGCGACATGCTGGCCTGGTTACTTCTCCTATGATAAACAGTTCCCATATGTACAGGTTAACAACAAGGCTCCTTCACAGCCTGTCACGTTTCATCTAGTAGCTGTGTGAGTCTGTGTACCGGAACAAGGATTTCAGATCAAGGCTACAGGGCAACAACAGTTCTCAGTACCACATGCGTTGCTTCCCAATTCAGAGTTCTCCTCTAGGGCACAGGACTTGAGCCCATACCTTAGATTAGATAGACTTAGTTTAAATAGCAGTTTCAGATTTTAGCATTGTTCAGTGTGAGTAATGAAAAGAATAACATGTCCAAAGCAGTCACACTCAGTGAATGAGTAAACAATTAACACAAGTTAAAATACAAATTAAATTTGTTAAGTGAGAAATGAGAACTGGTGTTATTATTTTTTTTTGTACTAGCTCGACCTTATTTCGAGCATCTTGTGTTTTAATTTTTAAGAGAAATATGCCAACACCCTCAGGTTGTCTCCACAATGATAATTTTGCCTATGGGACATCTTTTTTTTTTTTTTTTTTTTTTTTGGTTTTTCAAGACAGGGTTTCTCTGTGTAGCCTTGACTGTCCTGGACTCACTTTGCAGTCCAGGCTGGCCTTGAACTCACAGCGATCCGCCTGCCTCTGCCTCCCAAGTGCTGGGATTAAAGGCATGTGCCACCACGCCCGGCTTGGGACATCTTTCTAATCAGGATACTATCACACAATGGTACGGTGACCTGCTATAGACAGATGCTTTTTCCCTTTGATCCTGATATTCATACCCCACCTAATAATCTTATTTTTCTAGAAGAGGAGTTGATTTCATCAGTTAAATATAATCTCCCTTTCACACTACCCCCAAAGACAAAGTAATCATTTGCTTGAAAATTGATCAGTTTTCCATCAGCTACAGGTAGTAGCACCACAAATGAGCACCCCAGGGCAGTCACTGTTTCCCCACAATACTCATTATTTGCTTTACAAAGTTTGTGTATTCTGGGGCAGCAATATTACATACTAGCAGTATTGCATATGCTCTTGCAATTACTGAGGACCCAGCCAAGTGTTTTGCAGAAAGCAGACTTTCAATAAATGCTTGCTCAAGTAGTAAATGAAGGCATGGATAAATTATTGAACGCATCACAGGAAGTTCACTGCAGTCATTCTCATTTGCATAAGGTCTCACACAGGCCACGCAGCATCAAGACAGGGAGGAAACGAGACAGATTAAGTCATGGTTTCAGTAAGACAGACTTCACTTCACTACATTAAGATCTCTTCAGATTTCCAAGGGAAATCACCAAGCAAGAGGACTGGTTTTAGCTGTCTCTCTGAATATAAAATCATTTTCTGACAGGAACTTAGAGGAGCCATGTGGTCATCCCACGAAAGGTACAAAACATTGCTGGTAATGAACCCAATGAACCATTTTTCATGGGATCTGCATGTAAAATTGAGCTTCAAATGCTTCCTTTTTGCCACAGTACGGACCTGCTGTGTGGGGAATAATTTTTAATGTTAAGATGAAAGCCATTCAAAGGCATTAAGCTCCAGCCATTGATGAAAGACTTGATTCTTCCACAACTGAAAACATCAGGATATACATTAATTCACAGCTCACAATGTAGATTATAATAAACAAGAGTAATCTCAATAAATCTTTAAGGTTATTTGGTAGACGCTGCTAGTATTGAGTCCATAAAAAATTTAAAAGTATTTTTAGAATGTTTACATCAAATAAAAACATCAAATTGATCATCGGGAGAGAACAAGACTTAACTATCACTTGTGATATAATGAGTGAAATGATGATAAATATTCAAACATTTTAGCAAACATGAAATTAATTGTAAAATTCATTTAGATGAGATTCATTAGGAAAAGAAACATTCCTCATATCTTTGGAGATAAAACTCAAAGCATATTGATATCATAGCTCATTGATAGAGCACTTGCCTAATGTGTGTGAGGCCTAAGGATCAGTCCTCTTATACAGTAAAATAATAAATAAAATAAAATAAAATAAAACCATCTTGGAGATTATTTTCTTCTTTGAAGTGTCATATATAAGGAATAGCTTATCTCGGGAAAAAGTTCCCAATGTGATGAAATAATGCTGTATTTATTTAATGTTCTGCCTAAGTAAAGAATTAGCAGGGGGAAAAGTAGTGTGTGTGTGTGTGTGTGTGTGTGTGTGTGTGTGTGTGTGTGTGTCTGAAAGCCTCAAAAATTATCATGGCACTTTGTTGGTCTGATGTATTTTGATGCTAATTAATAAAAGGCCTTCACACCTGGGTAGGGCAAATGAGATAGGTGTGGCTAAGGTTCTGGGCATGGGGAGACAGAGAGAATCTTGGGAAGAAGGAGAAACCGGGGAGAAGAGGAAAAAGGAAAAAGGAGGCCATCATGGGTTAAGTGGAGGAGAAGCACATGGCCAGTATGGACGGAGATTTGGCCCAGATGATGATAATTAGCAAGTGTATGAGATTATGGGTGGGACGTAGCTTGATAGAAATTATTAGAACTGGATGGCATTGGATTGGGACAGGTATTCCGTACCTGCCCTACTATGGGAAGTAGTGTAGGGGATTAACATCTGCCTTGACCCAGGTTAACTAAGGCTATTTTAAAAGGCAACAGGTGTCTGTGTCTTGATTGATTGCTAGGAGGGTAGAAAATACTGCTGTAGTAATAATTACAGGCCTGATAATAAATATTGTTAGGGCCATACAGGTAAATTAACAACAACAAGTAGCACTGGAACTTAGACAATTATTAGACAATACTGATAAATTAACACCAACAAATTAGCACCCAACATTCAGGCCTACTGGTTAAAAAAAACTACAACAAATTGAAGCCCAGCTGAATTCAAGTATCCATACCCTTAAAAATCATATTATATCATAGTCTGGTGGGGTGGGGGATAACTCCCAGAGAGTACTCATGGGCCAGACCGTTTCCCAGACACTTCTCCTAGCTGCCTGAGGGCTCAACTCTCACACAAGAGAGATGGTGGCACAGGCGGCAGGTTGGGGAGTCAGAACTAGGAGGCTTTTAGTGTTCTAACCTGGCCTAGGGAATGCAGTTAAGTACCTAGAAAATTAATAAAATAAAAAGTGCTATGGTCCCTTTCCAAGGTGCCATGGCAGAAGGCTCCGGGATCTTTTTTGGCTTTGTTTCGATGGTTGTAAATTTCTTCACAATGGGCTTAGTTGTACTCACTCTTCTCCACACGCTCTCGAAAATAGTTCAGGAAAAAAGACAGAGAGCTGAGAGATGTGAGACTAAGTTACTGACAACAAAATGAATAAAAGAAACTAAACTCTTCTCCATAGAGTTGATAGAAGCTGGAATTCAGAGCTACTTAACCACACACAAGGCGTGTGTCAGCACTTTATAGAAAGGGTCCACCAAAAAGAGACTGACTAAATTCCAAAGAATGGTGGGCAGGCTTTCACTAACTGAAGCCTAAAATGGCACAACTGACCTAAGACTTAAAATTTTCTTGTTTCCCTTCTTGATTCTTTTGAGAATTCTAAGGATTTTGACTGAATTGAGATGAAATAGTTAAACAGGGTGGTGGTGGCATATGCCTTTAATCCTAACACAACAGAGATAAAGACACAGAACTCTTGAGTTACAGACCAACCTGGTCTCCACAGGGTGTGACTCCCTGCTGATAAGTTACAGGGTCAGCCTAGGATTTAAACCAACAATTTTTCCTTAAATTTACTATGTACATTCCTTTTTCTTAACAATGAATCATACGCCCTTACTAAAGGATGGATATACATCAATCTTAGATTTATGTAAAAAAAAAATAATAATAATGTAACTGCTCTAAAAAAAGGCCAGCCAATCTCCTTAAATGTAGAATGTGCTCAATAGAACTGCTGCCAAAGAGTAACTGGCCTAAGAGATATGCTCTGCTGGTCAATGTAAGGACACAAATAATAACTAAATAGAACAAACTAACATTCAAAGTAAAGAATTAAACTAACAATCTCCAGGGTGAGACTTACTTTCAAAAATTAGAATAAAGACACATAATAAATCCCATAGATGAATAAAGAGTTACTTTTAGAAATAAGAACACTAAAATTTAAGATATATCTAATATATCTATATAATGATTTCTAGATGTATACCAGAACAAAGTGCTTACATAGGAGGAATGTGAAATTTAAAAGGAAATTTAAAGTAATAAAGAAACAAAACACCTTTTATTGTAAGCTGTCTTTGTAAGAGTCGAACCAGGTCCTAACTCTGATTGGAATGTAAACTGAAGAAACTGGAGCCAAATCAGCAACGTGGTTTCTACACATGATTAAACTTCCTTATGGCATAGTATTTTAAGGTGGTCAGACTAATTTACAATCTGAGGGCAGAACTGAGGAAGAGAGTTCAGAGCTCCACACCCACCTCAAAGTTGGACAAGTATGGGAGCCGCTTGGCCTCAGGAGGCAGAGATGGGGGATGCCAAGAAAAAAAACCAGCTCCGTACACCAGTGAGAACTGGCAAAATCTGGGTTCAGCAATAGATCATGCCTCAGTGAAGTAGAAATGCACTTAAAGTCAATTCCGTGCCTTGGCACACATGCACACATGTAAGCACAAAACCACAGCCACAGGTACACCACATGACAAGGAAAAAGGAATAGAGAAAATATATAGTACCTCTTTGGATAGACTAAGAAGGAATTTGGGGGCATCTCTAAAAGGAAGTATGAATGCCTCTAACAGTCGTGAATGAAGATGGGCACTTCATCAGCAGTCGGAATAGCACTAGGATTTATTTATTCATTTATTTATTTTATTAATTTATTCCGATTACATCTCAGTTGTTATCCCCTTGCTTGTCTCCTCCCACTCCTCCCTCCTTCCCTCTTTCACCCCATTCCCCTCCCCTAGGTCTGTGACAGAAGGGGACCTCCTCCCCCACCATATGGTCACACGCTAAGATTTCTAAATCCAGTTTAAAGTCATCTTAGAAGTCTGTCGACATCGAGTGTCTACTTGAGACCACACGAAGCTTCCTCCGAGGCAGAAGAGAAGCTGCCTGTGGAGCATTACGCAGTAAAGAAGTGGGAGATGCAGGGAGTGGAGGAAGTCCTGAGTGAGCGCGTGGCCAGTGTTGGCCCAAGCATTCTGGTTTTCTTCCAAAGCAGAAACATATTTACGAGGCAGAGTACAGCCTTTGGTACAGCTCTTAATTGTCTTTAGTGTTAGAGTGCGTAGTCCAAATACTGTTCTGCAACGTTAGTTATACTCCCAGTGGGCTAGTCAGCCTGGTGGTCACTGTGGTCACTATCTATGGCAATTAGGACTATTATTTTTGTTGATTTTTCCTTCTCTGGTGTAGGAAGCATTGTAAATGTGCAATTTGTCCAGCTTTCCTTTTCTTTTTTTTAAAGCATATGTGCGAATGACATCATAGCTCTATGTGTTCAAGTTTTGATCTGTAGTGCTTTCCAAAAGAGGTTGTACTTTAAAAATAAAGAAATCAGAGCTACCGCCACTTGTGGCAAATTACAACTAGGCACAAATAAAAACACTTCCAATGCAGTTACTGAAGCCAACCTTTAGGAAAAAGACAAAGTCTAAGTGTAGAGCATGGATATCCTTGGTTCCTATAGGGAGAGTGAGCGCCCTTCCGGGTTTGGAGTGTAGACATGCCTGGCAAGGGTACACATACATCTCACTGCTGCCTTTGTTACTCCTCGGGCTCCCAACAACTCACTCAGCTTAGCTTTACCTCAGTCATCTTTGGTAATTATCCAAGCTTCTTCAAGTTAAAATAAAGAAAAATGGTAATTGAGTGAATTCACTTTAGTTCTGCGTTCACCTCCCATGAACTCAGTTTTCTTTGTAGGTGTCTTTACCATTCGGTATTGCATCTGCATTCAACTTCTTAACTATTATGCAGCTTTAAGCAAGAATGTCTAAGAAGCCAGGAGAATCAAAGTGGGTGATTCTAAATCAGGCTGCATGGAGTTCCTCGGAAGAGTGATTTACAGATGTGTTCGGATTTCCAAGATGGGCAGAGCATACCCGGAAGGACAGATCGTCTTTGTGCAGAGGCCTAACTGTCACTCATAAAACACACAGCCCTGTACTATCGCTAGAACCATTCGGAGCACCTGACAACTGTTGAACAAACACAGTAATTCATTAGTTTTCTCTTGAGCAGTGTGAATAGGCCTGCCTTTGCTTCAGGACAGAATGCTAATGCAGAGAGCCTGTGATCAAAGTGGACTGCCATGCGCGCTTAGGACAAGGAGTCACTCCACACTGGTGTTTCTGTTTGATTCTTTTGTTCGTCAAGAACAGCCCTGCCAGCAGAAGCACACTCAGGAGGGGGCTGCTGACAAGTCCCAACAAGCAAATCAGGCAAGGGTGAGATGTGTTCGGATAGCTTGATGTACCCAAAAGATAGTTTTGTTTTGATTTTTTTTTCCCCTGTAGCTCAGACTTCACCGTAACATATTTTGTTACTCTGGGCTGACTGACTGGTTGGACAGCTAGAGTCCCTCTGACAGCCAGCAGGAGCGATCCTGGAAGCTGACAAGCTCGAAGGTGCCTTTTATTGCTGGAGACAGCGTGGCACTTACTCTGGGCTCACTCTTGCGATGTGGCTGATGAGGGCCTTCCTTTCCATTTTTGACAACCAAGCAACTCTTCTTTCCTAGACAAGTCACAAAAATATTTGTTTTTGTGCCCACCCCCGCTCTCCTCTGAGCTGGAAGTAACAGTCCCCACTGAGGTTGCTATTACTCTCACACACCAAACTAATGGCTCTGAAGGGCATTTAATTCTGGTTTTGTTATCATTCATCCTGTTTAAGATGACAAAGTAAGCTTGAATTATAAATTAGCTTCTTCCTCAATGTTCCAACCTGATTGTTATTACATCTGCAGTGTGAAACTTTACTGTGAACATATACTTAATAAAATCATGCTTTGAAATGACATAGCAAGTGAAATTCAATATAAGATTACACACATAGTAGGTTAAAATGTAAAGAGTTTGCTGTGATCTTCAGTGAAACTATGTATATTTTTACTTACCTTTCAATTGTTAATTAGTTGAAACCAGAGTCCAAAAATACAACCAAAGCATGATCAGTCACATGAAGATGCAGGGTTATTCAAGAAAGGGAAAATAACATGCTTAAGAATTGATTGGGAATGAATTACACTCCCATGTATTAAAACTTACTTTTAAAAACTGATATTTGTACAACACTATATGAGGCTTTCTGCTAGCCTCTGCATGGTTACACAGCTTATGCGTGTATACCCATATCTGAGCACACACAAACATAAAATCATATGAAGAGACACCATCATGCTTTTGATCTGGTGGAGGGTTTTCACTTGTGAAGCAGGGTTCAAACTCTACCAGCTTGTCAGGCTGGACTTCATAAAATAGCATTCCATCTTGAAAAGATACTATTTAGAAAATGAAGAAACAAGCCATATGCTGAGGCAAAATATTCCAAAAAGTAGCATTAAATTAACTCTTAAAAATCAATATAATAAAAACATCCTCTACAACATAAACAGATGAGTCTAATGGACACTACACTGAAGATCAATGAAAAGAAGTTCATGGAAGCAGGCTGTCAAACCCCTAGTGCCTGTGGAAATAAAAATTATAACTACAACAAAATGTCAGTAAGTAGCTTATTGGAAGGACTCACATTCAATCAGAAAGAAACAACTGTGTGAAAAGCTGGCAAAGGTGAAGTGGAGCCAGTTTTAAAAACTGCTTTTGGAATTCAAAATATCATGAACTCGTCAGAAAGAAATCTAGCAATATCTTTAAAGTTAATTTACTTTGCCTGCCAGACGCAAACTCACACTGGATATTAAGCATGAGAAACAAACACAAATCTCAACACAAAACTTCCATTAGAAACTTTGTTCATTATCACCAAGAGAGGTGAATGCAGCTGTGTCTGTCAGCTGGCAGACAGTTTGCTAGAACATTATACGCTCACCCACTGCAATCCCATCCAGCAGTAAATAGCAAAGGCTATTGTCACAGGACAGAACAGATTCACAGGCATTATGGTAAAATCAGAGAGACACACACTGCCCTCCATTCCCACCCCTACACAAAGTCTGCAGAAATTTGCTCCTGTTTATCTGGAAACCGGGAGAGGGACACTATGCTGAAAGAAATCAGGCAAATGTTTGCAGTGTGCTGGGACAGCAGGAGGTAGGCTAGCCCACGAGAAAGGAAAAGCTTGAGAGGCATTCCACATTTTGAATATAATGGTGCTTCTACAACGGACGGATTTGTAAAAATTCACAAAAGTATGCCTGAAGATCATGAACTTTACTGTACGAAAACTAGATTTGATTAAAACGTCAATAATGCTTATTTTTAGGTGAGGACAGCATTTCTCTATTTGTTACTTACACATTATAATGGAAGTATTATAACACTGAAGTACCGCAAAGGTGCTCTGATCTCCATGTCAAATCACAATTTGATCAAGACAGAATCAGAAAATGGGTTCATTGTGCTGGCTCTTGGGCCAGTACTGTTTTCTC
Source organism: Acomys percivali (assembly GCA_907169655.1). NCBI lineage: Eukaryota > Metazoa > Chordata > Mammalia > Rodentia > Muridae > Acomys > Acomys percivali. Next base: position 24,885,456 of record OU015742.1, on the reverse strand, counting down.
AGATGGAAGGAGCAAAGGAAGAATTGACAAAGTCTGGGTCTGGTGTTTAGAAGCAATTGAACACACATCCTAGGATGCAGGAAAGCAGACCCCAGCAGAGCCTGTCTGAGGCTCACGGTGTCCAATCTGGAGCAGTCTCGCACTTCACACTCGAAAGTAGAAGCTGCACCCCATTGCAAACTTTAAAAACACAAAACCAAGGCAGAGTGTAATTTCTCAATTTTTAAAATCAGAAAACACGAATACTGCTCTGTTACGGCCACTTCTAGTCCATTGAAAATTAGAGTTCCACAGAGAAAATGGCCCATGGCGGTCACTGAAGGGGTATTTACTCTTTCAAGCCACGAGGGTGCAGTGTTGGGTTCCTAAAGTTATAACAAGATGGGAGGCCAATTAATCAAAGGTGCAGGTGACAGGAGTTGCCAATATTGTGCAGTACAGTGGGCAGCAAGGGCCATGGCACAGTGTGAAGAACTCCTGAGTGAAGGCATCCACACTATACATGTAAACCCATGGTTAAAAATATGTTCCTTGCTGACCTTGCCATTTGGATGCCATTTAACTGATGATGCAAGCATCAAATTAAAGACTGACACTTTTATATGCTTCTTTGTTTCATAAACAGATTGCACTGTGTAAATGTAGTATTTTCTTGATGTGATTTTATTTTTTTCAAATACACACAAATAACACATGCAGGCAATTTAATATGAAATTAATATTGTAAATAGTTTACTTCAAAACGCATCCAGATCCAACATATTTTCCAGGGGTGAGAGACTTTTGAAACTTGCCTGTCTTCTTGCACACTTATAAATGATGTGTTTTTGCTGTTGACTGTTGACTTAATAATTTTGATATGACCTCGTCCTGTCTTTGTAGCAACCCATACTCACTTCACGCAACAATGATTGCATCTAAGATCTAAGATTTTGACCAAATAAATAGTAGTTAATAATATTAAAATAGGACACTTTCATTTCTTATCTGTTTTTCCTTTTACTTATCTAAGTAATGTAAGGTTTATTTTTAAAAAACTTTTCCCTGTACTGAATATCTATTTGTCTCTTATTTTCTCCCCAAACTCCTTGCAGTATTTTCTTATGTATCCAATCATATTCTAGCACAGTCATTAAAATTGGTATAACCTGTCAAATTTCATGAAAATCCACGGGTTTTAGTAGTACTGCTTGCTCTCAGTGCCACACACAAGTGCCCTGTTGTGACTCTCCTTGTAGCAGTTCGACAGCTCACATTTTTTAGATTGTGTGAATCTTTCTTAATTTATGTCCACAAATTGCTGAGTTATAGCCTCTAGTTGTTTCTGAATTTATAGGATATAGAAAACCAGTGATTTCAATGTTCATTCAGGTCACAAAATATTCATATTATCTTGACACTTGCCTTGTAATTGGTACAGGAATATAGAAATTTTGGGTAAAGTTATTTTCTGTGATTTTGAAGGCATTGTTCTCTTACCATTGAACATTTATACTGTTCTTGAGATGAATTTTTCATCTTTAGATGATTTAAACTTTTTTATTTTAATTCTAAAGGATTCTGAAATTTCAGGAAAACAACTAGGTATAGACATTTTCCCCATTACTACGCTAAACACCTCAAGGGCTTTAACAGGGAGAAAAAATGTTTCTGTATATGAAAAAAATAGTATTTTTAGGTAATTTAGGTAATGTCACTTCTGTTTTTGTTCTCTCAGGAGCTATGATGGTATTATGAATTATTTCATTATTTCCTATAACTTGCCAAACCTGCCTTGGTGTGTGTAGGGTTGATTTAAGCACCTCATTCTACTGATTAAAAAAAAAAAAAACCCAAGCCTTATAAAAGTCTGTTTTTAATTATTTGGTTGCTTCTTCATAGTACCAGCTCTAAATTTAGGCCCTTCTTAATTTTCATGTGATTTTCTCTCCCCCGCCCCTCATTCCATAAACTATAACTACAGTAAAAGCCTTAAAATTTTATTTGAAAACAATCCTTACTTTAGAGATACAAGAACCCCATGAAAAGTCTATTCAGATTAATAAGATTAATTAAAAAACACATTAACCAAGCTTAAAGAACCAAAGACACGGAGATCCAAGATGGCAGAACTGAATACACACCTTGTTTGATCAGCAGGACAGCAGTGACCGTACGGCAACCTAAGGACCAAGCTGAGAAATATAAAACACCAGAGCTGTTGATCCCCAGGCGAGAGGGGTGCAAACTGTGAGGAGCACAGGTGGGTCTGGCCTCAGACCACCCAGCTAACCCACAGAAAACTCCCGGTGTCCCTGCAGACATGGCCACCTACTCCAAGGTCTGGCCACAGTGCACCTTGTGGGAGTGCAATTTCGGACCTCCTGCCTAGAGAGAGCTAGCTGTATACTGCAGAAACTCTAGCATCTGTGCTACTGGCCCACTGGAGACTGCAAATTCTTTAAAAACAAGTAGATCTGACCTCAGGTCCCCAGGCCAACCCATGGAAGTTTCCCTCGTCCCCAAAGGCACAGGCTGGTGTGGGCCAGGGACCGGTGGCAGTATATCTGGCCTGAATGCAATCTCTGACCTCCTGAACTCAGATGGAACTGTGGAATGCTAAAGCACCATGGTCACACTTTGCTCTCTGACCCCTAGAGGCAAGCTAGCCCACTGGAGCAGTGCTCTGCTCTGATATCTTTGTGTCTGCCCCCCCGCCCCCCCTCCGCCAACCCTGCCCCCACCCCAGCCTACCTGGTTCACAGTTAGGGAGCCAAGAAAGGCAGTGAACTAAACAGAGGTGCTTTACTGCGCTGGATCATAAACAGGGAACCAAAGAGACAGTGATGTCCGCAGAAGTGAGAAGGGCACAGGGCAGAATCCCCATTGTCTATACCTACTCCTAAACTGTCTGACCATCAGAGACCACCAAACCAGCGAACACCAAAAACATCACAATAGGAAGAGGTCAGTGTACAAACACAAGCAACAACTACCAGCACCATTTGCTACCACCAGAAACCAACAGTCCCAGCAAGACAAAAAGCCCTGGAGATAATATCACATCTCAGATGTTAATGCCCGGCTGGTGCTCTGGAGAGGGTCCAGGGTAGTTTCTCTCTGGGGTGTTGGAATGCAGATGCCCTTCTAGTTCATTTTATCTCTTGGGTGGCCAGAGCTGATGGCTCAGGCAACCGATCAGAATTGAAAGAAGAAAAAGGAAGGAAGGGGAAAAAGAGCCCAAGGTTTCTTCTCTAGGGACTGGTTGTACTGCGGCTGAGGAGAACTTAAACTAACCACCTTTTTTCCTGTGACTGAGGCTGTAAAAGCGGCTTCTGGCAAGAAACTGCACGGGGGTCGGTGGTCTTAAAAGGAGGCTCTTTGATCTGTAGATAGGCCTCTCCAATAAGTTGGTGTAAACTTAGGCTTATTAGCCTTAGAAGGCTGATGCCTCTGAGTCTGTTAACTTATTTGCAAATCTACAGAGAAATAAGAAGTAAGAGAGAGATAGAAAATAAACCACTCACACACATACGTTCAAGAGAAGAGGATCAGGAGAAAAGGTGGATGAAGTCAGGCATCTTAACTTCAACTGAAGTTAAGCTGCTCAATCTTTCCTCCTCTGTTCTCCTCAAGTTTCTCCTCTGTTCTCCTTCATTTTCTCCTCTGTTCTCCTTAATTTTCTCCTCCGTTCTCCTGCTCACGTTTATTGTAGCCCATATTTATACTTCTGAGAAAAGTGAATTACCTCATAGTCAAAAGAGTACAATTAATCACAAAAACAGATGAATCCTAAAAATACAACAGGTTACATGCTTTAAATCTAAGCATTTCTTATCTATGTATCCATTACATAAGTTCATGGTGAGTTCAAAATGACGAAGGTTGGCAGGGTCTAAGGTTAATAGGGTCTGAAACTTACAAGAGTATACAACTTATCAGTTCGGACGGACCTGACTATACACTATCCAGCTATCTCTTAGTTTGTTATGAGCTCAGGACAATAATTTTGTCTGTCTTTCATTCTAAGAAACAGAGTAAATTCAGACATCTCTAGGTAACTTCATTCCATATAGGTTCACATGGAGTTTAAACAAATCTGGCTATATTTATGGTCAAATACCAGGATTCGTGGTGCCACCTGTGGTGGAGGCTTATCTGAAGCCACAAGTCTGCTGCTAGGCTATCCTAAGTGAGGTATCCACAAAGGTATTTGTTGCAGCCATAAACTAACATTAACTTTTAAAACTATTTGAGCCAAATCAGGAATTCCATAATCAGGGATTAATTCATCTGGATAACAAAAAGTACATCTTCAATAAGATCCTCTAGGAAGTTTGCTCAATCAGAGCTGGTCAGTACCCAGAAAATAACAATTCACACCAATTCCAGATGTATTTAGTTTTGGTTTTTCGAGACAGGGTTTCTCTGTATAACCTTGGCTGTCCTGGACTCACTTTGTAGACCAAGCTGGCCTTAGACTCACAGTGATTCACCTGCCTCTGCCTCCCTGGGTGCTGGGATTAAAGGTATGCGCCACCATGCCCGGCTCTAATGCCAGATTTCAGAGAGATGCAGCAGTGCACAATTGACAGGGTAGTCAGAGGTTGGAAGCAATTCTGGGGCACATCATGATACAGACCTTGCAAATATCAGATCACCTCCAGAGATCTCTCATGCCTTCTGGACTTTCCCAAATCAATGGCTCCTGACAGCATGTCAGAGGCTGGAAGCAGTTTCAGGGTACATCGTGGTATAAGACCTTGCAAACACCAGATCACTGCCCACATGCCTAGTGAGCCCCCTCAACAGGGCAGCTCTTGGCACTCAGACACAGGAGAAAGACCTCAAATCTGAAGTTATGAAAATGAGATAAGCCTTAAAGGAGGAAAATAAATCCCTCAAAGTAAAACAGAAATACACAAAAAAGGAGGAAAGACTTGAACAAGTTGCTTAAAGAAATTAGTGACAGACAGGAAGCTACAACCACACAACAGAAGGAAATGAATAAAATAATTAAAGACCTGAAAGTGGAGATAGAAGCAATGAAGAAAACACAATCTGAGACAATCCTGGAAATACTAAACCTAAGGAAGAATATGGGATCTACATACAGGAGTGTCACCAACAGAATTCAAGAGATGGAAGAAAGAACTCAGAGATAGAAGATATGGCTGAAGAAATAGGTACATCAGTCAAAGAAAATGTTAAAACCAAAAAGCTCCTGACACAGAATATCCAAGAAATCTGGGACACTATTGAAAATTCCAAATCTAAGAATAATAGGAATAGAAGAAAAAGAATACTCCCAGCTACAAGGCCCAGAAAATATTTTCAACAAAATCATAAAAGAAAACTTCTCCAACCTAAAGAAAGAAATGCACATAAATATACAAGAAGCCCACAGAACTCCAAATAGATTGGGCCAGAGAAGAAAATCCTCCTGCTACATAATCATCAAAACACTAAAAATATGGAACAAATAAAGAATATTAAAAGCTACAAGAGAAAAAGGCCAAATCACATATAAAGGCAAACCTATCATAATTACACCTGATTTCTCAACAGAGGCTATGAAAGCCAGAAGGGCAGAACAGATGTCAACCCAGACAATTGTACCCAGCAAAACTTCCCGTCACCATAGAGAGAGAAAACAAGATATTCTACAACAAAACTGAGTTTAAACAGTACCTTACCACAAATCCAGTCCTACAGAAGACACTAGAAGGAAAACTCCAACCCAAGGAGTATTACTTCACCCAGAAAAAGAGGAAATAAGCAACCCCACATCAGGAAAAACAAAGGGAAGGAAGTACACACTCACACTGCACCACTAACAAATAAAAAAAATAGGAACCAACGACTACTGTCTATTAATATCTCTCAACATTAATGGCCTCATCTCTCCAATAAAGAGACACAGGCTAACAGAATGGATGCAAAAACAGGACCCATCATTCTGTTGCATACAAGAATGCAATAAAGATAAACATTATCTTAGAGTAAAGGGCTAAAAAAACATATTCTAAGCAAATGGACCCAAGAAGCAAGCTGAAGCAAGCATTCTTGTATATAATAAAACAGACTTTCAACCAAAACTAATCAAAAGAGATGGATAAGGACACTCATCAAAGGAAAAATACACCAAAAGGACACCTCAATTTTGAACATCTATGCTCCAAATTAAAGAGCACCCAGATTCATAAAAGAAATATTACAGAAGATTAAATCACACATCAAACCCCACACATTAAGAGTGGGAGACTCCAGCACTTCACTCTTCCTAATAGACAGATCATCAAGACAGAAACTAAATGGAGAAATAATGAAACTAATAGAAGTCATGAATCAAATGGATCTAACTAATAGGTATAGAACATTCCACCCAAACACAAAATAATATACCTTCTTCTCAGCACCTCACAGAACCTTCTCCAGAATTGACCATATACTTGTTCACAAAGCAAACCTCAACAGGTACAAGAAGATTGAAATAATACCTTGCATCTTATCAGACCACCATGAATTAAACCTGGAACTCAACCACAACAAAAAGAAGAGAAAACCTACAAACTTATGAAAACTGAACAAGTACCCACTCAATGGCTTCTGGGTAAGGAAAAAATAAAAAAGAAATTAAAAACTTCCTAGAATTGAATGAAACTGAAGGCACAGCATAACCAAATTTATGGGACAAAATGAACGTACTACTAAGAGGAGAGTTTATAGTAGTAAGAGCCTTTATAAAGAAATTGGAGAGATCCCATACTAGCAACTTAACAACACACCTGAAAGCTCTAGAACAAAAAGAAGCAGACACACCAAAGAAGTAGACAGCTGGAAAGCATCAAACTCAGCCCAGATATACTCAAATACTCAATACATTAGGAACAAAGAGAACAGTTCAAAGAATCAAGGAAACCAAGAGCTGGTTCTTTGAGAAAATCAACAAGATAGACAAACCCTTAGCCAACCTAACTAAAAGGCAGAAGGAGAATACTCAAATCAACAAAACCAGAAATGACAAATGACGGACACCAAGGAAATCCAAAGAATTTCTTCACTGCTTGAAGGTCTACTTGTTATGCTTATATACCACAAAATTTGAAATTATAATTGAAATGGACAATTTTCTTGATAGCTAAACTACCAACATTGAATCAATATCAGGCAAACAAATTAAATAATTCTATATCTCCTAAGGAAACAGAAGTATTAATATAAAGCCTACCAACAAGGAGAGACTCAGGGACAGATTAATTCAGTGCAGAATTCTATCAGGCCTTCGAAGAAAACCTAACACCAATTCTCTCCAAACTATTCCACACAATAGAATTAGAAGTAACATTACTAAACAAATTCTATGAGGCAACAGTTACCTTTAATCCCAACCACACACACACAAAAAAAAAAAAAAAAAGAAAAAGAAAGAAAGAAAGAAAAAGAATTTCATATCAATCTCTCATATGAACATAGATGCAAAAAATACTCAATAAAATACTCGCAAACCAATGCAAGAAAATATCAAAAATATCACTTAGCATGACCCAATAATCCCAGGCATGCAGGGGTGTTTCCATATGCAGAAATCCACAAATATAATATGTCACATAAACAAACTGAAAGAAAAAAACCCCACATGATCATCTCTTTAGATATGGAATAAGTAATTGACAAAATCCAATATTGATTTATGTTAACAGTTTTGAGAAATCAGATATACAAGGCACATACCTAAACATAATGAAAGCAGTATACAGAAAATCTATAGCCAATATCAAACTAAACAGAGAGAAACTTAAATCAACTCCACTGAAATCATGGACAAGACAAGGCTGTCCACTCTCTCCATATCTCTTTAATATAGTACTTGAAGGCCTAGCTAGAGCAATAAGAAAACTAAAGGGGTTCAATAGGATACAAACTGGAAAGGAAAATCTCAAATTATTATGATTCATAGACGACATGATAGAATATATCAATGACCCCAAAATTTTTACCAAGAAACTCAGATAGCTCATAAACACCTTCAGCAAAGTGCCTGGATACAAAACCAACTCAAAAAAAAAAAAAAAACCAAAAAAAAAACAAAAAAACAAAAAAACAAAACAAAACATCAGCCCTCTTGTATATGAATGACAAACAGGCTAAAAAAAGAAATTAGGGGAACTACAGCCTTAACTATAGCCTCAAATAGTATAAAGTATCTTGGCATAACTGTAACCAATAAAGTGAAAGACTTGTAAGAAAGAAAATTCAAGTCTCTAAAGAAAGAAAATGAAGAAGATATTAGAAAATGGAAATATCTCCCTTGATCATGGATCTGGAGAATCAACATAGTAAGAATGGCCATCTCACCAAAAACAATCTACAGATTCAATGCAATCCTCATCAAAATTCCTACACAATTCTTTACAGACCTTGAAAGATCAATTCTTAACTTCATATGGAAAAACAAGAAAACAAGAATAACTAAAACAATTCTGTACAATAAAAGATCTTCTGGAGGAATCTCCATCCCAGATCTCAAGCCTACCTCAAGGAAGATGGTGAGCATCAACAACTCTCCTCATGGAGATAGCTTCAGGTGTGGCAAACAAGCCACTGGGGAAAAGGTCCTCATTTCGGCCACAAACAAATTCTGCCTAAAAAATGAGAACACTTGGATACAGACAGAGTCAATGGCCAAACTCTACCAAGACGGGGAATGCAAGTCCTCAATAGTTTCTGCCTCACAAATATGTCTGTCAGATATACTAGGCCAGAAGGCTGAAGATGATGTTCCAACATTATGGAGGATTTTGAGTGAGTGTTCAGGTGGCAAACTGACTCCTTCATTTATTTTTCACTTTGGAAGCTGCTAACCTACACTTCCTATTTACTCAAGTAATTAATTTTTCCTTCTCTAGCATCTGATGGGGTTGAAGACCAGATAATTTATTTACAAATAAGCTTAGTTGTTTAGGGGTTAAGATGTTTTTAGGTCTAGATAGATGTTTTAAGTTGATAGAGATGAGATATGGTAGATATTGATCTACATTTGGAATTTTAGACTCACGAAGATAGGAAAGATATTTGCTCCAAGGTTGCTAAATACAAATAGCCAAAATACTATATATGTAATTTATATAATTCCTGATTGTTTGGTGGTTTTTCTTGCTGTATGTAGTTTATTGTATATATGTGTAATAATATAAATAAATATGTAAAAGAAAAAAGGTAAAATGAAATGATAGGAGGGAAGTCGATTTAAAGGAACATGACATAAAATAAAAATAGGTTCTTGGATAACCTAGACAAACAACTCAAAATGCCTGGAGTTGGGAATTTTGTTAGATGGCCTTTAGCTCTTGGAGAGAACATTGTCCACCCAGATGGGAGTATTTCATTTAAAATATATGTAATTATTTATAAACACAAAAACAACAACAAAAAACACAACAACTCCCCCCAAAAAACAACAACAACAACAACAACAACAAAAACAAAACAAAAAACCAAAGACAAACAGAGAAAACCATCAGAGTAGTGGCTCACACTGAGGAATTATCAGGCAACATCACATCTGAAGCAACAGAACAGAAAGCTGTAAAATGTTGCTGTTAATTTATTAAAGTAGAAAACTTAGTTTAGAAGCATATACCTGGTAGCCTTTCAAATTTTAAAACTATGAAAACACATTACATAGAATTAAGCATAGCAGTGAAGAAGTCCATAGCAGGCAAGCCTGAGTAAAATACCAAACAGAATTATGCAAAGCTGAAAAAGAACAGCGTCAGTACAATACACAAATAAACGTGTTCACCTTTTTCATTGATATTTTTAAGCACTCAAGGCTGTATGAAGCTGGATTTATAATATACACATCAGTTTGTATCGTGTTTGTGTCTCACATGGATGACAGACAACCTAAGGAAGAGAGGAGGCAGAGGCACTGTGGCGAGCTACCACTGTGTAGCTTGTGCTAGGCTCGTGCTGTTCTGAGCCACTGTGGAAGTGAAGACAAGAGATGCCAAGTCTGGAGCAATACCCACAGAAATAAATTTTAAAACATGGGCTGAAAACTCAAAAGATGGAATTAAATATTCATTGAATACAAAATAAGACAATAAAATGGAGAAAAGAGACATATATAAAAGTGTAATAAAATCATTGGATTTAAGTATAAATATTGGAAACAGTGCCTTCTAGAAACAACAGGACTGATGCACTAGGAACTCACAAAGACAGGGCAGCATGCCCAAACCAGCACAGGGTTAAGCACATAGCATTTAGAGATGAAGTGGCTACAAAGCCCCACCCCTCACCAAGAAGCTATTTGCAACTGAGGCCCACCTGCAAACGGAAAACCGATTTTCTCCAATGGAATGACAATACTTTATCACCCACACTCCAAAGCAAGTTCAATCCCCAGGAGTAGTTAGCAGTTAGTCAACAGAAGCAAATCCTCTCTCTCTCTCTCTCTCTCTCTCTCTCTCTCTCTCTCTCTCT
>OU015742.1:24849945-24874586 GCA_907169655.1 Acomys percivali | reverse complement strand
AATGGATCTCTCTCTCTCTCTCTCTCTCTCTCTCTCTCTCTCTCTCTCTCTCTCTCCTGTGTGTGTGTGTGTGTGTGTGTGTGTGTGTGTGTGTGTGTGTGTGTTGGACTTTTTGTTTTATTTCATTTTGCTTTGACATTTTTGTCTTATTTATCTTTTGTTTCTTTTCGATTTTTGTTTTTCTGTGGAATTTTTGGTTGTTATTTGTTTTCTTCTTTTGTTTCTTTTCTTTTATTGAAAATAGATCTTTTTTCATACCATATCACAATTTCCCCTTCTGCTCCCAATTTGTCCCTACTTTCCCCTCCCAACCTGATCCACATTCTTTCTCTTACTTGTTAGAAAACTTAAAGTACCTAAGACATACTAATAAAATGAGATAAATAAAAAAGAACAAATTGGAATATGACAAAAGAATAAAGCAAGAAAAAGCCAAAAATAAAGCACAAGAAACGCAGATAGAGAGACACGTTTCATGCACTTGAATCCCATAAAAACACAAACATGAAGCCAAATGTATATGCAATGGACTTGTAAGGTTAAAAGAAAAATACCCTATTTATCATTATGAGATAAAGAACCTTCAAGACGCCTTTGGGTTTGCTTTCTGCTGGCCATGCAGCCTATCCATAAGAGTAGTTTGTTTCCCCAGTGCGAGACTCTTTTGTAGAAAACTGACTTTTCATTCACAAGTGGCTATCAGTTGGAGAGTGCTTCTGGGCTAGGGACTTGGACATGGTTTTTGTTGTTGTTGGTTTTCTTTTGTTTTGTTTTTGTAATGAGAGAGAATAACATAAAGCAGGGATTAGGCAAGTAGAGAGGTGGGAAGGATCTGTGAAAAGTATGGGTAGGTGAACACACTTGAAATATATTCTATGAAAGAAAATGTTTTTGATTTCAAACTATAAGCCAGAGATCGCACTTATTTTTGGAAGGCCAGTGATTTCCTTCCTTCTCTGTCTCTATCTCTGTCTCTCTCTCCCCACCTTGCTTTTTTTTCTGCTTTCTTTCCTTTTCTTTTATATAAGCAAGATGCCTTGTGGGTTCATATACACAAAACCATTGAACAAAATAAAAGATAAACAAATAATTGGTAAAAGATGGAGTAACTGTAGTGCTGCCTTAGTCTATGCTGATAGGAAGATAGACCTCAAAACAGTAAATGTTAACTAGAGATACACATTTCATAACAGAAAAACAATGGCTTTGCCAAGAAGTCATAAAAGTTGCAGATGTTCACACACACAAAAGCATTACTCTCAAATATATGAGGAAGTGTTATAATTGAAAGGGAAAGATTTCAATGGGTACAGGATGGAACTGAAATAACCAATTGCCAATGATGGATAGGACATGTAGATTAAAAAAACTATTGAGTAAATGGGAAATCTGAACATCTCTGACTTCCTATTGGATGAAAGACTCCCACAAAGAATACACGGATCACATTCAGTGGTGAGTCATACACCAAGCCCTAAAACAAACCTCAGTATATACTAACATAGTAGGATTTATGCTTCAATATAATAAGGAATAATAAAGAGATATGAATAATACATAAATATTCAGAAGCTGAACAACATAGTTGTAAATGATATGGAAAGTAAAAGAGACCTCATGGAAAGTGAAATAAGAAATTAGATAAGAAAAATATAAAAGACAAATCAGGGATGGCAGGGAAAGGAGAATAGATTTATTATTACAAAAGTGGAAGGTGTCAGGTCCAAATCTTAAGCTTTGTGTAACGAAACTGACATATAAATAGGCAGCCCAAGCTAAACTAAACAGTCACAGGTAAATACTATATAAGGACTATTGTATAAATTAATGAGCACAGAAGTTGGTCCTTTACATATTTATCCTCCCCCCCCTCTGTATACATAAAGAGTTTGGCAGTGACATCAGGTGTCTTTTTTTATTCTAATATATTCACATTACATCCTGATTTTTATGTATCTTCCCATTCCCACCCTTCTCTCTCTTTTGCCCTACTCTCCTCCCTTAGACCGCTGACAGAAGGGGACCTCCTCCCCACCATATGCCACAGACTATCAGGTCTCATCTGGATAGCAGACAGCAGGTGTCTTCCTCAATGACTCTCCACCACTCCTGTTGAGATAGGCTGTCTTGCTGAATAAGAGCTCACTATGTTGGCCAGCTTGCTCCAAAGATTTCTAGTCTTCTCCTCCCATGTGACGAGAAACCAGTTGGTTGCCACACCTACATGGGCATCGCACGGTTTCGAGCATCCAAACTCTAGTCCTCACACAGAGGGCACTTTAACTTCAGAGACATCTCCCCAGCCATCCTGTTGTGACTTTTGTTCAACAATTTAGCAGTACAATTGTTGCACACAAAATATGAAATACAAAAACATCTAGATTGGGAAGGCATGGCATTCTTTACTCTTTTATTTTCACACACACACACACAAACACACACACAATCTTGATAAAACTAATGAATATAACATTGCAAACAGCAAAATCAGAAGCATTTCAAAATAGTACAAATGAATGCAATTATTTGGGCAGATTTTTTTTATTGTTAAGGAAACTTAACAATATATTCCTATTTTACAAGAAGAATATCCAAGTGAACCAAGAGATTTCTCATGTTCACATGGCCAAACATTTTTGTTATAGAAATTTGGCACCCTTATATTCATGTACCAACCCAAGAAAAATGTAAACATGTGTATACACAAAGACTTGTATAAAAGTACTCACAGAAAATTTATTTTTTAAAACTAAGATTTGGGAAACCATTCAAGTGTGCAATAACTGGTGACAGGCTGTCAGAGTGCTATACTTTTACAAAGGAGAGTGATTCGTCAATGCGAGGGAACAAAGCATTTCTGTGTACCACAAACTGAAGGACATCAAGGACATTGCTCCACAAGGGCTAAGCTGCTAAGCTCTGCACTGTGAAATTCCTCTTACATCACAGTTCTATATGGGGCAAAGATGTAGAAACAGAAGATTGCCCGAGCTCCATGGTGGAGACATGAACCAGCTTCACCAGAGCTTAAGAAAACATCTGAGGACACAGGAAGTCTTGAGTATCAAGGTTGTGATGAAGTTCATTTAACACTATAAATTAATTCTTACAATATGCAATTTTGCAGTATTGGGGATTGATAGAATAAAATTAAAATGTCTTCCAAAAACATTTGGAAAGAGAAAGTAATATGCATGTGAGTACCAGTTTCTTTTAAAATAATTCTGAAAAAGACAAAAACTTGGCTTCTAATAATGTTAAGGATTTGAAAGCCAGCTTCACCATGCAGTTGTCACATATTTGGTGTGTTTAATGCTAACATATGAAAGTACTTGAGCTCTGTGGCTCCTTTATCAGCAGGTAACACTTCCCTCCAATTATCTCTTTCCTCAGCCTTTTGCCACTGTGTCTCACTGTGTCTCTGAGTTGGGATCTCAGAACTAACAATGCAGACAGAATTCCAAGCATGTTCCACCAAATGTTAGTGAATGGTTTTGCTCTTCTTCACAGTCTCAACAAATTTTAAGGAACAATGAGCTAAGATATCAGTAAGCTAAAAATAATTTCCATTCCTACAAAGCCACTTGGATTTGAGAAGGTTACTGCAATTTTACTTTGTTTCTGTAAAGCAATATATTAGTATTATGTGAATCTCTTCAGTCAACCAGAGACACAGTGATTAAAACTTCAATCATCCATCTCAAAACTGTAAGGCCATTGCATTCCATATGATTCTTTCTCAAGCCCTAGATGCTGCATATGAAACTACACGGTTTAGTGTTTGGTGGACTGGATTTTGTTCTTGTGTTGGCCTATTTTTCCTTTGCTATGTTTACATGTCTCCTTTGTAGAATAAGAAGGTTTATTTTGAACTGTTGCATATGGGAAACATGTTGCTAGTTATTTTGTATTTTACAGGATCTCACAGAACTTTATGTTGAGTCTCAAAAGCTACTTAGGACTTTTGGAAAATGCTGCGAATGCTAAGGACTGTGAGGATTTAAAAAATGGATGAAATGTATTGAGACTTGAGGAAATAATGACAGAAATGTTCTGATTTAAAATGGCAAGTTTGGTTATCTATTTAACAAGGTTTGAGTTGTGGTTTATTAATCTTCATTATCAACTTTACTAGGTTCATTATAAAAAACACACTTCTGTATGTGTCTATGAGGATGTTTCTGCAAAGGGGAAGCTAAAGAAGAAATCGGTCCCCAAAACATTGATATGGAAATGTCTCAGACCAAATACCTAGGAGAAAGGCAAGTTGAACTACAACATCCATTTCTCTTTGCTTTCTCTTTATAGATATAGTGTGATCAATATGTAGAAATAATGTAAAAAAACAATGTCTGCCAGAATAAAACCTTTCTCCCTTAAAACTCTATCTTGCTGAGTATGTTGTAACAGGAAAAGTGAAAGTAATATTTAATACAGGGTGACACTGAAAAATGTGAGCAGAAACAAGACAGAAGTGTAAGCCTGCATACAGCAAAATTAAACTCCAAAAATTAAGAGATATTAACATGCCCTCTAGAAAAATAAAAATGGAAATAAATCATTACTATTATGTTATACTCACCAAAAAGAAAAGAAAAAGTTAATTTATGTGGTTCTTGTAGACTAAGCTATAGTAATGAAGAAAGTGATATAAATAAAAGAGATTCTCACAAGAAAGGAATATGCCTAATTCTTCCAATTTCTGGCACTAGATCCCTACCCAGACCCAGAATGGTTGGAACTGAAAAACGCTTTTCACAAAGTCATTGCAAAATCAAAATGCAATAATCAATTGCTCTATTACATGCCAATAATGAGCATACTGATAAAAATTCAGCAAAAAAATCATACCCACAATAGTACTAATGAAATAAAATACCACAGTGAAAGAAATGGAAATCTTTACAATAAAAAATTGAAAACCCTGAGGAAATAAATTGAGTAAGAAACTAGTAGATATTAAGCCATTTACTTTGATTTTGGCTATTGGCTTGCTGTATATAGCCTTTATTATGTGAGGAAAGTGCCTTGTATCCCCGATCTCTCTAAAACTTTAAACATGAATGGGTGTAGGATTTTATCAAATGTTTTCTCTGCATCTAAAGAGATGATCATGTGGTTTTTTATTTTCAGTTTGTTTATAAAGTGGATTATATTGATGGATTTCCATATATTAAACCATCCCTGCATGCCTGGAATGAAGCCTACTTGGTCATGATGAATGATATCTTTGATGTGTTCTTGTATTCGTTTTGCAAGTATTTTATTTAGTATTTTTGCATCCATGTTCATAAGAGAAATTGGTCTGAAATTCTCTTTCTTTGTTGAGTCTGTGTGGGGTTTAGGTATCAACGTGACTATGGCCTCATAGAATGAATTTGGTAATGTTCCATCCAATTCTATGTTTTGGAGTAGCTTGAAGAGTATCGGTATTAGCTCGCCTTTGAAGTTCTGGTAGAATTCTGCACTGAAACCATCTGGCCCTGGGCTTTTTTTGCTTGGGAGACTATCAATGATTGCTTCTATTTCTGTAGGGGAAATGGGACTATTTAGCTTGTTTATCTATTCTTCAGTCAACTTTGGCAAGTGAAATTGATCAAAAAAATCATCCATTTCCCTTAGATTTTCAAATTTTGTGGCATACATGCCTTCAAAATAGGATCTTATGATTCTTTGTATGTCTTCAGTGTCTGTTGTTATGTCTCCCTTTTCATTTCTGATTTTGTTGATTTCAATACTGTCTCTCTGCCTTTTAGTTAGTTTGGCTAACGGTCTGTCTATCTTGTTGATTTTCTCAAAGAACCAGCTCTTGGTTTTGTTGATTCTTTGGACTGTTTTCTTAGTTTCTAATTTGTTGATTTCAGCCCTGAGTTTGATTATTTCCAGACGTCTACTCCTTTTGGGTGTTTCTGCTTCTTTTTTTTCTAGGGCTTCCAGCTGTTTTGTTAAGTTGTTTATGTGCGATGTTTCCAATTTCTTTTTAAAGGCACTTAGTGCTATGAATTTTCCTCTTAACACTGCTTTCAATGTATCCCACAAATTTGGGTATGTTGTTCCCTCATTTTCATTGAATTTCAGAAACTCCTTGATTTCTTTCTTTATTTCTTCCCTGACCCATGTGTCATTTAGCAGAGAGTTGTTTAGTTTCCACGTACGTGTAGGCTTTTTGTTGTTTCTGTTGTTGTTGAATTGCAGCCTAAGAGCATGGTGATCTGATAGGATACAAGGTATTATTTCAATCCTCTTGTATCTGTTGAGGCCTGCTTTGTGACCTACGATGTGATCAATTTTGGAGAAGGTTCCATGGGGTGCAGAGAAGAAGGTATATTCTTTCTTGTTTGGGTGAAAGGTTCTATAGATATCTGTTAGATCCATTTGACCCATGGCACTGGTTAATGATGTTATTTCTCGGCTTAGTTTCTGTTTCAATGACTTATCCCACAGTGAGAGTGGGTTGTTGAAGTCTCCCACTATTATTGTGTGGGGATCGATGTGAGGTTTATGTTTTTTTAGCAGATCTTTTACAAATGTGGATGCCTTTGTATTGGGAGCATAGATGTTCAGAATTGTGATGTCATCTTGATTGACTTTACCTTTAATGAGTATGAAGTGTCCTTCTGCATCCCTTTTGATTAATTTTGGTTGAAAGTCTATCTTGTTTGATATTAAAATGGCTACGCCTGCTTGCTTCTTGTGACCATTTGCTTGGAATATTTTTTTCTAACCTTTTACCCTGAGGTAATGCCTATCGTTATAGGTGAGATGTGTTTCTTGAATGCAGAAGAATGTTGGATCTTGTTTATGCACCCATTCAGTTAGTCTGTGTCTTTTTATTGGAGAATTGAGACCATTGATGTTGAGAGATATTAACAACCAGTGACTGTTAAGAGTCTTAATTTTGATGTTGTTTCCAATCGAGTGTTTGTGTAGTTGTGTTTTTGCCATGGTATAGTTACCTATTTCCTGAATAGTTTTGGTTGTAGCTTGACCCTTTGGGATGGAGTTTTCCTTCTAGTACCTTCTGTAAAGCTGGATTTGTGGATAGGTAATGTTTGAATTTGTTTTTGTCATGGAATATTTTGTTTTCTCAACCCTAGACATCTTATCAACCAAGGAATGAATAAAAGTATGGTGTATACACATAATATAGTTTAACAGAAAAAATGAAATTATACTATCATTCATAAAGTATAACTAACTAGAAATCACCATTTTAAAATAAATGAAATTCATAAAAACAAATATTACACACTTCTTCTCATTAGAGGTTTCTAGATTTTATAAAGGTATACACAATAATTCATATATATCATATATCATATATATATATGAAAGCAGAAGGAAGACTGAGTTTAAGAAGGAGGCATTCAATGAAAAAACAGAAGCTAAACTGTATCTGTTCAAAGATTTCATGAAATTGTGTATTAAAAAAAAAAACCCTAGGATCCAAACTTCCAAAACCATACTGCTAGAACAAATAAGTCTAATTCAGAACACACAATTTGAATATAAGAGTTAAAGTTAACTTCTATTTACTAGCAGTAAACAATACAAGAGATTAAAGATTACTTCAGAGTCAATAATATCAAAAGTCACAAAATGCCCAGGAAATTCTTCACAAGAGAAGTATAAGGTGGTTAAAGTTAAAACTGTGAAACTTGATGAAAAATATCATAGAGATTTTTCATAGCTACAACAGCATTTCATGTTCAAGAATCAGAAGAGTTACCATCTACAGAAGAGCAGTTATCCCCGAAATGACCTGCTAATTGAGGATACCTCTACCATACACTCAGGTGGATGGATCATAAGCAAGTGTCAAGACAATTTTGAAATAGAAAGAAAAATGAGATGTTTATATCCCCATGTTTAAAAGCTTACTATATCCCTGAAGTACTGAAGATTATGTTATAGTGGCAAGAGGACAGATGTAGGAAAGATGACAGGAGCAGAACAAAAATGACAAAAAAAAATCCTTTATGTTGACGCTTTGTTGATATTGGACAAATAAGATGATTTGATATGGAAAAAAAATTTATAATAATGCCAGAACATTTGCATATCTAAATACAAAAAAAGGCAGATTCCCTACCTCAAACTGCATAAAGCTACTCACTCAAATATACAAATGTGGGAGAGAAAACATACCAAATTATTGAGGAAACAAATGCAAATCTTTGTTCCTTTTGCTCTTGAGACACTCAAATATAAAATATATCAGATCATTTATCACGGTTCCACAAGCACTAAAACGTTTATGATTTAATTTGTACCAGAAATATCTGTAAATTGTATATGTATATAAACATATATGCATATATATGATCTAGAATGCTCAGCCAGAATATATGTTGAGCTCTTACCATGATGTCACATAAATAATAGTAATAATAAATAAATAAATATACACATACATACATACATACATACATACATACATACATACATAATAGCAATAGTAAACTCCCCAGCTTTTCAGCTTGGTAGAATATTTGATGCATCTCTCTTCTAAGAATATGTACAAATGTCCTGTAAATGTGTGCAGAGTTATAAAGCTCTGTGAGAAATTCGGGAAGTATGTATTGAGACAGTGGGTGAACTACCTACCCCTAGCAGTTGCCTGTTTTCAGTTTTTCTATTTTTACTTGTGTTCACACACACCACAGGTCAACTTCAGTTGTCTTCTTCTATCACTCTGCACTTTATTTTTTGAGACAGGGTCTGTCCCTGAATACGGAGATCACTGATTCCACTCCCCTGGATGAGCTGCAAGCCACACAGATCCCCTCACTTGTTTGCCTCGCAATGAGATTATGGGCACACACCATTGTGCTTGGCTTTTTCATCTCCACTTTATCTCTCTCTTTCTAGTTCAGGTTCTTGGTCATGCTGACAAGTATACAAGTTGGGGTGAAGAATTGTGCACCTATAGAAGGCACAATTTTCACTATATGCAAATAGATCATGCTTCATGGATGGGTTGTCTAAATACTATTTTACTATATAAAATTGAAACAATAAAGTAAAAGGTCATGTGTAATGACATTAAACCGGCTGTAAGTAGATATAGGAACCAATTTCCCAATCCCAACATCTGGATAAAGTTGGGGAAATGCAATGAAATGAGAAGGTCCTTGGCATCCTTTGTCTAGATTGTTATCATCTATTGATGTTTTCACTATAGAGCCATTGGTTAAATTCTAACTATATCTAGAACAATGTCTATCTGTACAGCTATGATGAACCAACTATTTCATAAGGTTGCTTCTTCAGATGGTCAGGCTCACTGAGTTCAAAACTACTCCACAACTGGAATATGTCTTCTGCCTTACAATCCATCAGATCAAATGATCTCGTTCAGATAGTGGCTTCTGGATGAAATGTCTAGAGTTTGATCTCAGGGCGCCATAGTGCTGATGAAATTGCCATAAGGATGTCATCAAGTTTTATCGGTTGGGCTTGCTGAGCAACCACATTTATTTCTTTGGCAAGCCAATCACACACCGGGGAGTTTTACCTGTAAAATTTGTTCCATTTCATCTAATTAGATTTCCAGTGATGTATATCATAAGTTCCCTGAAGATAAAACTATCAAATTCTTCATGTGAGTTGGTGACTGATAAACATTTGGGGCTCAAGTATTATCAGAACTCTAGATGTCACTTCTGTCTATTTTAATCTGGTGCCCTGAAGTCCACGAATTGTGTCTGTTAGGTACCATTTGCTTCAGTATCAGTATGGATCAGATGCTAGGCTTTAGTTTAAACAAAATTATGAAAATCATGCAGTCTCTGTAATATGATGTCTATCACAGCTCACAGAACAAGTACTTAGACAGGAAGGAACAGATTAGATGTTAGTCAAATAAATAGAAAACTAACACTTCCATCCTCACGGTGTGTCACGAGATATTCAGTATGAATGAATTGATTTTGAATTAAAAGATCTATTAGATAGTAACTGTATCATTTCTGAAAGACTAAGATCAATGTGTTAATAAAAGTAGCTTAAATAAGTACACATAGACCAAGAGAAGATTTGAGAGTCGCTAATGTGTTTCAGACTTCAGTTCACTCAGTGCTAGGTATCTCAATTTTCAAATCCATTTTCTATACTATAGAATCCCTTGACTAGGTGATAAAGATCACGCACATTAAAATCTGACACCTCCCCCCAATCCTCCCACACACACACACACAAAATAGTCCAGGCACTTCCTTTCCTACTTCACAGTTGTCTGTAGGGTCTGAGTGTTAACAGAGATATCACTTTGGGTTTTAATAAGGTTACATACATTAATTCACGTCAAGCCTGGCACACTGCAAGTACATAATTGCTGCCTTTTATGGCTTGCCTTAGCTATTCTTTTTACTTAGCTGTGAAAATAGAGAAGGGAACGGAGAAGCATGACGTTTAACTCTCTAAAAGGTATTTTTGCTTGACTCCCATAAAATTCTGCCATAAATATATTTCGGTAAAAGTTTTAAACATGGTTCCAGCTAGGAAAAGTACTCTATTTTCTTTTTGTAAGTAATTGTAATTCTCTCCTTTTTGATACATCTGAAAGATTTCCAGAACCTTTGTGAAAATTCTCACCTTTTTAACAGGAAACATGAGGTGGGGGGAAGCACAGGCCTGGAACAGGGCGAGAGGCATTTATGGACAGAACAGATTCACTGACAATGGGAACAAAACCGGTAATAGACCACCGACATGTCTTCGCTCACCTTTTAACCTTTAATTGAAAGCCTGAAGGTAAGTAGTTCCTGGAAGAAAGCAGGAGGCAGACTCACTTACCCTGCAGTTTAAATGGAGAAGGCTTCCTAGAAGCCTTCCACGCATTAGGAATCTCCCTCCTGTCACTCTAAGATGTTCTGAGTAAAGTAAATGCCAGAAATGGATTGATGAGGCCTTGACAGGCACCAGAGGTGGGGGTGCGGGAGGAGGTAGAAGGCCTTCAAGTAACACAGCACAGTGGGACCTCCCAAAGGCATATTTTGTAAAGTCGATATTTCAGACCTGGGACTTGCCTGCCTTTAGAAATCTACACTGTTCCATAGTATACAAATGTATAGACCATTTATGAAAAGTTCCATTCACTTTACTGTCTTTTTAATACAAATGGTCTTCATGCTTTCTGGAATTATTCATTTGAGGCTTCCAAAAGCAGATCCTAAGCTCTGGAAGTTACTGCCAATCCTATAATTATCAGGCCTAGAAGAAGAAACTGATGAGAAAGAGGAAAAGCTGCATCCTCACCACCATCTGACTTGTCAGTTTGACAGTTCACACAATCACACATCATTTTTGTGCCCTTTTCCCACAAGCAAGTCAAACTGTGCTATTTCTTCACTACAGTTCAGCCATAATTGCTATTAATCCTTTATAGCTTTCAAAGTTTCATCAAAAAGGCTCAAATGAATGGGAATAGAAAAATTTAATGGGCACTTGTGCAAATTAATAGGTTAATTGTTTCTGTCTCCAAATGAGATTAAATATTGTGAATTTATAAAATACACAGGCATCTTGATATATGTGTTATAATAAAGTCATAAGAGTCAAAGAGTAATGCAATTGATGGAATATAAACAAATTATATCAATATACAAATTATATTAATACATGTAGATTGAGCTAAGTATCATACTGAGACAGATAACCTCAATGACCATGTAAGGGATAACTAAGTTGTGCTGGGAGATCCAGATGCTCTCATAGATCTTGGATGAGAGAAAAATTACACAGAGAAAAATACATACAGGGAGAATTCTAGATATTGTGGGGCCATTGTACAGAGGAAATAAGGTGAAGTGCTCTATGAATGGGTGAGTGACCCTGATGCCTTGGAGAGGAAGGATACGATCAGAACAGACAAAGGACTAGCAACAAATGATTTCATATGGTCTGACTGTGTTTCCAGTTGATGTTTATCAAGATAGCTAGACATTTATCTCTCTATTGCAGAGACTGTGTGACATGAAAAGAACTTCCTATTGGATAGACATGGGACATATCATAACCATAAGGTGGAAGAGGGAGTAGTCACAGCCATTGCTAGACACCAACCCTTACTGGCTGCATGGTGCTGAGCAAGTTACCAACAGTCTCTGAGCACTGTTCACCTCAGTGAAATGGGAATCATGCCTAACTTGAAGGGTTGTCTAAAGTTTGTAGACAGCACATATGAACTACACCTTAAATATGACAATCTTTAGGTCTATAGGAAAAACGATGCATAATAACAATAAGCTTTCATGCTAAACTTTCTTATGTTATCCAACTGCATTTTAAAGATTATCCTTAACATGCTTGAAAGGACTTAGGCTTCTGGTGGGCAGAGAATGCGTGCTTTATTTATTGATACATCTTTAGTGACCAGTAGATTATCAGGAATATACCGTTTAACCAATCAAGATTTGTTTTGTTCAGTTCATGAGTGCGTGATGATCATGTCCAGGGCAGTATCATTATCACTCACCACTGCCAGGACCTTTGATGGAGACTAATCAGCCCCTCTGGAGGAGGACTGAAGGGTTGGTTAACAGAGGAGAGAGATTCTTTGCCAGGACCCAGAATCTCTCAGATGAACTGAGATCAGTTTACTCAGAATCATGGGACTAGATTGAGTTATGGAGGCATACATGAGAGACTGACTGATGGAGGGACAACCAGAGCTTTGCAAGTGTCAGAAGATGGGATGGAGAAAGCCAAAGGAGATGCACAGTTTCTGTGAAAAGTAAGGCATTCGTGATGTTTAAAGTTTTGATGCTCAACACTTAAAAGGGCGCTGGCCTTAATTCACCACAGAATGGTATCCAGGGAAACTTAGTTTTTACAGAGAAGTAAGAGAGTCAATGATAAATCTGACAGGTACATGTAACTCTTGTTACTGTGTTTTCTATGTCAAGCACAGGGTGAAGAGTTTCATGGACATCAGTACTCTGAATCCTTCCCAGTGGCTGAGTGGGTGCATGTAAGGATTAGCTACTTTTATACAAAATTGGAGAAGAAGGTCTCCTGTATAAGCTGTATGTACAACCTACTTACTGCTTCAGGAAAGAGTCTTGGAGGGTTTTGGGGGTAATTTCAATGACTGAGACTTAGACTCCCTAAGACATCATTGCTCATTTGAATATGAGGTATCATTGGAACATTTGGGAGAAGAAACGCAAATTGCTCAAGAACTCAGATAAGTGCTTCTCATTCAACCATCATAGCGGACCTATAATGCATGGCAAATGATTTTTTTTATTTTTAAGAAATACCTTTCAAATTCTTTCATGAAGTGGGGACTCTATAGAATTCCTTGCCAAATACCCTTAGTTTTATCTGTTGATTGGCCACTATTTATTTTCTTCTCAGGGAAGATTGCAAAAATGAGATTCAGTGAACTCCTCTCCTGAGTATGGAGATGGGGCCAGTGATAGGAGGGACCCACGTGATGCTGACCTCTGCACACTCAAAGCATCCATGCATCTTTGGTGCTTTCACATCAGTTTTGTGTAGCTCACATTTTCCTCATGAATTTCCCCTAGAAACTATTAAAATATAATCACTTCGATTCTCAGTGGTCTGTTTTCAATTTAAAAATCTAAGTGGTGAAGTACTTTTTAGAATGTCCTCAGTTGACTCAGGAGATGAACTTTTAATGAATGTCCTTGCAAACTTCCCTCCCTCCTCTCATTTATTCCAACAAGAAACACGTCCTTTAAGAGAAGTTTCTGAGTGAATAGACCCTGTCTGTCTCTTTGCTTGCATTTTATCTAATCATATTATATCATATTTGAATGTTAAATTGTCAACCGAATTCCCTTTAGGGTATGAGTTTTTATTTATGTCATAGCCTCTACAGTCTCAAGGTCACTATGCCACTTAAGATATTGATGGATTCGAAGTTTACTGCCTGTATTTTCCTTGGCTGGTGCCATAGTTTGAGGATATCAAACCATGTCCCTTGGATGGGAGGCCTGGTGGCACTCAGAGGAAAGATAATAAGTCACCAAGAAGAGACTCGATACCCTAGGAGCATATACAGGGGGAGGAGGTCCCTCTCAGTCACAGACATAGGGGAAGGGAGTAGAGGGGGAAGCGGGAGGGAGGAAAGAAAGGGAGGATACAAGGGATGGGCTAACAATTGAGATGTAATATGAATAAATTAATAAAAAAATGTCAAAAAAAAGAGATTGATGGAAATGTCATACCAGGAGGCTAATGACCCAAGCAGAGTCCATAGTTTACTTTATGAGGCTAGAGCAAGGCCTGTGTCCCACAGCCAGCATTCACACAATTAGCCTCCATTTATCAGGAAAGCCTGTGCCCCAAACAGAAACATTAGATTTCTCACTAGTCTTTATTCAGTAGACATTGGTGACTACAGAGACAAAGGTTTGGAATGCATCTTAAATCAGGGCTCCAGTAGGCAATTGTGATTTTTAGGCATCCATTAAGCTTGAATGTGAGGCTTGTTGATGGATCAGAAATTGTTTTTATATAACTGCATGGAATTTTGCATTTCTGTATTTGGTCTCACATGATTTTTTAGGCTCTTAGGAAGGAAACACAAGGACACGCCTTCTTCAGTTTTAGCCTTTGCAATCTTTGTCAGAGATCTCTACTCTTGATATGGCTTGGTCAGTGTTTATAAACGGAATGAAAATTATGTCTCTGGAATATTTGAAATCACAGAGTAGAAGAGCTATGTTTAAAATGTTCATTCTGCTCTAAGTTCACAGGGGGCATCCTGCCACTTAGAAATGCTGCATCCACACACAAATCAGTATTGAAGTCATTCAGCAGGTAAGTGGCCTTCCTTTGTTCTCTAGCCCAGGACGACCTGCTTGCAGACAGAACAGAGATGAGCATCTGTGTGCATGCAGCGAGATAGTCGTGACATACACACATGTGGTGGGTACAGGTGAGGATGCCCAGATTCATTTCTTAGCCAATTGTGTGTCTTTGTTTTTTCACTAGAGACTCAATAATTCTTTTTTCCCCCCAAGTCAGTTTTTCTCTGTGTAGCCTTGGCTATCCTGAACTCTCTTTGTAGACCATGATGGCCTTGAACTCACAGAGATCTTCTGGCCTCTGTCTCCCTGAGTGCTGGGATTACAGGTGCACACCACTGAGCTTGGGGGGACTCAATAGTTCTTGTAGTCACCTGTGACCAGAGCTTTGAAATTTAGTAATGTGGATCCTGACCCAGAGTCTGCTAGTCAGTTACATTTCAAGGGAATTTTAGGTACTATAAGGATGACTATGCTATTAAGGAGTTGCCCAGCTTGATACCCATAACATGAGATAGGGCCCACCCCTGGCACAGCTAACGGTATTCTGCTATACTTGTAGACGGGAGACTAGCATAACTATCATCTGAGAAGCTTCACCCAGATGATGGAAACTGAGTCATAAACACACAGCCAAATGTTAGGTGGAGTGTGGGAAGTCCTGTGGAAGAGGAGGAAGAGGAGGAGGAAGGGTTAAAGAAGCCAGGAAGGTCAAGACCAGCATGAGAAAATCTACACAATCAACAAACCTGGGACCATAGGTGTCCACAGAGACTGAACCACCAAACAGAGAGCATGCATGGGACAGAACTAGGTCATCTGCACATGTGTAACAGTTGTGCAACTCAGTTTTCATGGGAGCTCCTAACAGCAGGAGCAGGGGCTGTCTCTGATCCTGTTGCCTGCCTCAGCATCCCTTTCCCCTAACCGGGCAGCCTTGTCTAGCCTCAATAGGAGAACATGTATCTAGGCCTATTGCAACTTGATGTGCCAAGGCTGGTTGATATCCATGAGAGGCCTCCCCTTTTCTGAGCAGAAAGGGAGAGCAGGAGGATGGGGAGGGAAGGACTGGGAGGAGAGGAAAAAGGGGAAGCTGGATTGTGACCTGCATGTAAAGTAATTATTAATTAATTAATTTTTTAAAAAGAAAAGAAAGAAAGCTTTTACGTCTCAAGACCCACAGCTATACATCCTGAGCCTATCACTCCAGTCCCCCAAAGTCATTTTTTTTAATTTATTCACAATTATCATGTGAAAATAGAAACAAGCCCGAGCCAGCTGGCTGGTAAGAAGAGTGTCCTCAAAGTTGAGGACATGGAAAGTATAAGGAAATATTTCACAGTAATAGCTTTCTTGACTCCAGGAATAACAGGTCCATGTGTATGCATAAGGCTGTCCCTTAGCTGGCACACTGAAGAGTTGTCTTCAGGGCACGTAGCAAGCTCACAACTTCCCCTGGGGTGGAAAGTATATGATACAGCCCGAGTACAAAGTCAAGGCTCAGACACGACAGAGGAGACCACAAACTAGATGGTTCTCACTCCAGCAGCTGACAGCTACAGCAGGCAGATGTTCATTGCCCTGGAATAATCTCAGTGTATGTTAGAATGGATGTAGATGATCAATAATAACGTTTAAAACTTCCCGTAGCCGGTGAAATTTTGAGTGGCCTTGGGAAATAGAAATGAAAAGAAAAGTAAGACTTTATAGGCCTTGCCTTTGAAAAGTGGGTTCCCCCCCCCCCCAGTATTAAAGAGTAGGCTACTAAACAGAACTGATGTTCCAAATGAGTGGTGGCAGTTATTTAGCCATAACATAAAGTAAGGTAAAGATTGGCCCTTGGGCCCCATTCATCTGCAATATATTATAGTATTGAGCCATGCAGGATATAAGTCTCTTTTTCCAAGGAGCTAACCACACCTCAAATAGCATACAGCAGTACCATAGGTCATTATAGATGGAGGTCACAAATTAGCTTTCTTCCCTTCAACCACCTTAAACAAAAATATCCATCAGTGAGAAATAAAATTTTAACTAAATAAAAAACAGCAAATGTGTTGGTCTAATAATTAATGTGTCTGGATATTTCCTAATATATTCATGATATTAATTTTCATATAGAGACTGAGGAGTATCTAGGAGTGTTACTTAGAGGGATTTGATAGGGTGACTTGGAAAGATGGTACTTGGTGCCAAGTTGTATTAAAAACCAATAACAAAAAGAGCAAAACAAGACAGACAGTTACCAAACATTCGATATGTGGCACTACATCACCAAATTTAGTCAGCACAACAAATGTAGCAGGTAGGTGCGTATTCATTATTTTAATAGGCTACGTTATCAGAGTTTGAAAGTTAAAAAGGAACTTGCCAATCCGCTAAACAGCTAATGTGACTAAGACCAACCTGAGAGCAATGTCTGTCTGACGCTTATTTATACATCCTTAGCCCCAGCCGCTCCCACCGTGAAGAACTGTTTCTCCATTTCTGCCTACAAATGACTTCCGTGCACAATAGTTAATCTAGTAACAGGAAGACAGTCAAAATTTAAACGAGTGTTGCAGCGTGTACCTCCTAACATATGGGCTACGCAACGCCCAGGCTGAAAGCATGTTCTGTTTAAGTGTGAGGAACTTATTCACACATATGTGGTGCATCTGGGGCACTGAAATCATCAGAGGGTTAGTGCAGTTAATTAAAGGGAAACATGTGAGCGTGAGTAAAGCAGAAAAAACGGCCCCTATTAGAAGGCAGGGAAATGGGAAACAGAGGTTCAACTATACAGATGTTAACATCCCTAGGAAGCTTTTGTCACATCTGGTTTCTTCCTTATCCCATGCACCTAAAGCACTGGGGGCTGCATCACAATTATTTAGATAAAAATCCAAAGGCTACTGTTATTTCAAACCCTAAAACTGTTTCCCACTCCCTTATTTCAAAAAAATCAGAGAGGAGAAATAATCAACTTGTGGTTGGCTTTAAATCATCGCGATTTAAGTGTATTGACAGCTCATAATGGAAATGGATGCAAGTGGATTCCTTTGCATGGAAGATCTCCCACCCAGCCACCCACCTCCACACCCTGGCTTTGTACAGCAGCTGGTAAGGATGAGGCTCTGTGAGATCCATAGGCGATTTGACTTTAAGTGCCTTCACATGCTGCTGTCAAACCACCAGTTAAAATCCGCTTAGGCTTTCACCAGGAAGCTGACCAATTTTCTTGGATTACAGTCAGCCAATAAGATTTGTGATAAACCAGAGAACATAGGTGACCTGAGAAGTGCACTTGAATGCATTAAACTAAAATTAATCTTTGTCTAAAATCATTTTATGCTTTTTCTCAAATATAAATCTTTAGTTAAGGGAAAAGTTGACACATCCTTTTCCAGCATTGTTTACTCTCATCTTTAGTGTTTATTCATGTTCTGTCTGTGTGTATGTGGCATCATGTGTGCATACATATGTACTCATGTGTATGGACACATGGCTGTGTGTGCAGTAGGTGATGTCACAAGATGGCACACATAATTTTGATAGCCCACTGTGGGCCTTTTATATGAATGAGGCACTGTTTGAAAAAATTTAATTCAAAAGAGCTAAGGGAAGAAGTGGGTAAATCCAAGTAGGTTAGTATGGACATGTACAGAGGGGTGTTTTGAGCTCAGCCAACCCAAGCGTCATCTCCATGGTAGAAAAGCAGTACCCAGTCACCAGGGTAGCTTAGCATAGGATTTTTCTATGCAAACCTAGACATTCCAGAGGCAGTGGAAAAAGAAATTACTTTAGGAATGTGTGTGGGGCAGTCAGGTCATGAATCCCAGATTAGGAAAGAGGCATATGGAAAATGAGAGACTCACTTGAATGTTCTCTTCAGTCTAATCAAGAGATGCAGAGGCTTACCGATGCTGGTGACGACTAAGCAGAGGATTTGCCATCTTCTGAACCAGGGAAAAGTAAATCAAATTACTATATTTGTGTGGTGCCAAGTTACAAGAAGGCCTAGAAAGCTCCCAGCTAAGAGAATACTGGGTGGGTGGCAGTGACTGAGGAGCAGGCTAAAGAGTTCTGAAGGAAAGCATAAGGCTAGCACACAGAGGCTTTCTGAGTTCGCTGGTGCTGGGCCAACATCATAAGGAGACAAGTTAGATCCTCTAAACGGGAATGGAGCAAAACATGTTCCATGATTCAGACTTAGGCCTTCAGTTTCCACCCCAGTGTTACTAGTGGTCAGATATGTGGCCATGCATTTCCAGGGTATTGGTACCCCCCCAACCCCCCGCCTCCCCAACCCCCCCCCCGCCCTCAGTGGAAATGAGTGCTCTTTTAGATTCCCAATTGTAGCAAGGTAACATTCAAAAGGATGCAATGGAACAGATTATAGAGAGATACACCGTCAAGACTGACAGCGGGTCACTGGCTCTGATTATAGTTTGGAACTTCCATTTATGTGGTTCAGGGGAAGATGGAATTTGGTTAAATCTGAGTGCACTGTGGATAATTCTTTGTTCTGACTGATAGATTAGGTCATATAATTATCTTTGATTGCATACATTCCCTGCCATAATGCATCTGATTTTTTACTCACATGCATGCTAAATTACGAATGGGCATAGGATGGTAAACGGGAGGGGGGAGTCTCCATGAAAGTTTATTTGTGGGCACAGTTTTTGGTTTACTACATAGACACCCAAAACCATTTCATACTGTATTGATCATTTTACCATCAAAACCATAATTTTTTTTTTTTTTTTTTGGAAATATTTCTGAAGAGAAGTGTGAACTCGATGTTTGTTAGGACAGCAGGAAGCTAGTCCATTGTCCAAAGAAGAGTGCATTTGTAGCTCCACAGGCATGGATGTTCAAGGATGCTGTGCACATTGTTGTGCAGATGGAAAAGAGAGACTATAAAAGCGCATTATGAGAAGAGGGGGAGATGTGCTCAGCATAAACCGAGTAGAGCCAGCTAAGCTTGTCTCTGTGCTTTTCTGCCTTAATTTTTCCCTTAGAGACTTTCCCACATAATTGGTTAGATGATCTGAAGGCAGAAGACCAGAGGCAGGGGGAAAGCACATAACCTTGAAGGAAGGAGGGTTGATGGGGCTGGAGAGATGATGGCTCAGAGTTTAAGAGTACTGGCTGCTCTTCCAAAGTTTTTGAGTTCAAGTCCCAGCAACCACATGGTGGCTCACAACCATCTAGAATGAGATCTGGTGTACTCTTCTGGCCTGCATGTGTACAAAGAGGCAGAACACTCTATACATAAATAAATAAATCTTTAAAAAAAAAAGAGGGGTGATAATATCTAGGTGTTTGCAGATGAAAAGCTACTGTTCAGGGTTCCAACAGAAGCTCTTCTGAGGACATGTTTTATTCTGTTCGGTCTTTTAAGATTCCTTAATGTAAAAAGAATGTTAGGCCAGACACGGATGTGGGCAGCAAATGGCTACCTAGATGACCAAAGATAACACAAGATAATTTTTTGCTCACAACCTGCAATATCTTGTTCACCACAATCTCAGAAATCCCCATGAGTGGGGAATCATAGAGAGCTTAGTATAAGCATGGCTTCTTGGAAATCATGGTTCACAGTTCAGTTCCCTTCTTGGTCTATCAGCAACTTTTCATAGATGTAAAAGTCAAAAATTGTCTTTGTGCCAAAGTCTTAGAATGTGCTATAGCTGAGGTTGGGTACGTAGGAAAGCAATCTTCAGGAGAGAGAAATAATTGGGAATTGAAGGGAAAAAATTCTGCTTCCCTGTTACATGAAATATGTTAGCCATCATGATCCATTATCTGTTCTCTCTCTCTCTCTCTCTCTCTCTGTCTCTCTGTCTCTCTCTCTCTGTCTCTCTCTCTCCCCCCTCTCTCTCTCCCTTCTTTCTCTCTCTCCAGCATTATCCTCTCTCTGACACAGCATGTGTGTGCAAAACAAATATCTAAAGTTAAAGTAATGAAACACATGCATTGCATGGCATACAGAAATAAAGGTAGTAGGTGATAAAGATAGCAAGCACCTCAACTAACCAAAAATACTCTGTGTGAGTTTCCATTCTCTTTCAATGATTCTGATTGCTTATTTCCCCATTATTAAATTGTCTACTTAAACATGAATGCTTAATTCAAATAAGACTGGAGGCCTGAGTAAGCAAATGGGCATAACAAAAACTTGATTAGTATAAGAACATAATGCCTTTTGTCTTTGGTAGCACTATTCTTATCATTTAGGAACAACCAGAAATAACCAAAGTATTTTAGACAATTTTCAAGGTATCTAAATATTAATGGACTTTAAAACACATAAAAGATAATTATAAATGCTGCTGGAGGAATACAGAATCAGTTTTATATAAATCTTATTAACAGTGTAGAAATATTTAAGACAATATTATTATTGCAAACAGGAAATCTTAATTTTTATCTTAGAGTTTTGAATTTTTACCATGGACTGTTCAATGACTTTTTATTATAATTTACTTAATTATAGTAATGTCATATTTCTTTCTGGAAGCTTTCATCCTTCTAACCCTTTTACAACATACTTGAACTTTCATTTTAAACAAGAAAATACAGAGTCCCAAATACATTGTAAAGCAGAAATGATAATTATGATGAAATGTCTGTATATAAGCTAAGCAGATTTCAAAATTACCATTTCCCTTTAGTTACAGAATATAAAAGTTCTATTTTACGTAAGTTTGGTCAAAATAATAGCTCTGAAGAACCTGGCTTTCAGACGATTCAGTAGTAGTCAAAAATTATTCCAGAATGTTAGTATCTATAAGATAGATAGATAGATAGATAGATAGATAGATAGATAGATAGACAGGCAGACAGATAGACAGATAGATGATAATAAAGATATAATGTATCTGTTCTCTCTGTCTCTCTGTGTCTCTCTCTCTCTCCCTCTCTCTCTGTCTCTCTCTCTCTCTGTCTCTCTCTCTCAGTGTTTATCCCATATTTAGGATAAGTATTGCAATAATAATAATCTTATGAAGTGGCCACAGAGCTTGTCATGCTGCCATGTGATTTTGTAATTTTGTTACTCAGCACATTGTTTAGCGTGCAAAGCCTCAGATGAGCTACTTGAGTTCAGAAGTTCTCAAGTTTAAATACCTGCAGGTTAAAATAACATACTACTAACCAGAAGCTCACCTGGAAAACCAAATGGTCGTTCTTTAAACAGTGTCTCTTTCCTCAAAGTTTATATTGGAGGAATGGTTTGGAATAAGGCTGAGTGCCATCCAATGAACTATTTTGAAAGAAACAAAAATAAAGAGTATAGCAAAACCAAGGTTGTCTAAACAAAACAGGGTTTAATGACCAGTTCAGATTAAACCAATTGGCTGTCAATCAAACCAGGAGAAATCCAGATCCAGAATGAGCTCATCAGCATGCCCCTGTAGAGACATCACCACATGCTTCAGGTATCTGGCATGACTCTGGCTGACCCATAGATTAAAAGTGACTTTTCCCAGAGCCTCACATTTAAATATTAAAAACTGTTCATTCACAGGCATATCTCTAAGCTCAAAGAGAAGATGGGGTGCACCAAATACTGTCTTCTGACAAAATAACAGTTTTATGAAGTCGTGTCTATCAGGAACAGAATAAAGGATCTAGTAGATGAAGGCACACTTTAAATACATTGATGGAGACATCAGGTAGATGGGTTAGAGCAAAGCAGGAAAATCACCTCCAAGGCCTCAGCTGCTGAGTTTAATACTCTTAGCTTTGGCTTGATGAAGCAACAGAAGGCCGGTAGCAAGAGATTTATCCATAATAGACGTGTGGAACTCCCAGGGGTGAGTCATCTATGAAGTCAGAGACAGGACTGGATTTCCTTTCCTTAGGGGTTCTGTGTTTCCGGAGAAATGGAGATGTATGTGGTGGTTAATAAGTGTACTTTCTTAACTGTAGTAATAGTTCAAAATACACATATAAATAAACCATCACATGATATATTCTCTAAGTTACATAATAATGGCATTGATTATATTTGTTAACTGCATCTTCTAAAACCTGGAAAAACCATAAAGTCTCTCAATGAAGCTATAACTGCAAAGATGACTTTTTAAAAAAAGGTAGGTAATTCCTGGAATCACCCTACGATACCCTGATCACAGATCCATGATTCCTTATCAGTGATATTCAGAGTTTAGTCTCCTTTCAGAATACGGCATCAAGCATTTCACAGGCTCCTCCCCCTTGGGGTTCAATCCTTCTGGTATTGATAAAGGTCACCTTTGTTACACTTAAATTCAAACTCCATTGCTGTGAGACAGCACAGATGCAACAATAGTTCACGAAGCCAAAATAGGAAGGAAGGAGTCCCAGAAAACTAAATCTTCATGGTATTGTGTCTTTGCTTTGCTGAAATTGGTGATTGGTTGTATACATATGCAGCTTAAGACATAACCTGCAGTGTCCTTATGTGCAGGTTTTCTGTCCTGAGATTCCAGCATCCTTGACTTATCTTCCTAGCCAGTTAGTTCTGTCAGTACTTAGCCTACTAGAGTCTGTTCTGGAAATGCCCTTGAAAGGCAACTTTAGGATACATGTGGAGCTCATGTGTTGAATTCTCTCATGTCATGAATCAGACAATCCGATGTCATACCACCACTGGTTGCTCTCCTATGCCTGCTGGTAGGTTTGGGCACCTGGAAGGCACTTGCTTTCTTTGTATAAGGAGTGCAGGAAACATGGTGATGATCTGGTTTCCTGGTCAGTCCTCTTGTTTTCCAGTTGGTTACTCCATCTTCCAGGTAACTGTCTGCTCAACGTGGTTTTTGTTCCCTTGCTTCGTTTGAATATCAACTATGAGTGAATCACATCAGACAATGAGAAACCTATGTTAAGTTGATACTTAGAGTCTAAAGGACTAAGCACAACTCTCTTTCGGGTGGTGGCGTGTGTGTGTGTGTGTAACTTATTAATTCATAAATAAGAATGTACAAAATATTTTATTCATAGTTTATGTAGAGACTGAGAACCAGAAAAGAGAGAAAAACCAAAGAATGGAGCTTTTTAGAACATTATGATAGGCAGATTTGGGCCAAGGGGTCCCACTCAAACTAAGGCACCAGCCAAGGACAATACAGATGGTAAACTTTAAACCCCTGCCCAGATCTAGCCAATGGTCAGAACAGTCTCCACACTTGAGTGGAGAGTGGGATATGACTTTCTCATGTACTCTGGTGCCTCACATTCGAGCATGTCCCCTGGAGGGGGAGACCTGGTGGCATTCAGAGGAAGGTCAGCAGGTTACTGAGAAGAGATTTGATACCCTATGAGCATATACAGGGGGACGTAATCCCCCTCAGGAACAGTCATAGGGGAGGGGAATAAGGGGAAAATGGGAAGGAGGGAAGAATGGGAGGATACAAGGGATAGGATAACCCTTGAGATGTAACAAGAATTAATAAAAAGAAAAAGAAAAAAAATTGCACCACCACTGAAAATGGCTGTGCAGGCTTCTCATGCATAATAACTTTTTAATTTTCACATTAATTCTAGGAGTAGGTGTTTGGGAATTTCAGAAAAATGTTCCAGTTTTTTCAAGCAATAATAAAATAATCCTAGAACAGGACTTCATCTTCATCTCCATATATAATGCTAATTATTAAACACCACTTGACACAGAACAAGGCACTCCAAAAAGACCTTCATATCACACTTTAGGTGCTAGAAATAAACTATAGGAGAGTAACAAATCTTCTTCTGGTTAGGAGAAAACTTAGGAAGCTGTTTGATGTGTAGTGATGGGGCAGATGTGAATTTTAATGTGGGCAGTGAAAGAATCACCTCGTCTCACACACACACACACACACACACACACACACACACACACACACACAC
>OU015742.1:24831531-24842782 GCA_907169655.1 Acomys percivali | reverse complement strand
ACAGAACCTAGCTGGGTCCATTCTTGCGGGCCCGCGACAGGACCTCCTATAATATAGGGAGCCTGGGGTTGACTTGCAGGGTCTATCTGCTGATCTAAAGTGACTTGAGAGCATTCGGGCTTTCACTGGCAGAAAGAGAAGATACAGGGGACTCCCGCCAGCAGCCTGAATCGCCATTGTCGCCAGCTGCCAGCACTAACCCCCAGGCACTCCCTAAACAACAGAACTTAGCTGGGTCCATTCTTGCGGCCCGAGACAGGACCTCCCATAATATAGGGAGCCGTGGGTCAACTTGCAGGGTCTATCTGCTGACCTAAAGTGACCTGGGAGTGTCCTGGCATATAGGGGCGTGGAAACTGCTGCCTCCTTGGATATTGCCAGTGGCCTGAAACCATACTGTCTCAGGCCCACCAGGCACTGATCCTATCATTTCCAACAGGCAGATCCTAGCTGGGTCAGCTCCTGCAGACCCAGCAAGAACTCCCAGATTCATGGGAGAGGCTGGAAGCTCCTAAAGAGTATAGAGGCAGAGCTAAAAGACAGCTACAACCCAGAAGATCTGATACACCTGTGATCTTGGCTACAAAGTAACAGGAAAGACAGGCAGTTGGGATCAACCTACATAACCAGAGAGCTTGTGTGCTGACCTTACTCTAGATCCCAAAACTGCTGATCTGAATTACAGCAATAAGGTGAAAAGGCCCAAACAGAAACCTACTTTGCATGACTCAGCCTGGTGCCTAAGGTGTTGAGAAAAATCTCCAGGAGTAGAACCTGAATCACCTGCCTGGTCCAGGGAAATATTCCCTGATCCCCACAGGTAAGGGCACCCTACCTATAATTAGACACCAACTATCCACTCCCAAACAGGGAAGGTCGCTACAAACTACCTCCCAACATCAGAGTCACCAAAATGACAAGGGGACAACGAAAGAACGCTAACAAAAACCAAAACAGGATGGCATCACCAGATCCCAGCAATACCAATGAAAACAACATGGAGAACCCAACAACAATTGATATACAAGAAAACTACCTCAAGTCCTTAGTAAGTAAGATGATAATGGAAGAAACAAATAAAATCTGTAAACAAATGCAGGAGGAGGCAAACAAGAGGGCTGAAGACTTAAAAGAGACATATAAAGAGGCATTTGAAGAATATCAGAAAAATACAAATATCCAGATGAAGGAAATCATTAAAACAGTTCAAGACCTGAAGATAAAAATGGAAGCTATCATAAAAGAACACATGGAAGAAAAACGTGATCGAGAAGCTTCAGAAAAGAAAGCAAGCATCTCAGAGGTGGCCTTATCTAACAGATTGCAAGAAATGGAAGAACAAATATCGGGACTTGAAGATACAATCACAGAACTGGAAACATCCGTCCAGGACAATGCTAAATCTGAAAATTTCCTGACACAGAGCATCCGTGAAATAAAAGACCACATGAAAAGACGAAACTTGAGAATAATAGGGATAGAGGAAAGAGAAGGCAACCGACTCCAAACCCCAGAGAATATCTTTAATCGAATAATAGAAGAAAATTTCCCCAATTTGAAGAAGATGCATACGAGCATACAGAACACCAAATAGAATAGACCTGAAAAGAAAATCTTCCCGCCACATAATAATAACAACATAAAATATACAGAATAAAGAAAAAATATTAAAAGCGGCAAGAGAAAAAGGCCGAGTAACATATGAAGGCAAACCTATCAGAATTACTCCTGACTTCTCAGAAGAGACCATGAAAGCCAGAAGGGCCTGGACAGAGGTTCTGCAAACCCTAAGAGAACACAGATACCAGGCAAGAATACTTTACCCAGTGAAATTATCAATAACCATTGACGGAGAAAACAAGATATTCCATGACAAAAACAAATTCAAACAGTACCTAGCCACAAATCCAGCTTTACAGAAGTTACTACAAGGAAAACTCCACCCCAAAGAATCAAACTACAACCAAAACTACATAGGAAATAGGTAACTATACCATCGCAAAATCACAACCTCACAAAATCTCGACTGTTACAAATACCAAAAATGAAGGGACTTAGCAATCACTGGACATTAATATCTCTCAACATCAATGGTCTCAATTCTCCAATAAAAAGACACAGACTAACTGACTGGATGCATAAACATGACCCAACATTCTTCTGCATTCAAGAAACACATCTCAACCACAAGGACAGACATTGTCTCAGAGTGAAAGGTTGGTGAAAAATATACCAAGCAAATGGTCACAAGAAACAAGCTGGGGTAGCCATTCTAATATCTAATAAAATAGACTTTCAACCAAAATTGATCAAAAGGGATGAGGACGGACACTTCGTTCTCATCAAAGGTAAAGTCAATCAAGAAAACATCACGATTTTGAACATCTATGCTCCTAATACAAGGGCTCCCACATTTGTAAAAGAGTTATTAACAAAGCTTGAACCACTCATTGATACCCACACATTAATAGTGGGAGACTTCAACTCCCCACTTTCACTCATGGATAGGTCCTTGAATCAAAAACTAAGCCGGGAAATAACTTCATTAACCAATGCCATGAATCATATGGATCTAACAGATATCTACAGAACTTTCCACCCAAATGCAAAGGAGTATACCTTTTTCTCAGCACCCCATGGAACGTTCTCCAAAATTGATCATATAGTGGGTCACGAAGCAAACCTCAACAGATACAAGAGGATTGAAATAATACCTTGTATCTTATCAGATCACCATGGTCTAAGGCTGGACTTCAACAACAACAACAGAAATAACAAAAGGCGTACTAACACATGGAAACTAAACAACTTTCTCCTTAATGACACATGGGTCATGGAAGAAATAAGGGGAGAAATAAAAGACTTCCTGAAATTCAATGAAAATGATGGAACAACATATCCAAATTTGTGGGACACATTGAAAGCAGTGCTAAGAGGAAAATTCATAGCACTAAGCACCTTTAAAAAGAAAATGGAAACATCCCACATAAACAACTTAACAACACATCTGGAAGCTTTAGAAAAAAAAGAAGCAGAAACACCCAAGAGGAGTAGACGCCTAGAAATAATCAAACTCAGGGCTGAAATCAATAAATTAGAAACAAAGAGAACAATCCAAAGAATCAACAAAACCAAGAGCTGGTTCTTTGAGAAAATTAACAAGATAGACAAACCGTTAGCCAATCTAACTAAAAGACAGAGAAACACTATCCAAATTAACAAAATCAGAAATGAAAAGGGAGACATAACAACAGACACCGAAGAAATACAAAGAATCATAAGAACCTACTTTAAAGGCATTTATGCCACAAAATTTGAAAATCTAAGGGAAATGGACAATTTTCTCGACCGATTCCATTTGCCAAAATTGAATCAAGACCAGATAAACAAATTAAATAGCCCTATTTCTCCTAT
This sequence comes from Acomys percivali, assembly GCA_907169655.1. Taxonomy (NCBI): domain Eukaryota; kingdom Metazoa; phylum Chordata; class Mammalia; order Rodentia; family Muridae; genus Acomys; species Acomys percivali. The sequence continues at coordinate 24,839,368 of OU015742.1, read as the reverse complement.
AGAAATAGAAGCAATCATTGATAGTCTCCCAACCAAAAAAAGCCCAGGGCCAGATGGTTTCAGCGCAGAATTCTACCAGTCCTTCAAAGAGGAGCTAATACCAATACTATTCAAGCTATTCCGAAAGATAGAAATGGATGGAATATTACCAAATTCATTCTATGAGGCCACAGTCACATTGATACCCAAACCCCACAAAGACGCAACAAAAAAAGAGAATTTTAGACCAATTTCTCTTATGAACATTGATGCAAAAATACTTAACAAAATACTTGCAAAGCGAATACAACAGCTTATCAAAGACATCATTCACCATGACCAGGTAGGATTCATTCCAGGCATGCAGGGATGCTTTAACATACGAAAATCCATCAATGTAATCCACCATATAAACAAACTGAAAGAGAAAAACCACATGATCATCTCTTTAGATGCAGAAAAAGCATTTGACAAAATCCAACACCCATTTATGTTTAAAGTTCTGGAAAGATCAGGAATACAAGGCACTTTTCTAAACATCATAAAGGCTATATACAGCAAACCAATAGCCAACATTAAATTAAATGGAGAGATACTCAAGGAAATCCCTTTAAAATCGGGGACCAGACAAGGCTGCCCACTTTCCCCATACCTCTTCAATATAGTTCTTGAAGTTCTAGCCAGAGCAATAAGACATCAAAAGGAGATCAAGGGTATCCAAATGGGAAAGGAAGAAGTCAAATTATCCCTATTTGCAGATGATATGATAGTGTATATAAGTGACCCCCAAAATTCCACCAGAGAACTCCTACAGCTGATAAACACCTTCAGCAAATTGGCAGGATACAAAATAAACTCAAAAAAGTCAGTAGCTTTCCTATATACAAATGACAAACAGGCAGAGGAAGAAATTAGGAAAACTACTCCCTTCACGATAGCCAAAAGCAATATAAAATACCTAGGAATAACCCTAACCAAGCAAGTGAAGGACTTATTTGAAAAAAACTTTAAATCTCTGAAGAAAGAGATTGAAAATGACATCAGAAGATGGTGGGATCTACCTTGTTCGTGGATCGGGAGAATTAACATAGTAAAAATGGCCATTTTACCAAAAGCAATTTACAGATTCAATGCAATCCCTATCAGAATACCTACAAAATATTTTGAAGATATTGAAAGAACAATCCTCAACTTCATATGGAGAAACAAAAAGCCCAGAATAGCAAAAACAATCCTATACAATAAAAAATCCTCTGGAGAAATCTCCATACCTGATCTCAAGCTGTACTATAGAGCAACAGTAATTAAAACAGCATGGTACTGGCACAGCAATAGGCTAGTGGATCAATGGAATCGAACTGAAGACCCAGAGATGAATCCGCACACATTTGGTCACTTGATTTTTGACAAAGAAGCCAAATCCATTCAATGGAAAAACGACAGCATCTTCAACAAATGGTGCTGGTCTAACTGGATGTCTACATGTAGAAAAATGCAATTAGACCCCTATTTGTCACCATGCACAAAAATCAAGTCCAAGTGGATTAAAGACCTCAACCTAAAACCAGAGATATTAACCCAATTAGAGGAAAAAGTGGGGAAGAGCCTGGAACACATAGGTACAGGAGACAACTTCCTGAATAGAACACCAACAGCCCAGGCCTTAGCATCAACAATTAATAAATGGAACCTCATGAGGCTGAGAAGCTTCTGTAAGGCAGGTGACACTGTCAAGAGAACAAAGCGACAGCCTACAGACTGGGAAAAGATCTTCACCAACCCTTCATCTGACAAAGGTCTAATATCCAAAATATATAAAGAACTCAAGAAATTAAACACTACCAAATTAAATAACCCAATAGAGAAATGGGGCTCAGAACTAAACAGAGAATTCTCAATAGAGGAACATCAAATGGTGGAGAAACACTTAAAGAAATGCTCGACCTCCTTAGTCATCAGAGAAATGCAAATCAAAACGACACTGAGATTCCATCTTACACCCATCAGAATGGCTAAGATCAATAATTCAACTGACACCACATGCTGGCGAGGATGTGGAGAGAGAGGAACACTCCTTCATTGCTGGTGGGAATGCAAACTAGTACAACCACTTTGGAAATCTATCTGGCGCTTTCTCAGAAAAATGGGAATAGGGCTTCCTCAAGACCCAGCTATTCCACTCCTTGGAATATACCCAGAAGATGCACTACCACACAACAGGGACATATGCTCAACCATGTTCATAGCTGCCTTATTCATAATAGCCAGAACATGGAAACAACCTACGTGTCCATCAGTAGAAGAATGGATAAAGAAACTGTGGTATATTTACACTATGGAATACTACTCAGCTATTAAAAACAAGGAATTTCCGAAATTTGTGGACAAATGGATCGAACTAGAAATTATCATAATGAGTGAGTTCACCCAGAAGCAAAAAGAGTCAAATGGTATATACTCACTTATATCGAGACACTAGGCCAAGGGGTACGCCCCCATGATAAACTTTACCTACCAAGAAAGTGGGTCAGAGGGGAGAAAATCCTATTGAGACTTTAGGGGTGAGAAGCCTGGAAGAATGAGGAAATAGAGGGATCCAGTGGGTCCTGGAAAAATACAGGCGGGTCTGGGCCCTCTACTCCTCCTCAAACTATGGCACCAGCCAAGGAAAATATAGCAGTAAACTTCGAACCCCTACCCAGTCTAGCCGATGGACAGGACATTCTCCACTGTTAAGTGGAGAAGGGGATCTGACTTTCACACAAACTCTGGTGCCCCATATTGGACCATGTCCCTTGGATGGGGAGGCCTGGTGGCACTCAGAGGAAAGATAATAAGTCACCAAGAAGAGACTTGATACCCTAGGAGCATATACAGGGGGAGGAGGTCCCCCTCAGTCACAGACATAGGGGAAGGGAGTAGAGGGGGAAACAGGAGGGAGGAAAGAAAGGGAGGATACAAGGGATGGGCTAACAATTGAGATGTAATATGAATAAATTAATAAATAAATTAATTAATTAAAAAAAAAGAAAATATAGCATACTAATTTTATTCTCTTACAAGTGTACATACAGTTTTCCCAACATCATTTGCTGATAATACTGCTTTATTTCCTTAAATGTGTACTTCTGCATCTTTGTCACATAAGGCTATATTTATATGTGTCATGTTTGTATCTCCTATTGTGTCCCAGTCTTCCTCATGGTTGTTTTTGTGTCAATGCCATGCTGAGGTTTTGTGTGTGTGTGTGTGTGTGTGTGTGTGTGTATGTGTGTGTGTGTGTGTGTATGTGTGTGTGTGTGTGTATTTTGAAATCTGGGATGGTAACTGCTCCAGCATTGTTTGGATCTCCAAGAGCCTTTATGGGTCTATATAAATTTTAGAAAATTTTTTGTACTTCACTGAAGAGTATCATGAAGATTTGGATTAGAATTGTGCTGAATGTAGAAATTGCATTTGGTAGGATGATCACGTTCTCATTATAAATTCTGTAAATAAATAACCATGAAAATTCTTTTCATCTAACCAGAATTAAATATATTGTAGAGTATTTGGACACAACATTATTAGATGTAAATTAATTGGGTCCCTGTTCACTGATAAACAATTATCAAAATAAAATTAAAATGACACAAAGTTACAAAATATATGCAAATGAATATTATTATACATAAGTTATATAAGTTTAAAATATTGCAAGGAGAAACTATGTATCAAATCAATATAGAGCAATATCTTATTTATAATTGCTAAGATGTCAATTTTCTTCAAATTTCTCTATATATTCATTATAAACCAACTAAAATATCAACAATGGTTTGTGCATAAAAACTTGAATAGAGTATCAAGTCTCTCCTTGGTAGCCTGCTATTCTTCCTCTGAGTGCCACCAGGCCTCCCCATCCAGGGGATGTGGTCAAATATGGGGCACCAGAGTTCGTGTAAAAGTCAATCCTCACTCTCCACTCAATTGTGAAGAATGTCCAGTCCACTGGCTAGATCTGGGTAAGGGGTCGAAGTTTACTGCATGTATTGTCCTTGGCCAGTGCCATAGTTTGAGCAGGACCCCTGGGTAGTCTATGAGCATATACAGGGGGAAGAGGTCCCCCTCAGTCACAGTCATAGGGGAGGGGAGTAAGGGGAAAATGGGAGAGAGGGAGGAATGGAAGGATACAAGAGATAACAATTGAGATGTAATATGAATAAATTAATAAAATATATTTTAAAAACTTGACTAGAAATTTAAAGAATCGAAATTGACACAATTTTTAATTAAAAAAAGAAAATTTCCTCATTTTTAGATACAAATTTAAGGTATCAATAAAGCTACAACAATTAAAACAGTACTATTTAAACAGAAGAATACTACAATAGAACTAAAAAATTGGTCCATGCATACATGATTAGCTAAATATGGACAGCTTTTCATACAGAGGGGAATTGATGGGAAAAGATGATGTTAGCCACAGTGTGCTGTAGATGATTTATTTGAGGTTTACTGCAATCTATTTACTTGGTAGAATATATGTGGGCACTAATTTTTACTTTTGTCTGTAGCTTTAAACTTGTTCAGACTCTTCCTCAACAAACTGACATCTTTTTCTTTCTGCTCTACTCTTTGATGAAAATGGCCCTGGATGACAGAACTGGTGACCAAGACACATCCCTCATTGATATCATATCTTGGAATCTCTTCTATTGATGCTTGAATCCAGTCTCACCCAAGTGAGGCCAAGAGAAATCAATGTCTATTTTAAACTTGTCTTCTCCCTTATAATCAGCTGGGAACCTATCCTACGGACTGTTACTACCTCCATTTAAAGAAGGTCTGTCAAGCTTAGTTGACCTACTCTAAAAAACTCACACTCATGCCTGGTGATCTGTTTCCATGATGATGTTTAACTCTTATCAAGGTGACAGTCAAGATCCACCACTACAGCCATGTTCCGAGAACAGTGGTTCAAATAAAAGAAGCAGAAAATACATCGACCCAGGCTAGTAATTCACATCTACTTCAAGTCAAAAAGCACAACTTGTATTTTTGCATCTCAAAAAAAGCAACAGAATTAAAAATGCATTTTAATCATTAAAACATTGTTGGCATGACAGAAACATGAATGTATCTCTTTAATCAATCACTTCTTTTTATTTTTTTTTAATTAAAGGATATTTTATGATGTAGAGAGTCTAGAAATAATGTAAATGATTGCAATGGGACAATGTAAGTGTAAAACCAGAAACCAGAAGTGTATTCTGCCATTGAAAAGTTTCTATTATAAAGAGAACAACAAAGATTCTATAAATAGATATTTTTATAACCCTGAGAAATCAATCTACCACATTTTATATTTAATCATCAAAGCAATAAACTCTTAATTGATAACAAATATTTAGGTCCCATTTTATTTTTCCTAATTGTAATTTATGTTTCTCATATTTTATTGGTCTTAGCTTTGAGTATTGCTAGGGTAACAGGCCCAGTGTCTGTGGTAAGTATGCAAGCCATGTCAGAATATGGACAATGGTCTTTGCTCCACAAAGTAGAAGCACAATTATATAGATTGTCATAATTTGAAGCTTACATGCAATTACAATAGGAGACTTAAATGTTTCAGGTCACCCATGTCTGAGAATAATGTGGTTTTTGTCTAAGATGTGTCCTTATTCCTCTACCTCTGTAATTCTCCCTGCTGAGTTTTTCCCATTGCAATTTTTTTTATTTAGTTGTTTTTTCTTTTAATTTGTCCATTTTCATCCCAATTGTAGCTCCTTCACTCATTGCCTCCCAGTCCCACCCTCCCTCTCCATCCCTCCTTCCCTCCCTAATACCTCCTCCCTTACCTAGTCCTCAGAAAAGGGAGCCCTCCCCCCCCTAAAATCTTACCTTAGCCTATCGAGTCTCATTTAGACTGCCCATATCCTCTTCCTCTGTGGCCTGGCAAGGATGCCACTCCAGGCAGAAGTGATCAACATGTGGGGGCCAGAGTCCATGTTGAAGCAGACCCTACTCCCTGTAGTATGGGAGCCACAAGGAGACTGTGCTGCCTATCTACTACATCTGAGCAGAGGATCTAGGTCCTCAGTGTGCATGGTGCTTGGTTGGTGCAACGGTTTCTGCAGCATCACCTCCTCTGCCCAAATTTGTTGGCTCCATTGGTCTCACTGTGGAGCTCCTGACCACTCCCGGTCCTTCTATTTCTCAACTTTTCCATAAAACCCCCAGTGTGCCACCCCTAAGTTTGGTAGTGTGTCTCAGAATCTACTTGGATCTCCTGTTGGGTGGACTCTTTCAGAGGATCTCTATGGTAGGCTCCATTTTTTCCTTCTCTTCAACTGCTTCCAGTATCTATTCTGTTTTTACTTCTGAATGATAATTGAGTTTTCTCCCTAGCGTCCTCCTTGTTATTTAGTTTATTTAGGTCTGTTTATTGTACTGTGGTTATTATGTACTATGTGGCTAATATCCGCTAATGAGTGAGTATATATCAAGAGTGTTTTTCTGGGTCTGGGTTGCCTCACTCAGAATGATCATTTATTGTTCTATCCTCTGACCAGAAAATTTCAAGATCTCCTTGTTTTCAATAGTTGAATAGTACCCCATGTGTAAGTGTACCATAATTTCTTTACCCATTCTTCCATTGAAGGACATCTACGTTGTTTCCAGATTCTGACTATTACAAAAAAAAAAGTTGCTATGAACATAGTTGAGCAAATGTCCTTGTGTGGTGGAGGATTTTTCAGTATACATGCCTAAGAGTAGTATAGTTGGGTCTTGAGGTAAAATAATTCCCAATTTTCTGAGAAAGCACAAAATTGATTTCAAAAGTGGTTGTAAAGTTTGCTCTCCCACCAGCAATGGAGAGCTTCCCCTTTCTTCACACCCTGGCCAGCATATGCTATAAATTGAGTTCTTTTTCTTTTTTCTTTTTTTAAAAATTAATTTTTAATTCAAAGTAGAATTCAGTTAAAATACTATATACAATCCAACAATATACTTAAAAATCCAAATTAACTCTACTTATAAAAGAAATATGCACTCCATTTTCACAAACATATATTTTTCAACGAACAAAACAAGCAATAATGATGGAAACACACATATTGAGAGAATATTTAGTAAGAAACTCAATCTCAATCATAGAGGCCTCCAAATGATCTTATTGATTTGCTTTGGGATGATCCCCTTCCAACATGAGAGTTCTTTAGTATAGAGGAGTCCTTTGAAGTCCATTAATCTTGGTCATAGTGCTACCAATACTACAAGCACTTTCATAGCTAAAGGCAGCAACTCTTTGACAAGGTGACATCTGTATATCTTCATTCATGCCATACCAAGAATGGCATCTAATAATAATTCGTAGGGGTTCTGTAGCCACCAAGAAGCATTGACTATGCCTAGACATTCATGTCTCAGCAGTCTCAAAGCTATTCCATATAATGTCATTAGCAATAGAAGTTACCTGCTTGTTCTGCAGTTTAAATTCTTCACATCCCAATTGTATCCCTCCCTCATCCCCTCCCAATCCCCCTCACTCGCTAATCTCCTCTCAGAAAGGGGAGCCCTCCTCCCCTAACATCTGACCTGAGCCTATCAAGTCTCATCTGTACTACCTGTAGCATCTTCCTCTGTAGCCTGGTTAGGCCGCCTTGCTAGGGGGAAGTAATAAAATTTCAATGGCCAGAGTGCATGTTCAAAGTTGTCTGTACTCTCCACATTGTGGGACCAAGTAGGAAATGTGCTACTACATCTGAGAAGAGGGTCTAGGTCCACATCATACATAGTCCTTTGTTGATGTACCAGTCTCTGTATTGTAGTGTAGTTATCATGTATTATGTGGCTAATATCTTCTTATGAGTGA
>OU015742.1:24810365-24825873 GCA_907169655.1 Acomys percivali | reverse complement strand
GAAAGAAAGAAAGAAAGAAAGAAAGAAAGAAAGAAAGAAAGAAAGAAAGGCCATAGCTTCCTATCTCAAACTCAGAGAATTTTTTTTACCTGGTATAAAATGGGGTGAGATTCAATTTCAAATATAATTAAAGCTTGAATTTTTTTTACCTATTACAAAACACTGTAATAATCTTGTAACAGTGGAAAATTTAATTATCAAATGAAGGAAATACTTAGCTACTTAATAATCATAAGACACCTTTTCAAGCAAGAGTAGACAGAAATGTCATAGACTTTCATCCACAATTTCCTCATCTTGGGAAAGAAAAACATCCAGAATATCAGTTCAACAGAAACAATATCCACTTGCTTTATGAATCTCACAATCCACACTTAGCTAATGACTAGTTACATAACAACACAAAAAATAGGTTGAAAGTTATTGCACAAAAGCTTATTATTTAGACTCCTATATAGATAGTTAATCAAGGAAATTATACATTATTTCTTCATTTGCTTAAAATAGTTTATAAAAGTATCTACCTAAACTAATGTTATTTTTTGTAACAAATAAAAAAAATGAACAGAAGGCATATAGACATCACTTGTATTATTCTTTTTATATTACATTTTAAAATAAATTTTCTTTATTCTTGAAATTTTTGTGTGTATGTATGAAATGAAGCATGCTGCTACCTATCCCCATTTCTCTACACCAAATCCCTCCATCCCCACCCCATACACACTCCTTCTCCCATTTTTAAATCGAGCCTCTGTATGTTATTCTTATTAATCATAAATTTTGATTTTGAGTAAGCTGCTGATATGAGTTGACTTATACTATTAGCTTGAAAAAATCCTTCTGTTGTCTGTTTCTTAATTTATAACTTGCTTTGAAACTTGAAGAGTCTTCACTGAAGCACAATTCTAAACTCAACTGCAATGATATAAATGCTAATGGGGGAGCTAAATGACATTGTTAGCTACAGCTCATTTTGCAGTTATACTTAGGGGTAGTGACACACGGGCCTGTCTGTCAGACACTTAATGGGAATCCCTGAAGCAGAACTAGATGTGATACACCCCAAACAAGGATCCCTCACCAAGGTGACTTTCTATACTTAGAAACTGACACCTCTATTTTATGACTATTGTTTACAGTGAGAGATATTCTTTTTTTTTTTTTTTTTAATTTTACAGACCACTCCAACCCTTCAGTCAATGTTAAATGACTGTTTTCAGATCTTATTGGCAGAATATGGAAGCATTTTTGGCCTTTGACAAGATACCCCTAAGCCTATAAACATGACTGCTGTATGTGCCTCTTTGATGTAAGCTAAATTAAACAAGGCAATCAGTTAAGCAGTTCTATCTAGATGTAAAACTATAAGGAAACCAGTGTGAACATCTCACGACACCCCCACCAAGAAACGCTGGTTGATGATCTACCAAGGGAGAAGTTGTGCTTGATAACAAACAAAAAACGTTATAAAGATCATCTTCCTAAATGTATTGTGAAAACTTCTCACAAAGCAACACCTACTCCACGAGCTGCCTCTCATTTCCATCCAAGCATGTCTTCTCAAAAAAAAAAAAAATGTACCTTGAACAGATATTTCTCAAATCTCTGGTGCCTGGACCTCTGTGTTATCAGGGAGAGTGTGCCAATTGTCCTACTCAAAAACAATGAATCTTTGTCAAGTAATTTAGAACATGTGCCCTAATCAGAATGACAAAATGCCACAGGATCGTTTGAAAAAAAAAATTGTCCAATAACATGTCTGCCATTTTCACAATTTAAAACTCAAGATATATACATAAAATATGTGTTTCAGATAACATTCAGAAGAGTAACTCAAAATAACTCATGCCTACTTAAACATTAAGTATATTTATCTGAAGTTAAAATATACTGGGTTGTCTGATATTATATCCACTCTGTGGAAGTATGCTGTGTTTTGTTCCCGTGATGAATGTGGTACCCATACAACGGTGTACTAGTTTCCACACCACCAAAAACCATGTTTAATGTCTGAAGACTGCTCTTGCCACTGCATGGCATGAGTTGATGCACATCAATACGTTTGCCTAATGTTTATGCATAACACTGCCACTTAATTTGAGAAAATTGTTTCCTTTCTTTCACTTTTGATGACAATTATGCACAAAGGGACATTTCTAGAAAAGAATTGGTGGTGTTATGGTATTACTCAGATGACCTCAGTGTGAAAGGAACTTCTCTCCTTCTTGATGGTCTTTGCAGCATTATCTGCCTCACTGGTCCTCAGGTCTCTCAGACTCGCAAACACTTTTGGGTGAGATTCCCACATGGAACTAGATGCATGGTCCAGTTTCCTCACTAATCTTTCTTTTCAAAAAGAGAAACTTCTTGTTTTCATTAGTTGTGTTCTACTGTACTTGGGCTAAATTATTTTGGCTGTGGAGTGACTGGAGACAAGATCACTATTGTCACATGTCTTTGTTAGTTTCACAGGCTGTGTTCACTGTTCATTAAAGTGGCAACCCAGGACACTTCTTTGGCGTTCATATGAAACTGGATGTAAGAATAGAGATAAACATGGCTTTGCTTTGACTTTTGGGCTAACGTTCTACTAGCTGACATGCATGCTTTAAAGGCAAGAAGGAAGCAATGGACTCAGGCCCACAGAATTCTTCATCCTTAAATTAGTTCCCATTACTTAGGGCTTCAGATTGACAGAAAGAGAAAATAATACTGAAGATACAACTGTGGCAAAAGCTGATGGACAATCTTCTGACTCTGAGTCACTGTTCTGTAAGATACAATGTGTGTCTTAAAGCAGAAGCCAAAGTACAGGACATTTTGTTTTGCTTTGCACCCAGATGTCAAAAGAGGAAGATTGAACCATTTTCTTTTATTTCTGTTTTGCTGGCTAAGCCACTGGAAGAGCCTGCATTCCCCACGTCCATGATCTTGAGCTAAATGCATGAGGGCATCTTGAAGCTTCTTAGCAAATGCTTTCAGGGTTCACATGATTGGGGTGCTTCTGCACTTTCATTTCACTTTCTGTACAATGGTGGGAAGGTAACACGAATTGATGGGAGGTAATTAATCCTTATTGTTATAAGCCATTGTGCAAGTGGTACAGAAGTGACACTACTTGGATACAGGAATTCCTTTTTTCACTAGTCATACCGCTGAGATCTACAACTATGTGGTTAACATAAGATCATCAAGAACCCAGACACCATGGGATGAAGTGTTCGCACAACAGGTAAGAAACACCATTTGGCTGATGGGCTAGCAGATGTCATGAGCAAACTCTAATGCTGCTGTTCTGGGTCACAAACACTTTGGGGGGTCAGATGACCTTTCACCGGGGTTGCATGTCAGATAGCCTGCATATCAGATATTTACATTAAAATTCATAAGAGTAACAAATTATAGTCATGATGTAGCAAAGAAATAATTTTTGCTGGAGGTCATCACAACATGAGGATCTTTATAAAAAGGTGTCAGCATTAAGAAGGTTGAGAGCACTGCTCTAATGTGTTTGGCAAAGCTGCAGGTGAAAATTTTCATCTCCAGTACATGGATACATTATTACTTTTCTTCATTTATTGTTTTATGCCTTAATGTTTGTCTTCTGATATAAAATGTCAGAAAACATTTTAGATTTTAGAAAAAAAGATCAAATTGATGCCATCCCGTTTTACCTACTACAGCCCACAATTCCCTGGACCAGGTCATCATAACTTTATCTTGAAGATATTTTGCTCATGTTGTATTGGCCACAACACCCTGGGCATTTCAGAAAATGCATTTGTGGCTTCAGGAAAATCTGGGTAGAAATATATGTTTTCACAGGTTTACAATCCAGTTTATAATCCACTCTTAAGAAGGCTCATCTCTGGAGGGGAACCAGATAATATATCTAAAATTATTGGCAGTATTGTAAGAAAAAATCCCTGTGTGTTCTTTATGAAGGACCAATGAAAGCATGGTTCCTTACAGAAACAAGTGTGCGTAGTTGGATATAATTGAAGTACCTATTCAATTTTGAGGATAGTTAGGTACTCTAGCAAAGGAAATTTTGTACATAAGTATGACATGGCTTTTTCTTTGAAGTCTCTGTAGTATAAAAGAGGAGTGATTTCAGCTGCATCCATAAGTATGTACCCTTTTCTCTGCTCATCCTCATGAGACAAAATGAAAGCTTGATAAAAAAAAAAAAAACTAAAAAAGCATGTCAAACAGAGAAAGTGGTGGACTATTTTGAGAAGCAGTTGTGAAATAAAATATGTTCCCCTAAAAGGATTATTAGAGAACATTCCATAGCTCTACATGGAATGATTCTAGGGTCTTTGTTGGATAAGAGAGAGCTTAGACAATTGTGTGTGAGGAGTGTTATTTGTGTGTTAAATGCACAGTATCTCCAACTTCTAAAAGTATTCTTACAATTTCTGTCCCAAGGTGAAGCCAACAAATCCCTTTTTACTTTTCTCATGACGTTCAATAATGTCCTCTCAAAATTAGCATCATTGCTAAATTCCCCATGATCTACAAAAGAAAACATACATGATACAGAGGATGAACTATTTTAGCAAGTAAATAATTAGGAGGTACAATTTAGTCCATAATATTACATTAAATAAAAATCTACCAAGAAGTTACAGATAAGCTTATTAAGCACAAAATAATTTGTGCTGTGCCCATGGTGGTGCCTCCTTATACACCTTTGGTGGTAAATATTTGTAGTGAATAATTCTCAGAGAACTGTTGGTGTATTTATCATGGATATTCCTTAGAGACCTTTGTTGATATATCTGTAGTAAATTTCATGGTGAAAAACCCTACCATTATTTTTACCCAAAATTCACAGAGCAGCCACTCAACATATTTTCATTATGAATTTATTTCAGTTTCAGAATGAAGCGAGGATATGAGAGGAATTCTTCATTTTGTCAGGAGACGGTTTGTGTTTGCTTGCAAGAATCATTCAGTATTTGACATCTCAAAAATTACAGTAATTTTTATTAGAAAAATATACCTTACATCAGAAAGTTAAGTAAAAATTAAGATAGAGAAAAATAAACTTATGTATAAAATATAAAAAAAATGAACAGGCATGTTGACACACCCCTTTCTTTCTGTTACTTCAGAACACATATTTGTGGGTGTTTATCTCATTATTACAAAGAATTGTGTCACTGCTAATTGATACTTAAAAGCTCCAGAGTTACCCATATGGAATAATTTTATTATGTTTAACTTTTTTCTGTGTTTCAGGAATCCATTTGTATTGCCACTTGTATTGATATTTAGTTGTGGTATGAATATGCCAAAATTTGATTAAGACATTTTATTTCTTCTAGATATGACAATTATGAAACAGGTTTTAAGATATATGTGTACAGGTATTGTAATAAAATGTTTAATTTCTCTCAAGTGTATAAATGGGAGTGGAATTTTTGAATCACAACAACAAAAAATAACTAGCAGCATAGAAATGCTCTTTATCTTGATTAAGGAGTTGACTAAAAATGTATGTAAAAATTTTAAGGCTCATCCAAGTTTGCACATAAAATTTGAACACTTTACTGATATCACCAACACTTTAAGCAAAATAGTATATGAGATGTGCTTTTCACTAGTTTACTCACACATGGAATAGTTTATTCATAATATGAAATTTTAAGCACAGGCTATCAGTCACATTTATATAGTGTTTTATGTTGTTTAGAGTTTTTATGAACTTTAATATAACCTTGGATTTTAGTGGCAGCTTTATTCACCATATAGAGGAATTATGATTACCACCCATTTGTAGATAAAGACCATGAGACAGGCAGGGATGGGATGGATTAGGCAAGTCACACAGCAAGAATTATCAGGAGAGGGAAGGATCATTGGTTCAGTGAGATCAGTGGCACCAATATTCATACTGTGATGTGCCTCAAAACAGGACTTCCACCCAATCTTGATATACTGCCGGAAGCAGGTGGAGAGTGGAACACATGTTATGTAAAGACTTCTTTGTCATAGTAAGACTCAACAACTCTACCCCTTGAGGTAGTACTGAATGGAAGATGTGCATTTCCACAGCAATTTCTGTTTCACTAAATGGAATTGTTGGGAGACCAATAAATAGAAGACAAAAATCTCTCCATTTACTAAATCAAAGAGCTAGAGCATCCCATCATATAGCCATGCTCAGACCACAGGTTTATTTGCCATGTGCAGCTTTTCTTCATAACAATGTCATCATGAATTTATTGCATTACTGTCTGGTCATAAATTTTATGTCATGGGAGTCTGAGAAAGAGCATTATTTCTGTATCTTTCTCTCATCTTTCTATATATTTTTGTTCTGGTTTCATTATATCCTTAGTGACAATGTACAACAGACTTCAATGGAGGAACCACACTGTATCAATCATTAAACCCTGTCCAATGTCATGATTACAGTTTACTTCCCTTCATTTGTGCAGTGAGGTTTTGTTTGTGATATATGTTTGTGTACATGTGCTCATAAGTATGTGTGAGTGTATATGCATGTGCATGTGTGTGAGTGTGTGAGTGTGTGTGTATGTGTATGTGTTCATGAGCATACGGAGGCCAAAAGACAATGACAGGAATCTTCCTCAATCACTCTCCACATTATTTATTAGAATTTCTCTCACTGAATCTGAAGATCACCAATATAGACAGGCCAGTTGGTCACGAAGAACATCAGGGGGTCCTGGTGTCTGTCTCAGCAGCACTGAGATTATAGACAGATACTGCTAGGCTTGGCTTTTCATTTGGCTGCTGCTGATGTGAACTCAGCTTCTCATGCCTGGCCAGCATCTCCCTAGACCCTGTAGTGAGTTTTATAAGAAACAAGTGAGATGAGGACTCTTTGTCTCTGCTCATACCCGTTGGCAAGATTTCTCATTTAGAAGCATTCATGTAACATTCAGTGTTTTACCCTCCAACATCCACTAATGTTTCCTATATCCATGTGTCTATATAAGCTAACACAAAATACTCCATATGTAAGATAACTTCCTTGGGTGGGACCCGTGGGATGCCGTAGAATACTGACTAGTATTCTATCAGGATGACAGCAGACTAATTTGTTGCTTTAATGAAGACAAAACTTATATTTCTATTCTTTAAGATTCAAAATATTAATTATAATCTAAAAACTCAAAGTTTACATGGTCCAAGTTAAGTCAGTTTATTAGAAATACTGTTCAAAATGACCTACTCTATCCTCAGAGAGCCTTATATAGTTTCAACCTACCAGTGTGTGACATCCGTTCCAGCAACAACATAATATCCTATCTCCCAAACATCCTCTATATTGATTGGCTATCCATGGCAATATTTAATTCAATTTAGAGGACATTATAAACCATTTCCTACTCTGTAAATATTTCCACTTGTTATTCTTGGTTCTTCATTGTTTGTTTTAAACACAGTGTGGCAGTACCTGTGTTTCCCTTGACCTCTACCAGGAGTTGATCTTTAATAAGAGTTACTCTCTCTTGCTTTTTGCAAGGACTAACATTGGTTCCTTATGTTAATCCAGGTTTCAAATCTGAGCTAAGAAATTTTATTTACCATATACTCGTAATAGAAAATGAAAGCACTAAGGACAATACAAGCAGTAAACATCAAGCCCCTACTATGATCTAGGCAATGGACAGGACATTCTCCACAGTTGTGTGGAGAGCAGGGACTGACTCTGACATGAACTCTGGTGCCCCATATTTGACCACTTCCCCTAGGTGAGGAGGCCTGGTGCCATATTCTGTATGTCTCTGATATTTTTGAAGACCTTATCTAACTATTTTACCTTATCTTCTATATTTGCACCTAAGATATATATTCTTGTGACAAAAATAGACTAGTAATTGATATGACCATGATTTGATCAACTAACAGTTAACTTGTATAACATATTTATCCTAAACAGCCTGCAATAGCACTTTCAAAGTATTAGAAGTAAACCTTATATTATAATTGAGTTATATGGGTAGAATATGGGTAGAGAATATGAGAAGAATAATCTTACATTTGAGTTCTATACCACTGTATCTAAATTTGCACTTTTTTGAATTTATATTCAAAATTCTATACCAGTGAATTAAAAAATAACCTTGTGAGTGTGACAATTGAGGCATTAAGTTGAGGGGTAGATTCACTAATCTACTTCTTGTTCTATCTTTCCTATATATTTCTATATCCCCCTTCTTCCTTTACAACCCCTATCTCCAAACCTAAGAATGGAAGATAAAGGAAAAGAGAGACATCGCTGAGTCTAACCTTGTTTTCTTTCTAAATAAGGCCAATAATAACTTGTAACCAACTCCCATTGAAAATAAACCTCTATATCCCAAGAAAGCAACCAAAAATCTGCTGGACACTCCCCTCTCTTAAAGGAAATGTGGCATTGTTCTCTTAAGGTTTACTCCACCTTGTTTGGGACAAACAGTACCTTTGTAGGGCTCCAAATAATATTGGAGAAATAGTTAAACAAGCTAGGAAAAGCATTTGTGGTCCATTTTCTAAACCTTGATCAATTCCAGGCTTAGTTAGAGTCCTGTGTGGGACAGTCTGAAATGTTGGTATTTGAAAATTTCAAAGTCAAAATGAATGAACTGTGAACACAGGTTACCTGGAAATCATAACCACACATTTCCCATTTCCATAGCCATTTGCTCATTCTTTTGTTCCCAAGACCACCACATTTTCCTGTAGAATTCGGCAGCCGACTATGTTTTGAAGCAGTTATATTCATTCATCAAAGATCGCTTTTGTACTCCTGTGTTTCCTCAGTTCTTTCACTTTTTGTTTTTTTTCTCAAATATATGCAAAATTCTCTCTTTTGACTGTTGCACATTAATAACTTTATTGCTTATATAAACTACAGAACCAACCAAAGGAAAGCAACCTCAGGTTCCCAAGCATAATTTAGATCCATCATTGCTTGTATTCAGAGTTTTCCTGCTTTATACCTACCTGGATTTATCTGATATTAGCCTTCCCTGTTCAATGGATGGTGTTTCCTCTTTCTCCATAGCTCATTAATAAGCCTGTTCCATGAAGTATTCTTTGTCTTGGATACTTCCTCACTTGAGAATATATATATTTTTTTAGTCTGTGATATATTTATTTAATCGGTTGAGTCATACAGTCTCTCCTGTTTCAAAATTCCTACACAATTCTTTATAGACCTTGAAGGATCAATTCTTTAAAAATAGGATAGTTGGTCAGTGAAGCTGAATAGAAGACCTGGAAATGAATCCACACACCTATGAACATTTGATTATTAACAAAGAAGCCAAATCCATACAATGGGAAAAGATAGCATGTTCATCAAACAGTGCTGGTCTAACTGGATGTTTCCATGTAGAAAAATGCAAATAGATCCATATTTATCACCATTCACAAAACTAAAGTCCATGTGGATTAAAGACCTAACTTAAAACTGGACACTTGAGAATATTTTAAGATAAAATTTGGAATGCACTGAATTAATTCATGTATATCACTCTCTTTCCAGTCAAGGCACAGCCTTTCTACTCTCTTTCTTTTCTTAATCTGTGAAGAGATGTATAAGCTTATTCTTCCACTTACTCTGTTCCTTATGTTACCTATGTTTACACCACACTCCAATATAACTCTTGGTGCATTTATGATAGTTCATTTCAGCAGATTCAATAACCACTTGGGGGAATAATAGTTTATTTATCCAAACCATTTAGTATACATTTTTGTTAAAGTTTTCTTCTTTGAAACGAATTCTGTGTTTGCCTGTAGCTCATTGTTTTCCCCCTCCAGTTGTTCAGAATTCAGAACAACACACATTAATGGGAGATATTTTATGCTCCTGGATCTCCTCATTTCTCTGTTCATAAAAAAATAAAAAACAACAAAACAAAATAAGATTCCATTGAATTATGTGGATGCAAATTGAGTCTATATATAGATACTTCAAATTTGTGGTTTCATCTGATTATTTGTCTCAAAGAGTCAGAATCAATCCAAACTACCTTCCAGGCAATCTCTCTAATATATGCTTTAGAAAGTATATTAGATGCCCTAGGACTTGGCCATGTCACCTTTATATAAAATAGATATACACAGTATATAAGTAAGTGTCTAACAGATACAAGATGATATGTGAGTTCTGCCAAATTCATACAATATAACACCTTGTATACTGTCTCTAACCATATGAATCACCAGGACACACAGTTTATTGATCAGGAGAAGCACAGCATATGAGAGCACATAATGTATTAAAACAGGTTCTGAAATGGGTAAAATTAAACATGCTGGTGGATATTTAAAATGTGAGTAGAATCCTTGATTCTATTTTGATTCTTCATCTGAGTCTTATGCAAAGGACATCTCAGTTTGCTAAAATATTAAAATTTTTAAAAATGAATATTTAAGCAGACCAAAGAAAATATATTGCAAGGAATTACAAGACTTTTTGAAAGCTCTTCCAGAAGAGATCAATGGCTAGGGTTACATGCCAAGTTAAAAAAAATACAGTTATTATCATAAAACATAAAACTGTCCTGTTACCTATAAAGTATATACATCATCAGGAGTCTTAAACTAACCAAAGATAGAATTTAAATTTTATACTACTAATTATAGTAGTATGTATTTTAAGATGAAAAGGGGCGAATCTTTCCATAACAGATTTTAAATCAGCATTATCCTAAGTCTGACAGTCAAACTGACCAAAAAAGTATAAGAAATTCTAGAAACAGACTTACACAGTTAAGCAAATTTTATAGAGAAAAGAATTAATTGCTTCTGGCTATGTAGAAACTGTTGATTCTTCTGCAAGAAAGTTGGTAACCCTATAATAGATAAAATGGATGAAATTCTTCAAAGTGGGCAAAGGACCAATCCCACTCACCCACATTATGATAGAGAGGGAGACAGTGAAGATGTTGGTAAAACCCCACAGCACATCATTAAGGCCTTCAGGTAGGGAAGAATTTCTCTTGAAAGATTAAAGAATTAAAAATATTGCTAAAGGTTAACCACATGAAAATTATCCTTTGCAGTTAAAATGAACCAAAGTGAATGTAAAGGTTAAAAAAAACACAAACTGAAAGAATTATTAATATAAATTTAATTATAGATAATAATGTAAAGTAAGATTTCATACATATACATATATATAATACATATGCTTTGTGGATCATAGCAAACCGCTGTTCACAATCAGTAGTAATACAAATAAATATCTCTTCACAAAATATTGAAAAATTGCCTAATAAATCCAAAGATACCCTGAACTTGGTTTAACCATCCCACAACTACATGCATGTCTTCTGTGCTACCGGAAACAGGTCAAAGGATGTTCATATGAGCAGATTTATAATGGTGAAAACGGGAAACAACCCAAACATCCTTTAAAAATATACTAACTGAACTGCATAAGAATATGATGGCACATAATGCATGAAGGAAGGAACGAGAAGGGTCCACAGAATCTCTGTCATGGGTGGTTCTCTGTGGCGTTAAAAAAAAGGTAGAAAAACTCAAGTCAGAAAAGGATGTGTTCAACAGTGTCAGTTTATGTTGCCAGGTGATCCAATGAGGAGAACAGTGCAGGACCAAGGCAGAGCCTGTTACTGAACCATTCACCTTCCCTGTCTCTGTTGCTATGCAACTAGTAGGTGCTTGTTTAATTACAATATTTTCATTTACTTGTTTGATTGCCTTTGCTTTTTTTAAACAGTCTTGTGCTGTTTTCTACCATCAAGAATTCATTATACAGCTTAGAGATTCTCTTGTCTTAGCCTCTCAAGCAGTAAGATTATATGCCTGTAAGACTACATCTGACTTTACTGTAATATTTTGATTCATCTACATCATATTTTACACACACTTAAAAAATCTTTGCTACTTAATATAGTCAAACTTGGAAACATGATGACTTTAAACATGACCAGGGCAATTCCTGTAGGAAGATGATTATTGCAGTGCTGCTAACTCTACTTCAAGGGATCACTCCCAAAAAGTAACAGGAGGCAGTTTGAAAATTAATACATTCCTTTAACTGTGTAGCAAGGACATTGATGAAAACTTCTCACTCCTGATAGAAGAGGAAGTGGTGCCACGTGTAGTGAAGACTAAGTGTGTCTGACCTTGGGATGAAGATGAGGAAAGAGACAGAGCTGCAGTGGCTCTTAAGATGCTTGATACAGCCACACTTCTCACAGGTGAAAGTCATACCCACAGCCCTGTACCCTGAAATCTTATTTGCTCTGTGATTTGAAAAATTCCTGATGGAAGTGGCATTAGAGGAACACAAGGGACAGGACTAAAGAAAGACCAGACAGGTCACCTCTGTTTTAGCAGCCTGTTTGAGAGATAAAGAAGAAATAAGCCATTGCATTAGGAAATAACTTGGAAAGAGGGAAAACTACATCATCTCACATCCTAAACCATTCAGAAATAAAGAGCGTTTCAAGAAGGTACTTTTCAAAAGAGAAATAAAGATTAGTTGGTATAGGGGAAAACTATGTGTATCTGGTATTTAAATGATTAATCAAAAACCAAAAAAAAGTCTGCAGAATTGTACTATAAAGGAAAATTTATAAAACTTAGAAGCTGAAAATGTTAGTCCAACCTCACTGTGTCCATTGCATGAATGTGGCTTCATCATGGAGAGTGTGACCATCTAACCATCCATCACTGCTGGCATCCCAGAGGGCACACTGCAAGGTGCAAAAGCTGGAGCTGCAAAACTCATGGGCCCAGCATCAGAGGCTGCACAGCCTTTAGCCAGGCAAAGTGGTGGTGCACGCAGGTAATACCTGAGTCCTGTCTCGGGAGGCCAAGGCAAAAGGATCTGGAGCTCAAGGTCAGCCTGGGCTACAGAGTGAATTTCAGATCAGCCTGGGCTATATAACAAGGCAATGTCTCAAAAAGGGAGAGGAGGTGTGAGGGGAAAGAGAAGAAGAGGAGAGAGAGAAAGAAAAAATGATAAAGAGGGAGAGGAAAGAGAAGAAAGAGACGGTTAAGGAGGAAGAAGACAAGGAAAGAGGCAGGAGGGGACTGAGATGGAGGAGAGAGACTTAAAGGGTAGGGAGAAGTGAGAAGAGAGGGAAAGAGGGACAAAGACAAGCATGAAAGAAAGGAGTGAGTGTGTGAGTGAGTGTGTGAGTGAGTGTGTGAGTGAGTGAGTGTGTGAGTGAGTGAGTGTGTGAGTGAGTGAGTGAGTGAGTGAGTGTGTGAGTGAGTATGTGAGTGAGTGAGTGAGTGTGTGAGTGAGTGAGTGAGTGTGTGAGTGAGTGTGTGAGTGAGTGAGTGAGTGTGTGAGTGAGTGAGTGTGTGAGTGAGTTTGTGAGTGAGTTTGTGAGTGAGTCAGTGAGTCAGTGAGTCATTGAGTGAATGAGTGAGCAAATGAGAGAGGAAGAAAAGGAGGAAGAGAGGGAGAGAGAAAAAAGAAAGGAAGGAAGAATATATCACAGCCTCACTTTTCTGTTTATATTGGTTGGGAAAGAGAGAATAGTAAAGTTTTAAAGGGAAGGGTGATACTCTACACAACTCAGTTTTGGTAAGAAGTGTCAAAACAATCAAACTAACTAACTAAATAATTGCGGTCAATTTTAATTTACAAAATCTTAAAATAATTAAAAATAACAATATTGAGAAAAGAAATAGAAAATGTGAATACTGTGATGAAAATGTGGCCAGTCTTGCAGAGAAAGTTGAGTCAATACCATAAAAATACAGGCTAACATTTTCATAGACTTGAAATCATACAAAGAGCATGGGCTGAGGCCATATGCTAGACAGAATTCCAGATTCAGCAAGTCAAAAAGCCCATGCAATACTCAGAAGATATGTACGCTAAAAGTCACTTGTTTATCTTAAGCTCAAAATTTAACTAGGCATCTTTTGTCTGACAATCCATCTAAGCAAGGCTTAAGAAATCTACTAGAGACACGACGCTAGTCAACCAAAAGATAATTAAAGCCTGGAGTAAAACATCTGGCAGTAAGCACTGAGCTCACTTAATAGGATGACAAGATAAGGCAGATATGCAACTACTTTATCAATATAGGATGCACACATCTGTCCTGGTGCTGTGGAAACCCATTACTAACAGATACTGTGAGTGGGGAAGGGTCTAAAATGTGAACAACAGAGGAAATGTGCATAAATCTTCATCTTAATACTAAAAAAAAAAAAATGGACTATAGAAGTTAAAACTGATTGCTGAAAGAGTAGAGACTCAATCACATGCAACAATATGACATAGAAGTTAGAACAACTGGAAGCCAAATCTGCTATTGTTGATATGGAGAGAAGGGGCTTTTACTAACTCTATCCCTGCTTTAGATGGGCATATCAGTCAGACTCAGCAGGAAAAATGACATCATCAAGGCAGGGGCATTTGAGGTAGGCTTGCTTTGTGGTTCAAGAAATCACAAGAGCCAAAACCAGGGGTCAGTCATGGCTGGGAAGATGAGGGACTCCTTAGTGTTGAAATCCAGGGTCTGTGGAAACACACACACATACACAAACACACACATACACACACACACACACACACACACACACACTCAAACACACACTTCTGCCAGGGGGCATTCATGTAAATGGCCCAAAGGGGAACAGGATCAAATAGATGAGGTAGAAAAGCAGAAGGGCAGATGAGAAAAGTGAAACAATATCTGAGATAATTAAAATAATCTGTCTAAAGTTGACCACAATGAAGGAGTGTTAAGATAAAATCATTCCCATATCAAAATAATATATCTGAAACTGGACATTAGAAAACAGGCAAATGATATAGCGAAAAGACATTAGTTCAACAATGTTCATTGCTGTTCTATTCATAATAGCCAGAAATGTGAAACAACCTAAATGTCCCCAACAGAAGAATGGACAAGGAAAGTGCAGCACACTTATACAATAGAATATCACTCAGCCACTAAAAAAATGGAATCATGAAATTTGTTGACAAATGGATAGAACTAGAGAAGGTCATACTGAATGAGATATCCCAGACCTAGAAAGACAAATAGAGTATGTATTCACATCTAGGTGGATATTAGCTGTTACTGATAACCGAGCTACCGTCCATAGAATCACAGAGGGTCTATGAGTAAAGGAATCATAGAGTAAGGGAATAGAGGGAACAGACAGATCTCATTAGGAAAGAGAAATAGAATAGATATTTATGGGTGGAGGGGTGGATCTGGAATGGGAGGATCAAGTGGGGATGGAAAGGGGAGGTGGTAGTGGGAGAAAATTTGGGGAAAGAAAGCTAAAGATGAGGGGCCTCTGTAGGGTACTGTGGAAACCTAATACTGTAGAAGCATTGAATATATATATATATATATATATATATATATATATATACCAAATAATGGGGGAGACATAGATCCAACTTCCCATCACTTGCCAACAATGAAGCTTCCAGTGCTAGGTTTGGGTTACATCTAATTGAGTTGTTGACCAAAGGGGCTCCAAGGGAATTGCCCCAAGGCTGTTGCTGAAAGTATAGATTGTG
>OU015742.1:24777842-24809965 GCA_907169655.1 Acomys percivali | reverse complement strand
GCTCCAAGGGAATTGCCCCAAGGCTGTTGCTGAAAGTATAGATTGTGTTCTTCAAAGCCCCATTAGTGAAGACAACACCTACACAATGTACTGAACACAGACGTGTTGATTTGGTGCCTACATGGAGCCTTCATCCCTATTTTACAGTGTCATTTTACACTGCACGCTATCTGCAAACTATCAACAGAAAAACATAAACAGCATGCTAGCCACAAAACCTCTGTCTACAATGGTGAACTACAAGCAAGAAATGGTAGGGCAATGGTGTTACCAAGCTTTTGGGAGTAACCAACCAATAAAGGATCTGATGTAAGGTCCACTGCCCAAAATGGAATCCACATCCAACACTGTGGAGTTGCCAAGAACCTGAGATGGGAGAGCTCAGGAACATAGGGTAAAAACAAACACTGGGCTAAAAAAAAAAAAGAAAAAAAATATGATAAATGGGTCCTACTTATAGATCAGTGCCTGTTCTACCATCATCAGAGAAGCCGGCAAAGGGAAAACCAGTTTTCTCCAATAGAATGCCACTGGGTATATCAACCTGTTGGAGGTTGGTCTGATATATTTTGATGCTAATTAATAAGAGGTCATCACACCTGGGCAGGGAAAATGGGATAGGCATGGCTAAGGCTCCCAGGTGTGGGCAGAAAGAGAGAATCTTTGGAGGAAGAGAGGCAGGAGGAAAGAAGGCCATCATGGGTTAAATGGAAGAGGAGCAAGTAGCCAGCGTGGATGGAGATCTGGCCCAGATGAAGAACATTAGAAAGTATTTAGGATTACAGATGGGAGGTAACTTGGTAGAAATTATTGGAACCAGATGGCATGGGATTGGGGCAGGTATGGCGTACCTGTCTCACTATGGGAAGTAGTTTAGAGAATTAATATCTGCCCTGCCCCAGATCAACTAAGACTATTTTAAAATATAACAGGTGTCTGTGTCTTGACTGATTGCTATTAGGTTATACTGCTGTAATAATAATTATAGGCCTGATAGTAAACATTATTAGGCCATACTAGTAAATTAACAACACTATCAACCATTCCAGGCAAGGATTTTTCTATCAACAGATCAACAAGAAGTAGATGCCACAGGATTTTGTTTGTTCATTTGTTTGTTTGTTTAGCCTTACTTGGTATGGTTTGGAGTATGTGTGTGTGTGTGTGTGTGTGTGTGTGTGTTTGTATGCACACATGTGTGCACACAGTTTCATTTGATAATAATTTAGTGGTGCTTTTTGTTTGTATGTTGTCTGTTTTTCTTTCATTGCTATTTTTCTTTTTGGGTGATGTGTTTTGTTTTCTAGGTCTGGGGCATATTGTTTGTTGTATTCTGGTTTTTAAATTTGTTTTTATTTTGGGAAATAATTTAAAATTAATTTAGAGTAGAGTAGAGAGGAGGAGATAATCGAGAGAAGCTTGGAGAAGATGAATATGATCAATATATATTTAAGTATAAAATTGCTTTAAATAATAAGGAATACTAGCAAGTGATTTTCCTACTAAATTAGAAAGGTCATGTAACTCAAACATACATGCCATTTCAACAAATGGAAACTGCTTATGTACATCATTCACAGTGTTTACAGAAATACTATTCTCTAAGTCATTATCTACAGAAAAGACAGAACAATAAAATATCAGGACTTGTAAAGAAAAGACAATAAAATGTGAGGAAATAATAAAAAAAAGAATCATTATGGCCTCTAGATTAGATTATTTTTAAAAGCTAAAAGATAAATCCTAGACATCGATTGTCATGTAGAATGAACTTTAAAATGAAACTGTAACAGACATGGATATCAAATAGAACAGAATAATGTGAGAGTGAAGATGCCAGGAGTCAAAACACGTGATAACGCAGCCAGAGTCAATTAGTAGAAGAAAATCAGTGAATCATTCAATTTTATGTCAGATCATAATGAACAAGCACTTACAGACACACATGATGCAATTAGCACAACCATGGTATATCTCTTCAACTCCCTACTTCCTGATTGGTTTATTACTGGTATTTTTATCCTTAAACACTTAAATAGAATAATAACTCAGAAAAATCAGCCTTCCCTAGAGGAAATATTTATTCATCAAAACTTGCTGTAAATGATTAGAAAATCTCAGGAGACCATCAGAGAAAAAAGAAAGTGATCAAATATCCGCACCTAAGAATCAGCAGGCTGCAGCAGCTCAGAAATGAAGTGGCTAAGGTTAATCACTCAAGTTAAAGATGTTCAATTTTTCTAAAGCACAAAAAGGAAAACAACAGCACAATTCCTTGTGTGAAGTGGGATGAACTATTTAAAATGAACAGCATCAAGGATTATGGCTGTCAACAATGTGTCTATTCACACAACTAATGGCATACTAAGAGTAAAATATTACCAACACATATTCCTACAGACTAAAGTGAGCAAGACAAGGCAAAATGGGATTTTGTCTGGACATGCACATATGGAAGAAAATGTTTTAAAAACAAACTCTATCATTAAACATTTTAATTAAAATTTATTACATTTATTCATTGAATTATTTATTTACTCATTGAAGTGTTCATTGAACATTGTTCATTAGGCTTATCAGGAAGTGCTTTATGCACTGAGCCATATCATTTGCCTCACGTTTTAGTTTTTAAGAGGAAAAAAATAAGAGTGCACGTGTGTGTGTGTGTGTGTGTGTGTGTGCATGTGTGTGTGTGTGTAAAACTATATTCTTAAGAATACTAGCCCAATAGGCGTGTCCCACGAAAGCCTTCACTTACCAAGAAACTAAGACAGAGGGGAGGACACCCTATTGGGACTCTAGATGAGAGAACCATGGGAGAATAGCAATGTAGAAGGATCCAGTGGGTCCTAGAAACCTACAAGTAGAACATTATGATAGGCAGATTTGGGTCAAGGGGTCCCGCTCAAACTAAGGCACTAGCCAAGGACAATACAGGCGGTAAAATTTAAACCCCTACCCAGATCTAGCCAATGGTCAGAACAGTCTCCACACTTGAGTGGAGAGTGGGATATGACTTTCTCAAGTACTCTGGTGCCTCACATTTGACCATGTCCCCTGGAGGGGGAGACCTGGTGGCACTTAGAGGAAGGACAGCAGGTTACCAAGAAGAGACTTGATACCCTATGAGCATATACAGGGGGACGTAATCCCTCTGAGGAACAGTCATAGGGGAGGGTAATAAGGGAAAAATGGGAGGGAGGGGAGAATGGGAGGATACAAGGGATGGGATAACCATCGAGATGTAACAAGAATAAATTAATTAAATAAAAAAATACAGGAAAAATAAAATAAAAGAAAAAGAAAAAAGATACCAAAGTCATATATATCATACTCAGGGATCAATAGGCAAACCATAGTTATGTTTGCTATGTTTGACATTTAAGGACCTTAATAGAATGTGATGATGCAAGGTGACGTTGTGACAAATGGTCCATTATTGTCCCTGTTACTAATGTTGTTTAGCATCTGTCTTAGGGAGGTTGTTACTCTAATGATAAAAATGAAATCACTACTGCTTCAGGACAATGGTATTGCATATCATAAAGAAAGTCCTACAGCTGCCAGAACAATAAGTAAGACAATTCTTTAAGGAGAGTTGACTGTCTCCTGACAAACAGAAATCCAGAACATTCACATGCTGAACAGCAACAAGTTGAAAGAAATAACCAATATTTATTTCCAACAGCAAAACTGCTTCTCTCTACAAAAGTAAATTTTCCAAGAAGTATGTTCTAAAATAAGCTCCATGTGGATAAAACTTTCAAAATTTTCATCATCAAAGTAAGGGTTACAGAAGTTCGTAAAAATTATTTTTAAACAGTTTCAACATTGAAAGAGTAAAATTCTCACATGAGTAAAATTTTTGTATAATATTTAAATTTATCATAATTAAAAGCTACCTAAAGAGTTTTTGTCTGAGGTCATACGAAAAAATTAACCAAGCAAAAATATGAGAAAAAGAGAAAAATAACAAATTAATTTTGCAGATAACAAAATGCATAAATATAAAGAGTAAACTCAGATTTCTGTTCATGAAAAATGAAGATACAATGTAGTGGGTTAGTATAGTACAAAAAAAAAAAATAGATTCCAATACAGAGGGAAGTCTAGTATGTGGTAAGGATAGACATCTAAGTTGGAGGGGAAACTTGGATTATTTAAATGATTATGTTTTGTAACTATATGCTATAATGATAAAAATTCCTCAAATTAAGTTCCAAACGAAGCATGCATTTACATGTGAATAATGTGTGAATGAGTAAATGAAAAATTAGTAATAATACTCCAACAAGAAAATCACTGCTTGAATTTAGACTAGAAAGATTTTCTAAGGTACACTTCAAATCTAGAGCTTTATTTATTCATGAAACTGGGGCAAGAGGATGCATTCTATGTGCTATCCTAGGCTCCAAACACTCCAAACAAGGAGAAAGAAAGACTACAAGAAAATACCAGATGAATAGGTGATAAACAATAGTGATTAAATATTTGTGTATAGTCTCAAATATTGTTAAAATAAGCCAACTTCCTGATACATATCCATCGTATAGAGCCGCACTATATTAGAGATAATCTAGTTTCTAACTGATGGAGGAGTAGATTTAGCTTCACTTTCAAGTGTTTGGCTCTAAAAGAAGAACTAGAAAGATATTTCTGTGATGACATGGAAGGATTCCCAAGAAGGCAAGTATTAGAAGGAAGTAACAGACATAACTGTGGTTGTAGATTGTATAATGCATAAATTATTGTTTGAGAAATTATTAGCTGCTTTGTTGAGGTTGGATATGAATTGAAAAGTTTTACCCAAAAGACTTTATACACTGTTTGATTTAATAACATGTATATCTTCTTTACCCAGACAGTAGGTTATATGCAATTTAAATAAATAAAAAATTAACAAATGAGTGAGAGTGAATCTCAACCCAAGGCCTGTTCTGAAGCATTACTGTAAGCATCTTCAGTATACTATACAGAGCAATGGTTCTCAAGCTCTCTAATTCTGCACCCTTCTGATACAGTTCCTCACGCTGTGGTGACACCCAACCATAAAATTATTTTGTTGCTTCTTCATAACTGTAGTTTTGCTACTGTTGTGGATCTTAATATGAATATCTTAAATGCAGGATATCTTATATGTGACCCTCCCCAAAGGGATCTTGACCTATGGATTGAGAACCACTGGTATAGAGATTTCCAAATACTAAATACAGCACTGAAGTTCTGTTTCTCCCTCTATAGATCAATGCTAGATGTTGCTTTAAAATGGGAGAGTTGGGAAGTAGAAGGACCCAGAGGCTCCTGGAACCCTACAAGAAGACCATCAAGGCTGGCATTTCTGGACACAGGGGGGTGCTGCGCAAACTACTGTACCAACCAAGGACAATGCATGCAATAAACCTAGATCCACTATTAAGATGTAGCCAATGGATAGCACATTCTCCACAGTTGTGTGGAGAGTGGGGACTACCTCTGACATGAACTCTTGTGCCCCCTATTTGACCACTTCCCCTTGGTGGGGATGCAGTGGCACTCAGAGGAAGGATAAGCAGGCTACCCGGATGAGACCTGATAGGCTGTGATCATATGGTGGGGGAGGAGGTCCCCATCTGTCTCAGGCCTAGAGGAGGGGAATAGGGTGAAAGACAGAGGGAGGGGCAAATGAGAAGATACAAGTGAGGAGATAACAATGGAGATGTAATCTGAATAGATTATTTAAATAAAAATATAAGTAAAATGTCCCATTTGCTTCTACAGTTTAAGGGCATCTGAAAATTCAATTTTCTGTCATTAAAATTTTTTATTTTATTTTATTTTATTTTTTTTGTTACATCACAACATTGTTTATTATGTGAATTTTTTTTACAATACAAACCAAAAACTACAGGTATGCAATCTATGGGTATAGCTAAATGCAGATGGTGACTTTTTTCTCTTCAAAGGGCCATGATTCCCATTTCTAGTAAAACAAAAGACTGAGTATAGGTAGAAACAGGTTGGTTGTTAGCTTCACAATTTGCCTAAAAATGATCTACAAATGCATTTCTCCTCCTGCTACTTACCATAGAGTGTAAAAAGGGAGTTAAAGGAGTTTCCTTGTTGCTTCTTACCATATGAAAGATGCTATAGCCTATTTTATCAGGGCCAGTATGTGGAAAATATCTAAATTAAATGTTATTACAAAAATGAAGCAGTAATGAGATACTGGCTAAAGGGGCACTAAATGAGAATTATATATATATATATATATATATATATATATATATATATATTTAAAGAATCCAAAACAAACAACAAAAAAAGGCTGTTATAAAAAGCTCTAGGTACACTGTAAGCATATAGGTTTTTCCATGTGTACTTTTAAACAATGGAAGTGTCAAAAAAATAGGATCCACTGTGTTAGACTAAATACATTATTGTATAGGCTGCATCGAATGGAACCTCTGTATTATAATTATCATAGAGAAGCATAGTTTGCATCATATTATGGCAATTTATCCTCAATGAAAACCTTCCAGAGTCCTTTTATTTTAGAATATTCTATAAACAATCAAACCACCAGAACATGATTGTACAACAGTAAAATGTTTTCTAGCATTAAACTGAAGACATCTTTTTAATTTAAAAAAAAAAAAAAGGAAGAAAAAAATGTAGAACGGTACTCAGAGCTGTTAATTTCTAAGTACAGTACGCAATATCCTAGACAATTCAAGGCATCTTAATCTCCTTCGAGAACAACAACAACAAAATAATTTTTGTCATGCTGTTAAATCCATCATTATGGATAAAATTGGTGCAAATTGGTCAACGGATCCAACAAACACTGATGTCCAAGCTGGCATACTGGCAACTAATCCATAACTGGTGGTCAGTAAAGTTTAAAAGATCTTGCCATGTGGTTTTTTATTTTCAGTTTGTTTATATGGTGGATTACATTGATGGATTTCCGTATATTAAACCATCCCTGCATGCCTGGAATGAAGCCTACTTGGTCATGATGAATGATATCCTTTATGTGTTCTTGTAGAACATTATGATAGGCAGATTTGGGTCAAGGGGTCCCGCTCAAACTAAGGCACTAGCCAAGGACAATACAGGCGATAAAATTTAAACCCCTACCCTGATCTAGCCCATGGACAAGACAGTCTCCACATTTGAGTGGAGAGTGGGATATGACTTTCTCAAGTACTCTGGTGCCTCACATTTGACTATGTCCTCTGGAGGGGGAGACCTAGTGGCACTCAGAGGAAGGACGGCAGGTCACCGAGAAGAGACTTGATACCCTATGAGCATATACAGGGGGTGGTAATCCCTCTGAGGAACAGTCATAGGGGAGGGGAATAAGGGGAAAATGGGAGGGAGGGGAGAATGGGAGGATACAAGGGATGGGATAACTATAGAGATGTAACAAGAATAAATTAATAAATAAAAAATTAAAAAAAAAAGATCTTGCCTTTCTTCTTGTTCTATTCCAAGGTTCTTGATGAGCTCTGCTGCTCCAAAATGCGTTGTTGAGCTTCCCAATTTGCCTTCTCTTCTTCAAACTGAAGACGTTTTTCCTCTAATTCTTTGTGCTGTGCTTCTAAATTCTTTTTCATTTGCTCATGGCGCTGCTGGAGCTCTGCTTCAGAGTCCTTTAGTTTTTGAACTTTTTCTTTGACCTTCATCTCAAACACCTGTTCCATCATCTCCATCTTCTTCATCTTGGCTACATGTTCCCTTCTTTCTTCTTCCGTCTGTGCCAAAGGGCTCTTAGTAAGTTGCCCCTTATTCTTGCTGTTGTCCACTCCATTGTAAGTTACTGCTGCTAGTTTTCTGCCTCTGTAGTTCTCATAGTGTACATTATTGGTAACGTCTTTCAAGTCCTGCATGTGTGTTCTTATCAACATATTTCTGAGAATTGTAAAGTCACAGTGTTCACCATTTTCAACTTCAACCACACCCCAAGGATACTGCCTTCCTCTGACTCTTTTGCCATTAAATTCAATGGTAGTATTGCTACCTACCGCAGCAAGGGGTAAACGGTCCTTTATCTTCTTAACCAGCTTATTTTCTTCTTCATCATCTGTTTCTGGAAATTCATATATCTTAATTTTATGTTCTTGGATTTCTTTCATTATCTGTTTTTTAATCTGTTGGCATTCCTCTGGTGTGAGGGTGTCTGCTTTGGCAATTAATGGGATGATATTCGCTTTTTCACGCAAACGTTTCATAAACTCAATATCCAATGGTTTAAGTCCATGTCCTGAAGGAGCAATGAAGTATAAACAACGCCGCACCCTGTTATCGGGCATCTGACGTCTGTTGACTCGGGATTCTGCATTTAAGTAATCTTCAAATTTACGATCAATGTAGTCAATAACAGGCTGCCAGCAATCTCCAAATCCTGGGGTATCAACTATCGTCAGCAGCAACTGAACACCACCTTCTTTGATTAAAACTTTGGATTGCTCCACCTGTACAGTCTTTTTGATTCTATGAGAAGGCCCTGGATACTCTGGAGAATACAAGTCTGTGAGGAACAATGGGTTAATTAATGTTGACTTTCCCAGTCCAGATTCACCTACTACCATAAGTGTGAATTCAAACCCTCTTTTCACTGACTTTCTGTACACCTGATTCGGGAGGTTGGCAAATCCCACATAGCCCTCAAGGTTCTTCTGTTGAGCTACTCCGTGGCCTGCCGCCCTGCTTCACTCGGAGCGTGTCTTCGTTGGCGAGGCCGCCAATTTGCTGTGCCCTCCTCAACCGCCATGTTTACATTGGCCTGTCTGGGCACTTCCATTGTCGTAGACAGTAGGGTCTTTTGTATGGTTTTTTTTTCCAACACTACCTCTACGGTTAACTATGCTATTCTTGTCACTGAAAATCCTGGGGCCTCTTGAGTGGGAGCAGCGGCTGGGGAGCGAGGGCGGAGTCTTGCCCGGACCCATTAAAATTTTTTAAATTTAAGGTTTTAAATTTTCTTTGAATTTCTACAATTAAAAATTGAAAGACAGTGAAAAAGTAATGTATTTAATTGGTTATATTACATGTTCCATGAATATAAAGAATGAGATCTTCAGAGTTTCAGAGTTGTTATAGGAACTAGGGTATGAATGTGAACCAAGTCTTCTCTATCAGACACACCTGGAAATCTTTATTCAGTATGGATTTGTATGCATTGACAAATCCAGGTAACAAATGGAACTTATTCTTATGGTATGGTTGGCCTGAATTCCTGTGATTAAATCTTGATTTTGATTAATCTGTCTCAGGCTTAGGGGAGGGTCTGGCTTACAGGTTCTGAGGTTAAGTCCATTGTAATTACGGCAGGAAGCATGACAGTATCCAGGCAGACATGAGGGTAGAAAAGGATCTGTAAGTTCTATATGTTGGTCTTTAGGCAGCGGAAAGGGAGTATGCTCTACACTGAGTGGAGCTTGAACATAGAAGACCTCAAAGTCTTTCCCCACACAGTGACACACTTTCTCCAACAAGGTCACATCTACTCCAATAAGGCCGCCCCCTCTGGGCCAAGCATTCATACACATGAGTCTGTGGGGACCATACCTATTCAAACCACCACATCTCACTACCCGGCCTCATAGGCTTTTAGCCACAGTATAATGCAAAATGTATTTAGTCCAATTTCAAAAGTCCCCCTAGTCTATCCCAATTTTTAAAACGTTTAAAAAGTTAAATTTTAAAGTCTCTTCTGAAATTAACTCCCTATAAAATCGAAATAAAAAAGCAGATCATGTTCTTACAAATCATGGCACATAACATATATTACAGTTCCAAAACATAGGAAAAAGATCCTATTCAGGAAATACTGTACCAAAGAAAGACTGAAAACCAGCAGGCAAACTCCAAACTATCCATTTCTATGTTTGATGCCAAAATGCTCTTCCAATATCCAACTCCTTTCAGTTTTGTTGACTGCAACTCACTTCTTTCCCTTGGTCTGGTTCTACTCCCTCCTGCAGCTTTCTTTGTCAGATAGCTCTGGCATCTCTCTAACCTCTTGAGGTCTCCAATGGAATCAGGCTTCACGTTCCCAGCTTCACACAATGACCTTTCTGGTCTTCCATGCATCGACACCTAGGCCCTTATACCTGGCCTCAGTGACTTTCCTTAGTCAAAGAAGGAGACTCCATACCCATTTTTTCTATTATTGACTCTAAAGCCAGAACCACATGGCTGATGCTGTCAAGTTCTCTTGCTTGCTGGGGCTGAAGCATGGCCCCCATTTTCTATTACATCCTCACCAGCTTTGTTTTGATGATTCCTTTCACTGTCTAAGCTTGCTCTATAAACCCTGAACTCAGAAATCTGCATGCCTCTCCTTCTTTGCTTGTATTAAAGGTATGTACCACTGTGCATGGACCTAAGTTTTTCTATTATTTCTTTTCACAAGATGAGATCTTAGCTGGCTGGGATCTTGCCATAATGTCATCATTTCCGAATTCCATTTAATATGCTTGAAAATAGGATTTATATTCATTCCACTTCCTGGTGTCCTTTTAATCCTCAAACAATACATTTTTTCCTTTCTAAGCTTGCAAAACCTGATTAAAAAACACTATAAATTACAGTGAAACACAGAGCAGAGTGTATGCTAGGCTGTTTTGAGATTTCCTTTGCCAATGCAATTAATCTAAATCTCTTCACCTTAGCTTCAGACAGACTCCTCAGACAAGAGCAAAAAAGCAGGCACATTATTCACCAAAATATCACAAGA
Organism: Acomys percivali; assembly: GCA_907169655.1. Taxonomy (NCBI): domain Eukaryota; kingdom Metazoa; phylum Chordata; class Mammalia; order Rodentia; family Muridae; genus Acomys; species Acomys percivali. Next base: position 24,799,242 of record OU015742.1, on the reverse strand, counting down.
ATCATGTCTAGGCAACATACTCAAAGTTTTCTCTCCTGAAACATCTTGAGCCAGCTCCCACATTCAATTCACCTTCAGCACCACTGCATTCTCTGCTTCTACTAGTAGGGCCCCGTTCAGCCTGGCTTAAAGCATCCCACTGCTTTTTAACCCAAAGTCCAAAAATTCGCATTACTCCAAACAAAAGCATGGTCAGACCTATCACAGCAATACTCCACTCCTGGTACCAACTTTTGTCTTAGAGGAGCTTTTTATTGCTGTGAAGAGACTCCATAACCAAGGAAACTTTTATAAAGGAAAACATTTCATTGGGGCTAACTGAGCGTTTCAGAGGATTAGTCCATTTATCATCATGGCAGGAAGCATGGCAGCATCCAGATAGACACAGTGCTGGAGAAGGATCTGAAAATTCTACATCTTTATATGCAGGCAGCAGAAGGAGACTGTGTTCTATACTGGGCAGAGGTTGAATATAGGACGCCTCAAAGTTCCTGCCACTACAATGGCTTACTTCCTCCAATAAGGCTACATCTACTCTAATAAGGCTAGTCTTTATGGGCCAAGCATTCACACACATGAATTTACTGGGGTCATACCTATTCAAAATACCATAGCTTACACTGGCAATACTGAGCACAGTCAATAGTCATTGCTGTGCTAAAAGAAGATGCCAAAAATATAAATGCATTTATAAAAGGGAAGGTTGTAAATACTGAGAATTTTACTGATTTGTTTACTAATTCCCAGAAAAACTTCAAACTACATGGCATGAAGTTATTAATGCAAAGTGATTTTATCTTATATATCTTATAAAGAGATGTTTTAAGATTTATCAACAGGTTTTTGTGGTAATTTTAAAAATTAGAGCTGAAGCTTTATACATTCAAATCTAGAAACTACATCCATTTCCTCATGTCTGTGTGTGATTGCATTAGCCACCTGCCGCACCTCATGCACAAAATCCACAGATGCTCGTGTATCTTATACAAATGGCACAGCATCTGCATAGAACTGACACTTATTCTCCCATGGCTTCAAGTAATCTCTACAATACCTTCTAGGAGTAAGTTCTTTGTAGATGGTTTTTATACTTATTTTAGGGAGTGTTATCATAGTAAAAATGTATATTTACCCAGTCCAGAAATAAGCTTCCTCCTGCCTTTCAATCCACAGGTGGTTGAATAACAGGATGCCAACTAGAAATGCCTTAATTATTGTCAGTGGTTGCCTGAAGACTTGGGAGCTCTCTATGGACAAAGTTAATAAATTATACAAAGCTCAAAGATTAGGTAAGGAATGATATTTTGTGATAAATTAGTGGGAAAAAATTTAAACAAATATCTAATGAAAATGTTTCCCAACAGTAACAATCTTTACTTAATAAAAATTACTTATAAAGTAATAATTATACAGAATTATATCCATTTTAATCCTCCAAAACAGTAGGTTGGTAATTGAGCTCTATGTAAACTAATGTCAAGACAGACCTTATTTTAAATTATTACCAATCATTTTTCCCAATTGGATAGAAGATAATGATACCATGTCAAGTAGGGATAACATTCAAACAGGATTCAAAAACACAAGTAAAATGAAGTCTTCTGCAAACTCTACCCCAGCATCAACAATTGATTTAGAAGAATTCAGCAGTAACATTGATGCAAATGTTGGAGTCAGGAAACAGAACTATAAAGGAATTGTAACACTCGGGAATAATAAACAAAATAAATGTTTTCAAAACTGTACACATTAACAATAGCTTCTATTAAATCTCGTAGTATTTACTTAATTTTTTTAAAAGCTGAATCATTTTGGACTGAAAAAGATAGGTTGCATATTATAAGAAATCTCAGTACAATCATTAGTTGACTACCACACTAAGGAAATGGATATACCATTGAGCAGAAGGACACCAAATAAAAACTAAAGAAGCATCCGAGAATTATTTTTCTCAAATAGAGAATATTTGGAAATAGAGAATATAAAGAAAAATCAGCCAAAAATTCTGGAGCTGAAGTGGACCATCACATAAAAAATAGCTCCCTGGAGGAGCTCATCATATCCTAGCAAATTAAAGAAAAAATACATTCTTTGAAAGGTAAATTAATTGATTAACATCCAAAGAAATAAAATAAAAAAAAGAAAAGAAAAGAAAAATGAAGAAACAGAGCAGTTCTATATCACAGAAGTAATCTCAGGAATTAAACACTTTTTTTGTGAGAACACTGTAAAAACTAGGAATACAGAAAATTGCTGTCACTAATAGTGGATATATTTGAAAAATCCCAGTTAGTATCATGTGAAAGGATGAAGTTAGTCTCTCTCATGCAAAGCAGACAAATATATCCCCATTTGCCACTTCTATTCAGCCATGTCTGGGAGGTCTTTAATAGCACAACTAAGCAAGAAAGCAAGGCCAAAATACCCAGATTCAAAATGATGAGATGATTCTGTACCTGGAATTTCCAAAATAATTTTCTAACAAATCATTATCGCTAAAAAGAGGTTTAGAAAATTATAGGAGGCAAGATTAGTATGGAAAAATTATTGCATTTTGTATATTTGGATGTTATTCAGAAAGTGAAATTAAAACCTCATTTATAATACAATAAAAGTAATAAAATATTTAGGATTTTTTTTGTAAATTTGTCCTAGATTGTTATACAACATTGTAGAGGATGCAAACATGTTTTTGTTTTGATCCCAAGTGTGGACTGTGAAACAGACTTGTGTGAGGATGTGTGGTGTTTGTCCACTGGAAACAGACTTCTGAGAGCGCATGTGATGCTGTCTACTAGAAGAGAAGCCCCCCAACAAAAGGCTTAGCTTTTTGGTTTTGGTATTGCTTCCCATTGTTTCATTGCTCCTCAGTCTGCTTGAGATGTTCCTAGAGAGAAACACTCCAGAGAACGCTTCAAGGTCCTGGGTTCCTGCCTCTGCTCCAGATTTTGGCTGCTGTGGTGCAGTCACCTTTGCTGAATTGCAGCTTTGATGTTTAATGAGTCTGCTGGAATCCTGGCAATGAAAAGTGGAAATGTTCCAAGGAACTGAGTCTAAAAGATATACCTTTGTTCCCATTCACCTCTTTTCTCTTCCATCTTGGGCAGGTAGATTGGAAGGGAGATATAGGATTTAACAATCTCAAATAAAGTAGGTTTGTAAATGTTCAAAGCCTACACAACATCATTTAAAGAAACTGAAGATCCAAATAAGTCAAAAGATAGACCATGTTACCCCACTCCCACAAATAGAGAGATCATTTAGAGAGAAACTAAATTGAGAAATAATGAAACTAATACACTTCATGATTCAAATGGACCTAACAGATATCTACAGCACATTTCATCCAAGCACAAAAGAATGTACTTTCTTCTCATCACTTCATGGAACCTTCTCCAAAACTGACCATATACTTGGCCACAAAGCAAATCTCCACAAATAAAAGAAGACCTAAATAATCCCTTGTATCGTATCAGACCACTATGTAATCCACGGTCCCCAACAACAACAGAAACAATAGAAAGCCTACAATCTCACAGAAACGGAACAACTCCAAGGACCATGTATATTGTAGATCTAGACCCTCTGCCCAGATGTAGTAGATAGGCAGCACAGTCACCTTTAGAGTCCCACAATATGGGGAGTAGGGACTACTTCTGACAAGGACTCTGGCTGTCTCACATTAGTCACTTCCCCCTGGTGGAAGAGCCTTACCAGGCCACAGAGGGACAGGTTCCAGGCAGTAGAGATGAAACTTGATAGGCTGAGGTCAGATGTTAGGGAAAGAGGGCTCCCCTTTCTGAGGAGGACTAGGGGAGATATGGAGAGGGGTTGAGGGAAGGAGGGTGGGGTTAGGAAGACATGAAGGAGGGGCCCACAAATCATGATGTAAAACAAACAAATTAAAAATTAAAATTAAAAAAGAAAAAAGAACTGAACAACTCCCTACTCAATGAATTCTGAGCCAGAGAGAGGGGGAAAAAATTGAACACTTCCTAGAATTCAAGGAAAATGAAGGCACAACATACCCAAACATATTGAACACAATAAAAACAGTGCTAAGAAATAATTCATAGCACTAAGCACATTCATAAAGAAATTGGATCGCTCCAATACTAGCAACTTAACAGCATACCTCAAAGCTCTAGAACAAAAAGAAGCAGACATACCCAAGAGGTATAGACTTGGCTATAACACTCCTGGGCATATACCCAAAAGATTGCTCAGCAATGTTCATAGCAGCCTTATTCATAATAGCCAGAATCTGGAGACAACTTATATGTCCCTCAACCAAAGAATGGATAAAGAAACTGTGGTACATTTACACAATGGAATACTACTAAGCTATTAAATACAAGGAAAATTTGATTTTGCAGGCAAAAGGGTGGAACTAAAAAAGATCATCCTATGTGAGGTAATCAAGACCCAGAAAGACACACACAGTATATACTCACTTATAATCTGATATTAGCTGTCACAACCGCTCCAGTGGAGTCTCTGTGACAAATGTTGTTTGTCGGGGTGATGACCCCCTACCCAGGGAGAGCCTTCTGGAATGGGGCTGATGTTCCTGCCAGGAGTAATTGATTGCAGCCTTTTTTTTTTACTCATTGTGTTGGAATATTCTGTCTCTATTCTTTCTCCTAAGTTTACTCCCATATCGGGACTTTTCAGGCATGACAATGCTGCTATGAGATACCCTAATTTGGGACTGCAGCCAGGGACGGTTCAGGCTTGGAGTTTGCCACTAAGTTCTGCTCCATTTATTAGAAGAAACGTGGCTAAGAATTAATAATTAGTTAATAATTTATATTATGGCTTACAAAGAAATAAGGTGTTTCAGAAAGCTCCAGATAGTGGTGCTCAGATATTAGAAAGGAGAACTAAAGAAAAAACTATCTTGGCACACAAGTGTTAAGCATAAGTTCCATTTATGAGAGAACATTGACCCTTGACAAAGAGGGCACATGCATACTGATATCAAGCCAATAACTTAAAAGTGATGATGGCTTTACTGTGAATTCTATACCCTGTATTGTTTCATTTAGAGTTGTAATTCAAAAATGACAAGACTATTAGTTTGCATTCTGTACTTGTACTGTGTATGCCTGATAGTTCACTGACTTCCGTGAATCTACTCTGTGGGAAAGGTAACCACACTACACCCCCTGTTTCAAAATGTATTTATAAAAATTTAGACTGCTTGCCTGAAGAGTACACTCAGATCTAAACTCACCCTTGGGTTGGTCTGTGTGTCACTTCACCTATCTTTGTTCACTGATGCTTTGAGACCTCTCATTCCCAAGGACCTATACCTGACTGAAGACGGTCCGTGGCAATTAGCCACATAATACAAGATTACCACACTACAATACAGAGACATACAGAAGCTAAATAACAGGGAAGACCCTAGGGAGGATGCTTAATTCTCATTCAGAGAGGCAAATAGAATAGATACAAGAAGGGTTGAAGAGAAGGAATAGAATGGATGCGTACCATGTGTCCTCTGAAAGACTCTACCCAGTGGTGGATTGAAGCAGATGCTGAGACTCACAGCTAAACTTCCAGGTGGAGTGCAGGAAGTCTTATGGAAGAGTTAGGGGATAGAAGGACTGGAGGTAACAGGACCTTCATACGGAGACCAATGGAGCCAACAAATCCTGGCTGGTCTGGGGGTAGGAGGGCAGGGCAGTGCTGAGAGCAGAGGCTAATGCACCATCCTAGGGCTAGGACTATGCATGGTGAGGGCCTAGACCCTCTGCTCAGGTGTCACAGATAGGCAGCACAGTCTCCTTTGGGTCCCACAATATGAGGAGTAGTGGCTACCACTGGCATGGACTCTGGTGCCCACTCTTTAATCACTTTCCCCTGAGAGAAGGCCGTGCCAGGCCACAGAGGAAGAGGATACAATCAGTCCAGGTGAGACATGATAGGCTGGGGTCAGATGGTAAGGGAGGAGGGCTCCTCCTTTCTGAGGACTAGAGGAGGGGTGCAGCTGAGCGAGAGAGGGTGGAACTGGGAGGTGACAAGGCAGGGGGCTTCATTCAGGATATAAAGTGAACAAATTAAAAATAAAAATAAAGCTACAACATATGAAGTAAGTTTAATGCTCATAGGCATTATCTGTGGCTTACAACTAAAGGAAAACTTTTGAAAATGAAGGATAGGAGAAGAAACCATACCTCTTATTTTAAGGCACTAAAAACTCCAGGGAGCAAGATTGTAGTAATGCTTAGATTAGCATGAATGTCAATAAGATAGAATCAAAAGTTCAGAAAATATTGGAGACTTTATAGTCATTTTGGAAACTAAAGTCCTAAAACCATCTATGGGAAAACAAGCAGCTTTTGAAAAGATGTTAATGATAGCATAGCAAGACATGCACAAAGGAATCAGCTCAGATTATCCAGAAATTTATCTGTGTTTGCAAGAAAAATCCTTCAGGATTATATTTATGTAAGTTATACATTTGAAACATAATATTAAATATTAGTGGGTATGGCTTAAGCAATTATTCTTTAGATAGAACACCAAAGCCAAAGCAATCACAGAAGTAAAAAAATAAATTGGATTTCTTCAACATTAAAACCATTCATGCTCCAAAGGACACTGTCAAGAAATTGAAGAAGTATCTCCCAAAAAGAAAGATGGTAAGTGGGAACCACAGATCTGATTAAGTGCTGAGACCCAGAACTTACAAAGGATCCGTACAATGCAACCACAAATCATAAATAACCCAATTAAAAATGTTCAAAGGATTTGAACTGGCATTTCTGCAGAGAAGAAAAACAAGTCGGTAATAAGCACATGAAAATCTTAACAGCTTTAGTCATCTTGGAAATGTAAATTAAAACCACACTGAGATAATACCTCACATCCACTAGAAAGGCTGTAATCAAAGTCAAGCAAAGGCGAACACTGAGGATCCCTTCTTGCCACTCTGTCAACAGCTCAGTAGAATCTAAAGCTGTTTAAAACTGAAGTTATCATATGACTTTCAATTTATTCCTTGGTACATAACCCAGAAAATTTAAAAATTTATTCCCATACAAAAACATATGCATGAATGTTTCTAAAAGAATTAATTATAACATTTTATATATGCCATAAAATGACCCAAATTGCTTATCAACTGATCCAAATACAGATACAATATGTCATAGTCATAATCTGGACTACTGTTTAGAAATTAACAGGAATGAATTATTAATACTTTAAACAATATGAATAACTGTTGAAGGCATTATAATAACTTAAGAAAGCTAATTACAACAGATCACAACAATATGATTATATTTGCATTAGTGGTCTAGTAATTCAAATGAGGGACTATCTAGAAGTGATGGATAATGGCCACTTAGCTTCTTAAAGCTAATGTAACTATTCTCAAATTGACTAGTGGCAGTGGTTGTGTTTCATGATACATAAATAAAGATACCGAACTGCATATTTTAAAATGTTGAATTTTATAGGTTGTGTTCAAAACACAATAAAATGTCAGATATATTAATGTGTCTCATTAAAGACAGAAGCAAAAACACCACAAATTATCTCAATTATTATTTAATACAATTCAATAATTTTAGAATTTAAAAAGATCAGTAAACCAATAGCAGAATGAGTTTTGCATAGATAGATAATCTGTATCTACCAAAGCACATAGCAAAAAAAAAAAAGTTCAGAGCCCAGTATAAAATTTTTCATATAATGAAATATTACCATCCCAGGCTTTATGAGAGTGGGACAAAGACACAGTAAGAATCATGCAGAAATGAATGGATGATACCATGGCAACATAAAGCATGTGGCTCTTTACTACATGTATATAGTCTGCAATCAGGCTATTTGATCATATTTGTAATTAAATATTTCTTGATATATTTTAGACATTAACACATGATGGCATAGAATTTAAAGGTCTTTTCTCATTCTGTAGTCTTTTATTGATTGTTTCTGTCACTGTGCCGGGAGTATTAATTTTGATGTAGTACCACAAGTCTGTTTTAACTTTATAATTTTGGAATCCTCTGCAAAAATAAAAGCCTTTCTCAATCAATATCCCTGTGTATTTCTCTCATTTTCTTCTTGTAGTTTTACAGTTTGAAGTCTTACTTTTAGGTTAGGTCCCTAACTCATTTTGAGATGGTTTTGTTGTTGTTGTTGTTGTTGTTGTTTTGTTTGTTTGTTTTCTTTTTTTGTAACTGCTAGGAGGCAGCAGTCCATTTTTCTCCTTACGCACATGAACTTGCAAGCTTCCCGGAACTGCTAATTTAAAACACCCTGTTCTTCCTTGTGCATTCCTAGTACTTTTCCGAAAAAGGTGCAGTTGCGGTTTGTGAGTTTACTTCTCAGCTACTCTAGCCCTCTGGTGTACAGCTAGGGAGTTTCCTGCCTATTTGGAAGTTACTTTTGTTTGTTTACGTTTCCATGGAAATTTTAGGACTTTTTTTTGTTCTGTGAAGAGCATCCTTGACATTTTGTTATAGATAATATTATTGAAGCTGCAGATCACTGAGTTAATTAATTGTTACCAGTTCTTGTAACCCATCAACATGGAGAGCTTGTCCAGATTTGGTCTTCTTTGTTTCTTTTATGTTTTTTAGTTTCTAGGTATCTGTCTCCATTTTTGGTAAAACTTATTCCTAGTTATTTAGTTCTGTTCTTATTGTGTATGCCATTGCTTTATTTCTGTTTCCAATGATTTGGTGACACAGAGGTGCTGTAATTACTTCTTATGTTGAATTTACTATTTTTAACTTCATTGAATTAACTTATTTTTGCTTATATTTATGGTAGCACATTCATGATTTTTTTATACATAAGATAATGATCAGACCATTAATAAAGAGTGAAATTGTGACTTCCTTTGTAAAATATGGATATCTTTTATTTTTTTCTACTTCTGTTACTTCTGTCTATAGCTTCCACTACTGTTATAAGTACAAGATTTGGAAGTGGGTAGTGTTGTGCTTGAGCTACCAAGAAACTTTCAGTATTTTCCCATTTAGTATACCAGCTGTTCTTCAGTATATAGGACTTTTATTATGTTGAGATATGTCTATTCTATAGCTCATTTTTAACCTTTTATACTGAAGGGATATTGAATTTTTATGCAGTGCCTTTTACCCAGTGAAATGATCATGCGTGAATTTCATCCATTCTGTTCACATGAGTTTCATGCATTGATTTATGTATGTTTATTGCCCTTTTATCCCTTAACAAATCCCACATGGTTGTATAAAGCAACCTTTATAATTTTCTTTTATTTTTTCGTTGAAGTTTTCTTCTTTTGTGTTCATCAAGATGTTGGAATATAACTTCTCTATTTTACATTATCTTCTTTCAGCTTTCATCATCCTGACAGTGCTTGCCACACAGCAAGTTTTTAGGAGAATTCTCTCTTCATCATTGATAGGATACTTAAAAAGTAGTGAATTAACTCTTTCAGTGTTTCGTATAATTTATCAGTGAAGCTTTCTACTCTTTGGCAGTTCCTGATTGGTAACATTTTATATTGATCCAATCTTGATGAATGTTGTTTTCTATTTATTTGTGGTTCATTTTTAGAAAAGATTGTGCATTCAAGAAATTGTGTGTCTTCTGGATTGCCAAGAGATACTTCAATCTATGAGAATAAATCATTTGCTGTGGGTTTAATGTTTTGCCCTCTTAACAGAATAGTAGGATCATATCCTCTGTGGCCTGTAACATATCAAGGGCAGAGCATGTTGGTATGTAGTGGTCCTGAATAAGTTCTGATGATCCGTTATATTTCTGTGTCACCAATTGTAATGTTTCCTTTCACATATCTAATCTACTTAAGGCTTTTCTCTGTTCTCCTGTCTATCTAACAGCTTGTTGATTTATCTTTTTATACAGAGATTCAGTTCATTAACTCATTGATCTTTTTTAGTTTTCCCTGTATCAGCTCTTCTGCTCTAACCTTTGGTTACTGTCCTTTCATTAGTTGAATGTTTTGTTCTTGCTTTGCTATTTCCTTGACACACATTAGTAAAGTTTCTGAGATATTTCTACTTTTTCTATGATGAATTGCTTCAAACTTCATTCTTAGCTATACTTTTGCTGTACCTTTTAGACTTCAGCATCTTGTGTTGTCATTTTATATGTTTCAGTGATTTTAGAAATGGTTATGCCTGATTTTTTTCTAGATTGATTGTTTTTCCAAGATTATGTTGTATTGTTTTGTGCATTTGTGTCATTTGCAAATCTTTCCTATTAGATATTTCTATTTTTATTTCATTGTAATTGGCAAAGATAAGATGCCTGGTACATATGTGTACACACACACACACACACACACACACACACACACACACACACATATGCAAAAGGATGGCAGGCTTTGCCCCTTGGAAGCACCATGGATACCCCACTGAAATGGACATTGTGATAGACTGGGAGGAGCCTTCCTGGTCAGGAATTCAGAAATAGACCTGGGACTCCAGCTGAGCTATTGTGTTTCTAATCGAACATCAATGGAAAGAGGGAACCAGAGGAGAGACCAGGGATTGTGGCCTGAGAGAGACCCAGTCAAAGAGACTAGAGAGAAGGCTGCAGGTTCAGACCATGAAGGTATAGATTGCTTCTATCTGAGAGAGGATATATCAGACACCTAGGGATTCAACCTATGGCACTGATATCCGGAAGGTTTATTCTTATTCACTTTAACCTCTTTTCCCTCCTGTATAGGATAGTTCGGTGGGTTGTATAATCAAGTCTAATTGTTAAGAAACAATATATATATATGTATACACACACACACACACATATATGTTCTTATAGAAGTTTAGACGTTTAGACAATATGTTTTTATCATATTCCCTTTCCCCTAGCTATTCTCTTGTCCACCCATGCAATTTTTTTCCTTTATTTAAAAAGTCCACTAAGATCAGTTTGTTAGAGACATGGTGTTCAATTTGAATATGGTCATTTTAGGAGAGACTACACTCTCAACTCTCACTCTCCCAAGAGCTAGCAATTGCCTATAGCTTCTCATCTCAGGGTGGGTATTCATGCCTGCTCCTCTTTTCCATGATCAAATATTATAAATGCTGTTTTTATTTTCTCAGATGAGAGGATAAGATGGGGGCCATGCCCAAGCCCTTCTAGCTCTTTCTGAATTCCCAGTGGCTGGTTCAACTTAGATGTTCTGGGCCAAACTCCTCTCCAAGCTGACTGACTCAAACTGGCTTTTGACTGAATTGCTCTGCCTGGCCTCAAACTAATTTTGGCAATATGTTTTAATCTTCCAGCTCCTTTTCATTCTTTGGCTCATTCTATCATCATCTGCATCTAGCTTGTTCTCTCTGTAACCTGTCTCTGTAAAACTGTCCCAGTAAAAAAACGTTGTTTAAAAAAATGCTCTCCTCTCTCCCTGTGTAGCTCTCTAGTAGCTGCTCTTTCCTGTCCTGTTCTTGTGAGAGTTAGGCATATCCTATCCCGGACTCATTCTGTCAAATCTTTGTCTGATTTGACACTTTGTCTGTCCCTCACTTAGCTGTCACTTTCAAACCTGCCTGCTTCATTCTATAACTATGCTTACAGTCATTATTTGGAACTAAGGGTGTGTAGTAAGCCCATGTCTGGATTCCATCCAGTTCATATGGACCTAGATGATCTTTGGATGTGATCCCTTGACAAAGCAGCTGTGTCACTGGATTAAAACTCCCCTCCATCTTCCCTCTTTATGTTTAAGATAAAAATTATACAGTTTGACTATTAAAATGGAAACAGTTATCAATCCCACAAACTTCACAATCCAAATGTCCTTATGAAGATCCCTTGGTTTGATGATCTTTCATAACTGCAGCATCTGTATGTCAGCAAATGTCCATTTCTGTATCAAGGGCTTCCAGTCTCCATTCTAATGAACAGCCTGTGTTTTTCTTTTTTCTTTTTTTTCTTTTTCCTTTTTATTAATTTATTCTTGTTACATCTCTATGGTTATCCCATCCCTTGTATCCTCCCATTCTCCCCTCCCTCCCATTTTCCCCTCATTCCCCTCCCTGTTCCTGAGGGGGATTACCTCCCCCTGTATATGCTCATAGGGCATCATGTCTCTTCTCGGTGACCTGCTGTCCTTCCTCTGAGTGCCACTAGGTCTCCCCCTCCAGGGGACATAGTCAAATGTGAGGCACCAGAGTACATGAGAAAGTCATATCCCACTCTCCACTCAACTGTGGAGACTGTCCTGTCCATTCTAGCCATTTTATTTATCTGTTCCCATGCAGGAACAAGAAATCAGTAAAGGTCTCTTTGGGGCTTTGCTTAACCTTCATGAATGACATCACCTTTCCCCTTTTTTCTCCACCTTATCCCGGGCTCTTAAAACTACTGAATTACATTGTTGAATATTAGAGTCATCAAATTGCATATGTTTTTGTAATTCATAACCTTGATCTTTAACTAACAATTTCATGATATTAACACATAGGCCGTTTGTGATTTTCCATAACTTCAGCTTCTTCTCACCACCCCATTGTAATTGAGAATCTGCTTCCAGTACAGCTACGGCTAAATCTTTCCAGTCTTGTGGGATAATCCTGTTTGGGTAGCCTAGGTATTTAACATCTGTCTCACATGGGGAGACTGCATTCCATGAGTTAATGTTGATTCTTTAAAATGTTTAAGATCTGGTATTTTAACAGTATTGCAGGCTAGAACATTTTGTGGATTTTCAGCATTTTATGGCATTTGTTCCTGGGTAACTGTATTATCTGTATTATCAGTATTATCTCTGTGCCCAGGGTAGCAATCATTTAAGTCACCAACACTTATTATATTTTAAAACAGCCTTAGTTAACCTGGGGTAGGGCAGATATCAACCCTCTAAACTATTTCTCATAGTGGGGCAGGTATGGGATCCCTGCCCCAATCCTATGTCATCGGCTTTTAAACTTTTCTATCAAGCTACCTCCTATCCGTAACCCCAAATACTTGCTAATGTTCTTCATCTGGGCCAGACTCTCCATCCATGCTTGCCATGTGCTTCTCCTCCATCTAACCCATGGCAGCCTTCTATTCCTCTTTGGGTCTTTCTCCTTTCTCCTCTTGGCGGTCTTTCTTCTTCCCAGAATTCCCCCCTACCCCCCGCCTCTCTCATTCTCTCTCTCTCTAAGCCCCACCTATCTCCTTTGTCCTACCCAGGTGAAATGACTTTTTACTAATCAAAAGATGAGTCAAAAAGACAAGTAGTAATTAGCTTCAAAATACATCAGACCATCCCCCAACAGATGAGAGTCATTCCCAAGTCTTTCTAGCTCTTTCTGAACTCCCAATGGCTGATTCAACTAAGATGCTCTGGCCCAAACTCCTCTCCAAGCTGACTGATTCAAACTGGCTTCTCATGCCTTCTGACTGGAATGCTTTGCCTGGCCTCTAATTCTGGCAATATGCTTTCATCTTCTGGCTCCTTTTTCTTCTCTGGATCATTCTGTCTTCACCTGTGTCAAGCTTGTTCTCTCTGTAATCTGTCTTTGTAAAACTGTCTAAGTAAAAATCTGTCAGTAAGAAACTATTGCCAAAAACAAAAGAAAGCAAACTCTCCTCTCTCTCCCTGTGCTGCCCTATTCTTATGAGAGTTGGGCATAGCCTATCTCTGACTTATTTTGTCAAATTTTCCTCTGATCTGTCACTTTATCTGCTCTGCAATTAAATGCCACCTTCAATTACAAATATGGCTGCTTCATTCTATAAACTCACTTTACCTTCATTGTTTAGGATGTGTCTGTTTTCTAGTCAGATCATACTGTAATCACTCTGCATGCCACTACAGATTATGTTGTGACTTGAGCTTCCTGTGTAGAATGCCAATAAATGTGGTATCTTCATATATGCAGTTGTGCCCAGAAAACCTGTTGTCATCCATAACCCCTGTATCTTACTCTCTTTATTCTCCTTCTTCCACAGTGATCTCTAAGCCTTGTGAGGAGGGGTTATATATAGTTTTCCATTTAGGGCCAGGCATTCCATAGTCTCTTAGTCTGTGCATCTGAGTCTCTGTGCTAAACATCATTTATTGCAAATATAAATTTCACTGATGAGAGTTGATAAATGCATTAATATATAAGGATAAATCATTAGCAGTCAGTTTAATACTTTGTCTATTTAGAAGAATAGTAATAGGCTCCCCTCTATGTCATATAACATATCTAGACATATGTTATTCTGCCAACAATGTTGTGAGGTATGGTTTTTATCTTGTGGAGTGAGACTTAAATATATTCTTAAATTTGTATCACTCCCGCGATATGCATAACACTGCTGTTTTCAGTAGGGCTATCTTGACAGGCTACTCATTATTAGTTTGCAGTGTTCACAGCCAGATAATAATAATGATTTCTTTTCTCCTCCAGTAGCTTCCATAGTCTTTTCCAGCATTCCAAAGGTTAGCCAAGAGGGATGAAGCTTCCAGTTTAGTGCCAGCTTGATTTCAATATATTTTATGCCTCAAACATGTACTATCTTTATCAACAACATCTTGCCATGACATTCTGGAGGATCATCAGTACCTGTAATGATAATTGGCAATAACCTGTAATGTTTGGCAGATTACAGGACTTCACTGGTTAACCACTCCAAAAGAAGTAAACCATTTCTGGAAATCGACCTTTTATTTGTTAGTTTGTTGTTAGTATCTAGAATATTTAACAACTAAAAAATCCAAACAAACAATAACAACAAAAAAATTAAACACTGAAAACAAATAACCCAATAAAAATGGGACATGAATGTAAACAAAGAGCTTTCTAAAAATGAATTTTAAAAAATGTTGAATAACCTTATCTGCTAGGAATGCAAATTAAAGTTACATGGAGATTTAATCTTACTCCAGTGAGAATGGCTAAGCTTAAAAAAAATGAGGACAAAAATGAAGAACACTTATTCAGTGCTAGTGGGAGTACTAACTGGTATAACAATATAGATATTAGTGTGGGGGTTCCTCAAAAATCTAGAAATACTGCTATAACATGATGCATTTATACCACTCAGAAAACACCCATAGGACTCTGTATTTCATTATAAAGATACTTTTTCATCCATGCTTGCTGCTGCTTTATTCACAATAGCCAGGAACTGGAAAAAGCCTAGATATTTGTCTACTGATGGATAATGAAAGTGTAATACACTTATACAATGGAATATTATTCAGTTATTAATGGAAATAAAATCATAAAATTCACAAATGAATAGATGGAACTAAAAACAATCATCCTGAAAGAGTTAATCAAGTTACATGTCTTCTCTCTTCTCTGGTTGTTAGCTTTGAATTTTCAGATATGTGCTTTGCTTGAATATATATGAGGTCAGATAATTAGCAAAAGGCCATGGGATAAGGGGCCTTTCAAGGAAGCAGTGATAGAATACAATGGTATAAATGGCTATAGAGAGAATAATAAAACAATGAACACTAAATTGGGCCAGGAAAGGAAGGACAAAGTAGTATGCAGAGTATAGAAAGAAATAAACAACAATAAAAGCAATATGGAGGCTTCTTACTGTATAACTTTTCTAAGATATATATATATATATATATGCATATATTAAAATAGTTAAAAGGGAATTTCCCTGTAATAGACAGTAAACTACTAGACAGTTACTCCTGTGCTCTGTTCTGGAGAAGGCTCCTTCTCATGCTGATGAGAAGAGTGTATACTCAGCTGCTGGTGGATTGTTCTATAGATGTCTGTTAAGTTACATTTGGTCTTGGGTATGATTTGAGTTTGTGTTTTTTCATTGGCTTTTTTGTCTGTCAAGTGTATCTATTCCTGAATTTTGATTGCTAAAATTTTCCAACTATTTTTGTGATACCATCTATCCCTTCCTTTAAGTATTACTTTCTTTACATATCCTGGCCTTGATATTGATTTTATTATTTCATCTTGGAAAACTTACTCCTCCATTTTTGTCTAATAGCATTCCTTGTTGCTTATCACTGCTCTAAATTAGAAGTCATTTGTTTAACAAACTTTGAGCACCCCTGCTTTGCTTTGGGTTTAATTTACATGAAATATCTTTTTCAAACCTTTGCTTTTAGCCTGAATGTCCTTTGAGATAAAGAGTTTCCTGTAAGCTGCTAAAGGCAGTCTTGTTTCCTAAGCCCATTAGATCATTCTGTGTTTTAGCTAGACAATTTAACCTATTACATTCAAGATAAAAGATAGGATGGATAAGGTCTTAGTCCAGCCACTTGGCATTTTTTTTTCTAAATTTATGAAGGCTCTTTCTTTCTTTCCCTATTCTTATAATACTCTTTTTCTTCTTAAATGACTAAATTCGATAGTTGTTTTGATTTTTTCCTTACTACATTTATATGCCTTTAAAGCTTTTGGTCTCTCTGTTACTGTATATAGATTATGAAAATACCTTTTTATTATCATTTCACATTGTGTATAATACACATAATAACATTATTATGGCATTATATTATTATAATGATATTTTGAAATGATGGTAATTTAACATTTTTATAAAGATAAGAAACACAGAACAGATATAGTAATATAATCTCTACCCATATTCTCCATTCTTCTCAAAATTTTTAATATTTAATGTCCAATTTTATGTTTTCTACACTGTTACGTCAACATGTTCATGCAGTTAATTTTAATCATTTTAATTTTTAGTCTTTGTTCTGAATACTCAATTAGCTAATGTACCAACAGTGGCATGGCATTCTGACTTTGTCCATAAAGAAACTCTTATTAGTGAATTTTGTAACTGATTGTATTTTCTGCTTATCTATAAATATATCTACCTTATAGTTTTAAGAGCTTCCCTTAACATTTCTTAGCAGTGATCTGATAGAGTCATATCTTCTTCCAGCATGTATTTGAGAATGTCTTTATCCTTTTGTATTTCCATCAGATAGCCTTGTCAGGCAGAGTTTTCTTGCCTATCAGGTCTCTACCTTCACTAATGTGAAAATTTTTACCACGAATTAAGCATGAAAGAATGTGCTCAGTATTAGCCAGGCACAGTAACATATGCTTGCCATAGCAGCACTAAGGAGTCTGATACAGCACAACAAGAGTGATACTGCATATATAATGGGTTGCATGTCAGTATCAGATACATAGTGGGACCTCATTGCCAAGCAACAACAAACAGCTAAGTATTGCTCTCTGACCAAAGGAAAATGGAGCAGAAAATCTTAATAAAAGTCTATCCAAGAGATGTTCAGATGTTTGTATATTATATTTCATACTTCTACACAACGCAGTAGTTAAAGTATAAAATAAAATATGTAAGGTGCTAAAGAGTAGTTTCACTGAATGATAATTCAAATGTAAGATAAAATAAAATCTTAGTAATACACTTGAATTATTGTTTGGCAAGAAATTTAGGAGTTAAGATGTAGGAAAATATGGTGTAAACTATTATCACTATTCATATCAAAATATTAGAGAATAGCATAACATCAAATTTTAAGAAAATTCAAAGATGGAAATAAAAAAAATAATAACTAACAATGAAAAAGAAACCAAATATATAATTAAGAATGTAAGGACTGGAGAGCTAGCTTGGTGATGAAGAACACTGGCTACTCTTGAAAGGGTCCTAGGTTCAATTTTCATAACCCACATGGTAGCTCACAACCATCTATACCTCTAGTTCCAGGAAATCCAGCCATTAATTCTGCCTTCCACAGACACAAGATACTAAAGTATGCAATCACTGCATTTATATACCTGCAGGCAAAACATACACACATATAAAAAATTTTAATAAAATAATGGCAAATGTATTACTTTAAGGAGTCCAGTGTAAGAGCTAATCATGTAACAAGGCTAAGAAAACAAAATGCAGATTCTGAATACCAAGGAGGGAAATGGGAAAAAAAATTCTTGGCTTCTAATGGCATAAAAGAAAAGAATAACATCCAAAGAAACTTAACCAGAGAATTTAACAAATTTCCCTCAAAATAGCAAATCCCGAAAACAGCCATGCAAAAAAATAGAAAATCTGAATTGTGTATTTTTCGAAAAAATAAAGTATACTTAAAATGTGACCACAAATAAAGCACACTTCCCAGATGGATATCTTTTAAAAATCTTTCCATTTTAGAAATGAAATAAATGTCATGTAAAAATTCAGAGTGGGGAGAGAGAGAGAGAGAGAGAGAGAGAGAGAGAGAGAGAGAGAGAGTGTGGGAGACAAAGAGAGGGACAAAAACAGTGTAGCTCACTTCCTGTGGATGGCACAAATGAAGGCAAAGCCAATAAGCAGGCAAATAGATGTAACTAGAAAAGATCATCCTGAGTGAGGTAACCCAGGCCCAGAAAGACACACATGGTATATACCCACTTATAAACAGATATTAGCCACATAATACAAGATAACCACACCTCAATACACAGACCTAAAGAATCTAAATAACACAGAGGACCCTAGGGAGGATGCTTAATGCTCATTCAGAAGGGCAACTAGAATAGACGCTGGAAACAGTTGGAAAAAAAAAAAAAAAACAGGAAGAGAGTCTATCATAGAGGTCCCCTGGAAGACTCCACCCAGCAAGAGATCCAGGCAGATGCTGAGACACAGCCAAACTTTGGGGTGGAGCTCAGGGAGTCTTATGAAAGGGTTGGTGAGTAGAAGGACCTGGAGGGTTCGGGAGCTCCACAAGGAGACCAATGGAGCCAACAAATCCAGACAGGATAGAGGGGTGCTTCAGAGACTGATTTACCAACCAAGAACCATGCATGGTGAGGATGTAGACCCTCTGCTCAGATGTAGTAGAGAGGCCGCACAGTCTCCTTGTGGGTCGCATAATATGGGGAGTAGGTACAACTTCTGACATGGACTCTGTGCTAGGCCACAGAGCAAGAGGATACAGGCAATCCATATGAGATTCAATAGGCTGAGGTCAGACATTAGGGGAGGAGGGCTCCCATTTCTGAAGACAATGGGAGGGAGGGAAAGGGTATGAAATGGGGAAGGTGGACCAGGAAGTTAAGGGAGGGGGCCAAATCAAGATGTAAAGTGAACAAATTAAAAAAAAAAAAGAACAGAAAAAGAAACAGGACTAAGACTAATCTGTCATTATTAATACAAGCCCGATCTCAAATAACATTAAACTATACTTTATAATTTACATGAAGTATTTCTGTTCTCAATTCAACAAGTCGGTGCATTTCATCATGTGACCAGAGGGGAAAAAAGCAAAAGAAAGAAATCCCTTCAGAACACACCATAAAGCTTCTCATCATTCTGTGTCTGGTACAGAAGCTCAGCAAACTGTGAAAGGAAAACATAAAGTGCTCTCATCCTCATAAAGTGCTTCTAGCAAAGACACTGTCCTGAATGGCAGATGTGGGGATTTATCCATCTGAGAGTGTGAGCAAGATAGACAGACTTCACTACCACCGTCCCACTGAATATTGTACCAACATTGAGCAATAGCAAGCACATCAGATAAGTGTTAAAGATGCGATGAGACATGTGGACAGTCCCACTCTCATCTGTCAGACTGGAGCTAATCCTGGCAAGCCTAGGACCACACAGCCTATTGCTACACATTGAGAAGGGATGGATTCTAGTGGAAGACCACTGATTGCGAGACTATTTGTGTATAGTGTAATGGCCATCGTGGCTTTCAAGGATTTAATAGACTTATCCGTTATTACTAACTTACATCTGTAAATCGATGAGGCCTTTGAGAAGTTAAATTAGAGAACATGAAAAAAATCTGAAAATCACCTATTAATCAAGATTATCATTTGTGTGTGTGTGTTTCTACTGTTTCTTCTATTGAACTATTTTGTATTTTTCACAATATTTTGGTGCACTGACTTATTCCAATTTTAACATATGACAGAGACAACATTTTCCTTCAGTGGAATATTGTACCATTCCTTTCTCCCCAAGATAAATGTCAAAGGCATTGGCAGGGTTCTTATTTCTTGTTCTGGACCCTTCTAATGCAAATTTATGAAAAACCTAAGAACAGACATGTGAATTTGTTCCCGTAGTCTTCAAAAGCACTTGGAACTTCTCAACATGCACTCTCATTGTGTATAAATATATACCTATGTCATGTATGATTCTGGCATAGCTTTAGTATAATTCTGTGATTTTCTCCATAAGAGTTTGTTTGATTTAGCGGTGGCTGTTTATTGTCCATGAAGCCTAAGTTGTGACATGTTAGTTTCTTCTAGCTGGGTGTCTTAGTTACTTTTCTGTTGCTGTGATAGAACATCACTACTAAAGCAACTTGGGGAATGGTTAGTGCATCTTTAAAATGTTCAGGTCACACTCCATCCATGAGGAAAGTCAGGGCAGGGACCAGGAGCCGGAAACTGAATCAGAAGCCTGGGAGGAACACTGCTACTGGTTTGCTTCCCCACGGCTTTCTCAGCTTTCTTGCTCCCAACGGCTTTCTCATAGCATTCCAGACTGAGAGCCGAGGTGTGGCACAGCCTCCAGTGGGCTTGCCCCACCCACTATCAATAATTTTAAAAAACCTTACAGACTTGGCTACAGACAGTCTGATTGAAGTATTTTCTTAATTGATTTTCCTCTACCCATATGACTCTATCATGTCTCAAGTTGACAAAAAACAGGACAGCCCCATAACCAGGTTTTCTGCAACTTCTGTGAAGATATAATTTTACTATCTCCTCCCCTTGGTGCTGCCAGAGCAAATGAGGTAGTAAATCTATTCCAGGCACTCACACAGAAGTCCCTCAGCATTTAGTAAGGCTGAAACACAGATGGGTGCTATTTTTAATTTTAAAACACTGTCCAACATTTGGAAGAAAAACAGCCCTTCCTTCCTCTAGCAGTATTATAAAAACATTTTATATACTTTTAGAACCTACTGATTTTTCTTGTGCATCAATTTATAATAATCAGCCTTATTTAAAAGTATTATCTTACATATTACTGTCTATATACTAGTTTTTAGCATTATGGGAAGAAAAAATGTGGACACTACATCACAGATGTACTGTAGAATTATGTCAAGTAAAGAAAGAAAGAAATAAAACATCTTACTGTTAATATCATTGCCAGAGCCTGATGACTCTATACAAATATTTTATGCTGTTTAGAACATATAAGTACATGAGCAGTTGACGTGTATTTTAACATCAGAAACCCTAAATATCAAAATTTATCTTTTATAGTCATAAGTAAGTAGGAGAGAGGCTCATCTAATTTAGGACCCAGCCAAAAGGTATCTGTTGGAATCTTCCAGGCTCTGTATTTTTTTTCCACTGACTAGATGGTATGAGACTTAACTTTTTAAATTAAAAATAAAAAATGGACATGGCTATAATCCTATTTTTATATGATACTTAGAGATACACATTCTTTTTAGACTTTTTCTATTTTTGAGACTGGCTCTTGCTAAGTAGACTTGGCTAGCCTGGAAATTGCT
>OU015742.1:24758085-24777832 GCA_907169655.1 Acomys percivali | reverse complement strand
GACCTTGTGGGACATCTAGCAGGTGACAAGTAGAGGCCCCTCAGAGTCTTCGTTGAGTGGCTCGCAGAAACCATTGATGTTGGTTCAGCTCAGCTTCTTGTCCCGGGGAACTTGTGGCTTTGTTGAGTCCACCCCCAGAGTCTCTGGTTCCATTGCGTGTTTCATCTACCGTGGGTCCCCGCCTTGATGCTGCCCCTAGTATCCACCTCTGCACAATCCAGCTCACAACACTGAGCATAGTTCCGGCCATGAGAGGAGGTCCGTGAGGTCTGTGGTGTGGGTGGTGAGGTACTCAACTTGAACAGCACCCCCTCCTGGAACGCCATTTCCTTGGCGTGCACTGCACTAGGCCACAATTCGAAAGGCAGCCTGAGCGTGGTCTCATGGTCCTGCAGCAGATGGGCATGGACGATCCACATGACAGGATTTCCTTCTTTCTGGGAAAAACACACATTGCGTTTTGGAGCTCTCAGTATGGTCCTTTAGTGGCTGTGCATTCTCTGCTGTTCGGCGGATCAGACACAATGTGTGATTGATGTCATCTTGGATATTCTCAGATTGGGTCTTTCTAATTCATTGCGCTAAGCATTTCCTCCCAATCAGGGCACTCGGGGACGGCGGGGGAGGGGGGGGTGAACGTTTCTGTGTAGCTCAGGAACACAATCCTCCTCCTCAGAATGCATTGAGGTCCTCATCTTTTGAACACAGCAACCTGCAACCACCGCGCGGACCTGCAGATTAGGCCATTTTCATAGATTTGCTTTTACTGATTTCCCCTTCACTCTTCTCTGCTTTACCCAGCTACACTAAAGGAGTCCCCTCTCAGCTGTCATATCACATGCATTCTATGACCACTTTCTTTTCTATCTTTCATGTTACCATTTCTAGTTCCACGTCCTACACCCACATCCATATTACATACACACACACACACACACACACACACACACACACACACACACACACTCACTCACTCACAGGTTTTCAACTTTCCAAAGGCTCAAAAGAATGGGATTCATCTTCCTTTTAATTCTCTCCCTAGGAACGTGGACAGCACACACCTACTGCCACACTTCCTATTAAATGACCTGAACATCCTCATTTGTCTGTGTCTTTCTTTCATTCATCCTTTCATTGCTTTAGGAGCAGGCTGATTTATGAACCCAATTTATATGTCAATCTAAGTCACAAGATCAGCCAGAGCTTCTCATACCTCATAGATTTTGTGTCCTATCATGGGGCTCATCAAAGTGACTAGAGCTCTCAAGGTCCTACTGAACTAACTTTCTGATCTCTCTTGTGATCACATGTCATCGCTTCCTCCAGTGAATAGGGCACATCTCTCTCAGGTCCATTCTCAAGGAATGTCTGTCGTTTTCCTATTGCCTATGCAGACCTCTGGAGAAAATAACCAAGTAATTGTCTGACATGGTCCCTTATGAGCCAATTGATCAGAGACAATTTCCCATATATTGCCTCAGATGATTCTGTCTCTGTCTCAAGGAGAGATGAGAATTTTATTTCAGTTTCGAAGCTTTTACATCACTCAACCTGATCCCATCCACTTCATCCTATAGCCTCATGACACAGCCTATGAGAGGCTCTTTAATTTCTTGTTTAAAAAGTCCTTCCTAACTCAAACAGTACAGAGACAAAATATGCCCTAATTACCAGAGTGCTGGGACTCTGAGGGTGTGTCCCTACACCTGGCTCTTCCTGTCACTTGTCCTTATCTTCCCCCCCCGAGCTGTTCCTGCCCCTGTACTTCCCAAAACTGGGGATCCCAGCAGGGACACAGGCCCCCTTTGCACTCTATTTCCGCCATATTCCTCTAAATGGTGATAAGAAATAGAAAGGTAACACTGCCACCTAATTTTCTCCCTACAAATTCAGACATTAGAGACTAACATCCCCAGTGTTTTCCCCTTTGTAATTCTTCAATCTCAGATAACAGCTAAACCTAAGCTGTGTGTAATTTTACTAATACAAAGGCCACATAAGAACAAGCTATTTAAAATGTTATAATGTATATGCTACGTCCTTGGACTGTAACATATTCCTTAGTCCATTAGCTATTGGGTACTCCGTTCCTCAAGGAAACATCCCTCTAACATATTCCATGCCACACAGCAGAAGGTGGCCCCCTTGGGCTTCCTCTCATGTGTACTTTTTTCTGAGACAAAGCAGCCTTTGTTGCATGTTTTATCACTCATAACAGACACAATGTAACTGTTTAAAAAATGTTATTGTATATTATTTTGGGAGTAAGAGCCATATTGTGATGGCCATTAAAGATGCCCACCCCTCAGAGAGAGTAGCATCAATTGCATGACTCATCACCCACGGTCTCAGCAGTACAACTGTTTCCAGCATTGTTTGCTCTGGTTCATCTCTCCTTAGGCATCCATTGTATGAATTTTTCTGGGAAAATATAAACAAATGTCTCTCCCAGATATGACAGTAATGACAGACCAAATAAGTAACTCTACCCAAATCTAGCTTGGTCAGCCAAGGACTATAAATAAACATATATGAGCACAGATGGGTGCAGGATTATTTACAAAGCAAGTATTGTCAGATATACCATCAACGAAGAGTCTTTTGTCCCATTAATCACTAATCAGATGCACATATTCATTCATTTATCTCATGCACTCATATTATACACTGCACTTGCACATGAGACATTTGTGTGTTGCTATGTGCCTTCTCTATGTCTCTATGAGGAAATGCTGCAGTTATTTTACCAGTGTGATGTAAAAATATTCATTATTAGGCCTATAAGTATTATTATAGCAGTATTTTCTAACTCATTAGCAATCAATCAAGACACAGACACCTGTTATATTTTAAAATAGCCTTAGTTAATCTGAGGCAGGGCAGATATTAACCCTCTAAATTACTTCCCATAGTGGGGCAGCATGCCATCTGCTTCTAATAATTTCTATCAAGCTTCCTCCCATCCATAATCCCAAATACTTGCTAATTATCATCATCTGGGTCAAGTCTCCATTCACGCTGGCCATGTGCTTCTCCTCCACCTAGCCAATGGTGGTGCAGCCTCCTTCTTCTCTCCTCCATTCTCCTTTCCTCCTGAGATTTTCTCTCTCCTCCAAGCCCAGGAACCTTAGCTCCTATCCCATTTGCCCTTCCCAGGAGGGATGGCCTTTTATTGGTCAAATAGACTAGACTCTTAGGCAAGGTACAAGTGGGGCAGAAACAGCAAAGAGTAATTAGCATCAAAATACATCAGACCAACCAACAGCAGTTAACAGGATTAATCTGTGAGTGTCTGACAGAGGCAATGACTGCTCATGTTTAAAACAACAATGCCCATGCCATTTCCAGAAGATCATGACAATATGCTATCCAATTATTTCCTGACCATTTTTGAAATGGTCAGGAAAAAGACATCTTTTATGTCTTCTTTTTAGTTAGTTTGGCTAATGATTTGTCAATGTTGTTTTTTTTTTTTCATTGAAATAACTTTTTGCTGTCATTGTTCTTCCTAATTCTATTTCATTAACTTTGACTATGATCTTTTGAAGTTATATATACACAGGAAATACTCATAGCTGAAAAAGTAGGTATCTAGCCACAATTGTAATAAATAAGATAAATAAAATGCCATTTCATATGTATACAACACTAGTGTACTAAATTTCACAAAAGAAATGCTAGTGGACACAAGACAAAAGATAAATGCAGATGCAATAGTTATCAGTGGCCTCAATAACTTCTGTCATCAGTTAAGAGGTCACTCAGACCTAAAACTATATCAAAGAGAAACCATTGAATTAAACTTCACCGTGAATACAATGGATTTCAATGACAGCTGCAGAGATTGACAACTATCAATGCTAAGATACACATTCTTCTTAGAGGCACGTGGAAATTTCCTCCAAAACATATCACTTTTTTAGGCCAATAAAGCCAGTGTAAAATAACATTTAAAAAAGAACAATTCACTATTTCTTATCAGAACATAATGAGATAAAGATAGCAATTATTTGCCAAAGGAATTTCAGAAGCCATCACACGCTGCCGTTGAGCAGCACAGTTTTTAAAATTCTGTAATAAGGCACTGAAAAATTTAAAGATGAAAGCGCCTACATTTTTATTTATTTATTTATTATTTAATTAATTTATTAAGATTACATCTCAATTGTTGTCCCAACCCTTTTATCCTCCTTTTCCTTCCTCCCTCCTGCTTTCACCCTGTTCCCCCTTCCCTATTTCTGTGACCAAAGGGGACCTCCTCCCCCACTATATGGTCAAAAGCTATCAAATCTCATCTTGGTAGCCTGCTTATTCTTTCTTTGAGTTCCAACAGGCCTCCCCACCATGGGGAAGTGGTCAGATATGGGCACCAGACATATTAAAAATCAGAGAAAGTGATGGAGAGAGAGATCAGTACCTGAGCATGTATGCTGATCTTACAGAGGACAAGAGCAGTTCCCAGCACTCACAAAAGGTGTGTCTCAACCACCTGGAACTACAGACCCAGGGATCTGACCTCTCTGATGCCTTCCTCAGGCACTTACCTGCACATGCACATACCCAGACACCAATACACTTATAAACTTTGGTTATACATAATCACATTTTTAAATATTTTTAAAAAATAAGAGGAGAAGCACAAATGACCAAAATAAATAACTTAACCATACCACTAAGGTTTTAGAAAAACACCATACACTCAACAGATGGAAAGTGACTGGATTCCATATGTGGTGTGATGCTCTGGAATTTTCACACAAGCTGTTGTCTAATCAATAGTCTGTATCTCTTTTCTGCAGAATGATGTTTCAACATATGGATGTACTACAGTTTCTGTAACCATTCAGAAACTGAGAAACATCTGGATTGTTTTCCAGC
This sequence comes from Acomys percivali, assembly GCA_907169655.1. Classification (NCBI taxonomy): domain Eukaryota; kingdom Metazoa; phylum Chordata; class Mammalia; order Rodentia; family Muridae; genus Acomys; species Acomys percivali. Next base: position 24,772,954 of record OU015742.1, on the reverse strand, counting down.
TTTGGCAATTATATTAAAAAAACATTTAAAGCTGTTGAAAGTTTTCTGTAGTATAGTTTTTGGTGTGCAAACATAAGTCTTTTCCTTGTGGTATTAATGCTTGGAATTGAATATGATAGGTCATATAATAATTTCATGTTTAGTTTTAGGAGACATTGCCAAATGATTTGCAAGAATAAAGCCAGTCTTTCATTCCTGGAATAAATCCAGCATGGCCAAGGTCTACACTCCCATTCATATGTATTTATATATTGTCACACTCTCTTGCTAACATATTTTAAAGATCCTTACAAACACACTGGTGACTATCTTAGTACTTTACTTTTTTCAGTGCTGTCTTTTTCTGGCTTGGGTATCACAGACTTACTTACTTCTAAAAATGATGGGAGAGATCTCCTTTAGTATATTCTGACAAACATGTTGAGTTTGTTTTAGTTCACTTTAAACATTTAGAATATTTCTCTAGTGGAACCATCTGGGACTAGAAATTTCTTTTTTGAGTTGTTGTTGAATTTCAATTTCAAATTCAAATTCTTTTATAGATATAAGGCAACAAGAGCTATCCACTGTGTAATGATGATTTGTGATGGAACTTTGAAAAGATCATCCTAAGCTGTCAGAGTTTTACATGTTGAGTTGTTCATAGAATTTCCTTGTCATCCTTTTCTTGTTTACACAGTCTGGAGTGGAAGATCCTTCTTAGTTCCTCACATGCCAATGTTTATCTTCCTTCTTGTAATAACTTGTCACCCTTATTTCTCAGTTTTACATTTCATTGACATTTCTATTTTGATTATGTTTTCAATTATACTTATTTCGGGTTATTATCATTATCATCCTCGTTCTGCTAGCATTGGGGGAAATTTGCACTTAATTTCTATGTCCTGGAAGTAGGAACTGAGATTACTGGATTGAGCCTCTTGTCTCTTTTCTGATCTATGCACATGATGCCATAAGCCCGCTCAGCCCAGCACTGATTCGAACTCACAAAGACTGATGTGTTGTATAGCCACTTTACCAACAGATGACGGAGCTTTGTATTATCCCATGGACTTCAATATTTGATAGTATCCTTCAGATATTGCTTTCTGATTTGACTTTTGAGTGTAAGGTGGCAAGTGTAGGAATATCCATTCCATGGCATGTGTGTAGAGGTCAGAGGACAACTTTCAGGGTTGGTTCTTTCCCAATACTGTAGGTTTCCAGGGTCAAACTGAGGCAGTTATATTTACAAGGTACACACTGCCTTTACCCACTGACCACATTAACTGGTTCTTCAGAAACAACTTTTATCAGATCCAAAGTTATTGGTTTTCAATGTGGAACAATGATGTATGCTTCATGGTATTGCTGAGAACAACAAAGAAACTGGTTATCAATTGGCAAAACATATCTAAGTGTTGTCACATAAAAAGGTACTAAATATAGCCCTTGGCAAACCACTTCCATCCAAAGTTGTCTGGGGTACAGTCAAGGAAACACTCATGAGCTACAGCAGCAAAGCACCACACTTTACCATTCTACTGTAGCCAGCTATGACCCAAATAAACTAAAAAGAAATATTAATGACAAGTATTAGGAGATAGAGAGAGATGGTGGCTGATACATAAAAGAAGCCAAAGTGTGTGCTTCATATAACAGCCAAGAGCAGACAAATGGAATTGCCTGAAAAACAATGTAGATGTGAAGTTAATAGTCAGAGCCATTGAAGGATGAGTTAAAATATGGCCAAAAAAAGAACATGATTAAAAATAAAATAATGTAGTATGACAATGCCATATTAAGTAGAGAACATCAAAAAAAGATTAAAAGCTTTAAAAACAAGAAACACATGGAAACATCTGGAGACAATGAAAGTGCCATGGGTCTATTCCACTGATACTTGTAACTAGTCCCAAGGCCACTCACTGGGAAAAGCAAAGGTCTCTCCAGCAATGGATTCTGACACAGCAGCAAAGTCACATCTGTGCAGGTGATATGGAATACCTATCTCGTAACTTATGTAAAACTTCACACAAAATAGATCAGAGACCTAACTGAAAGAGATGAAAGTATAAAATCCCTTCGAGGAGACTTGTATGTTAACCCCTATGACTCTATCTTTAGCAATATAGTCTTAGAAAGAACATCAAAAGCATAATCATGTAAGGAGAAATGAAACCCAGACTTGTCTGTGTCAGCATTTAAAATGTTCATTCTTCAGTGACTACCATCAAAACCTGGAAAGGGCAACACATATAATTGATGAAGTCATTTACAAATTTTATAAGGGACCTATTTCCAGAACACATACATAACTCTCATCGCTTAATAATAAAATCAAACAACCCATTTTTAAAAGAATATAGAAGATCTAAATAGGTTTCTCTCCAAACGAAACAGCTAGGCAGCCATGAAGTATTTGAAAAGACATATGGCATAACTAATTATTAAGAGAATGAAAACCAAATCCACCATGAGATTTCACTACCCAATAACTGGGACAACTAGACTAGAAAGTCACGTGATGCAAGACTGAGGGTGTACAGAAATCAGAAACTTGCCATATTCACTGCTGATTCTAATATCATGTATGCCCCAAGATAAACAAAGATACACCCACGTACAAACAAACAAACAAACAAACAAAAAACGTGTACACCACTGTTTATAACATGATTCATGATAGTCAAATTCTACCAACCCAAATGTCTAACAGATAACGCACTTTTTAAAATTGTTTTTTTTACAAAGAAATATTTAACCACAAAACTATGTAAATAAATAATGCAGGCTATGGCATGTCAAGTGAAAATACAATTCCACTTGCAGGAAACATAGAACAGGTGAATCTGTATTTGGTGTAAGTTTCATCACTGCTTGCCCTGGGGCAAGGTAGGTAGGTAGTGAGGGATCAGAAGATTAAGGCTATTAATGATTTTTAGAGTGACAAAATGTCCTTAAATTGACTATAGTGATGACTGATCAATGTAAATGGACAACAACAAGAGAAAGTAACAAGCTTCATATTTTAAAGAGCAAATTGTATAACATATAAATTACATCTCAACAAGGACTTGAAAAATAGAACTAAATCTATATTACCCTGGAAATCAAGTTCACAATAAAGCCTGTTGCCATAGCACATGGATCGTAATCCTGATTCTTAGATTCTTGGGTCTAAGCTGGTATCAGCTCCCCTGGGGCCAGCCTGCTTAGGGCATTAGGGACAGCCTGTTGTCTGGATACATGAGATACTGCCTACTGTTGAAAGCACCTGAAACCTGGTCTGAAGAAGCTTGTCTGGTGCTCTGGACCAACTTACAGTGAATCTCAGGGCAAGCCTTTCTGTTGAATGGTAGAAAGGAAGAAATTACTTCTTCATAAGTATGTATGATATGGACATTTTACAGGAATCAAACATGTGATGCCACCAAAGGAACAAAGTAAAGCAGAACTAACTGTTCACTAAAAAGTCAAAGACTAGAAGCAGAGACATAGCTCAGTAAGCAAAAGCATTAATCACCAAACCTGACAAACTGAGCTTGAAAGAACCAACTCCCACTAGTTATCATCTGATATCCATGCACATGCTGTGGCAAATGTGTTTCCTCACACATAGACACAATAGTCACACACATAAAAGGAATATTAATAGAGGTATAGAAATGAACTGGCTATTCAAGAAAGTAAATAAGCTTCTTGGGGTATAGAAAAATCCATAGACATAAATTAGGGAACAGTGTGTGCATAAGAAAGGGAACTACAGCCCAGGGGTGGGGAGGATGAGCATCAACCAACAGTGCTTCAGAGCTGCTGAGCGCAACAAGTAACCTCAGCACAGCTCCACAGCTGGATCAATGAAAAAAGCAGCAAGACGTGCAGAGAATCAACAAACAAAAGACAGAAAAGCACAGAGTATGGTAAACTAATAGGGCACCTGAGTTGCCATTAACTGAATAAATATCCATATTGCAAAAGACATGGGAGAATCAGAGATACAGAAAAGTACCAGAGGCTTACCTAGCCAAACCCTGACTAAAACTTCCCCAACTCCCTTAGGAAGACCAGATGACTCCACAGCAAGAGCTACTTAACTGCCAGACGTCAAGGACAGAAATGCAAAAGTAGAGAGAAAGCAAGTCGTCCCTCTTCTATATACTTGCAACAGATTTTCAGCAAAAAAACTTTGCTGACCAGGAGGACAAAGTAGAATGATGTCTTCAAAGTCAAATGGAAAAAAAAAAGGCCGACCAAGAACACTATACTTGGCAAGAAAAGAAATGTGCTTTAAAATTCAAAGAGACAATTATTTTTCTAGACAAAAATTGAAGGAGCCCTTCACTTTTCTGTTTTCAACTATACTTGCTGCAGAAGAACTGTTAATGGAAAGTTTTCAAGTTGAAACCAAGGGCAGTAAGCAGCAACATGAAATGTAAGTGTAGTAGACATAAGAAAAAGTAAGAAAAGCACAATAGAATACTGAAGAGGTTGTGCACAAATCATCTTTTAACCTAGGAATGAACACTAACAGACATAAATATTAAGGAAAATTAACCCACCCAATTTGGCTGACTGATATAGAATATAACAAGATGTGATTCTGACCAGTTGTGACAAAGTTTTGGGTGAGGGTTAAGTGTACAATTGTTGTATACACAATGGAATTAAATGGTCATCTCAAAAAGAGTCCATCAGCAAGAGATTTCATAAATCCTAGAGTGAAACACAAGAAAGAATCTTTTGTTGGTACAAAAAGACAAAGAAAATATTCAAAGAAAAAAGATCAGAATGGTGATACAAGAATAGCAGACATGAACAAAAGAATTAAAAAGAGAAATCTCTATGGGGTGACCCTAGCTGAGATTCCTAGCATGGTGGACAAGGAGCCTGAAGTAACCACCTCCTGTTGCCAGGCAGGACATCCAGAGGAAAGAGAGGACCACTAACCTGTCCTTAAATCTTCAATCCAAAGTTTGTCCTGCCTACAAAATGTGAAGGGATAAAGATGGAGCGAAGATCAATGGATGGGCCAAACAATGACTGGCCCTACTTAAGACCCGCCCCATGGGAAAAAAGCCAGCCTCCAACACTATTAATATTAGCTCTGATACATTTACAGACAGGAGCCTAGCATAACTCTTCTGAGAAGCTTCACCCCGCAGCTGATGCAGAGACCCACAGCCAAACAACAGACAGGGGTAAGGGAATCCTATGGAAGAGTTGGAGAAATGGTTGAAGGAGTCAAAGGTATCAAGGACTCCACAAGGAGACCTACAGAGTCAACTAACCTGGGCTCATAGGGGCTCACAGAGACTGAACCACCAACCGAAGAGCATACACGGGCTAGCAGATGTGCAGCTTGGTTCGTGTGGGTCCTCCAGCAACTGTCGCGGGGACTTCTCTGACTCTGGTGCCTGTATTTAGACCCCATTACTCTAAATTGGCTGCTTATCTGACTTCAGTGGGAGAGGACACACCTAGTTCTGCAGCAGCTTAATGGGCTAACAATTGAGATGTAATATGAATAAATTAATAAAAAAATAAAAAAAAAGAAAAACTTACAGACACAAAATTGCATACATTTACAATACCACTAAATGTCATACTTGTTGTAAGTTATTTATCTTAAGATTAGTATTGTGATTAATTTATAAGTTAAATTTCATCATAAGTTTGAAAAAAAAATGTGCCGGGCTGGGTTGGTACTCATGGGGGACTTCCCCCTCTCTGAAGAGAAGGAAAAGAGAGAATAGGGGAATGAATAAGTGAGTGGTGACTGGAAGAAGAGGAGAGGAGGCTGCAATTAGGGTGTAAATAAATAAATAAATAAATAAATAAATAAATAAATAAATAAATAAATGGAAAAAAAAGAGAGAGAAAGCAGTTCTGGAAATGGCAAAGTGGGCTTTCCCTGGAAATAGTTTCTTCAGATGATAAAGGATGAAAATTAACAACCATCTGACATAGAGGGGAAGGCTGAACAGTAAAGAAATACCCCAACTTCATCTTTTCTAGGATGTGCAGATGAATGTAAATGGCAAGAAGAAATCCAACGTAAGTAGTGATCAACAGGAAGTGGAAGAGGCTGAGCTTCAATCAGACATAACAATGCAAGTCAGAAACGACGGCAAGGCGCAAGTAAGATTGTCACAGCCCAAAAAAATGTGGCCTTCAACAAGAGCATATAATGATTTATATATAGGTAGACAATACAAGAACAACTATACATACAAAGCAAACACTGATGGTGCTAGAGGAGAAAGAGATAACAGAACCATAATGGGAGGAGACAGCAATACTCCACAAAGGATCATTGACACATCGTTCAGTCAGAAAATCAATACAAAGACAACTTGGCTATATATAACTATATAACAGATAGACCAAACAGATATGTGCAAAATATCAGAAGAGCATACCTTCACCTCAAGCGCAGATGGGTTGCTCTCCAGGAAGATGTCCTGAGTAATAAACACATCTTAACCAGTTTTAGAAGCCAGTGATAACTACAAGTGTGGTTTCCAACTGTAATAGAATTCAACTAGAAATCAATATCTAAGATGAAAGAAAGTTATTCATAGGTATGTGTGAATCCAACAGCATACTCTCTAGCAGTCAAAGAATTGAAGCAAGTGAATAGGAAATTAGAAACATTAAGGCAAATGAAAATGAAGTCTGAGCATGTGAATATTTGTGTGATGTAGTGCTAGCATTAAGGAGTCTGCTGCAGGCCACTACCGATAGCCTTCACTGAAGACACTTTACTAGCTATGTGACTATGGGGAAAGCACTTTACTCCTCGGATTCTATCATCTTTCCTCCAAAGCAGACCATGAGGTGAGTTACAGTGTGGACGCGGAATGCTCCACACAGACTCTTGTATTTCAATACTTCTGTCCCCAGCTGGTGGCACTGACAGGGAAGTTTGAGAAATGTTAAGAGTGTGACCCCTAGGTCGATCTAGTGTCTTGGGTTGGGACTTTAACTTGCTTCAATATTGGTCCCATTTCTGTATCTCTTCTGCTCAGATGTGAGCAACCTGCTTCCCCATGTGAGCAACCTGCTTCCCGACAATCCACTCCTTACACCTTTGCAGTCCTCCCTCCACCAACGTGGAGTACTTCCTTTAAGCCATTAGCCAAAAAGTGCCTTTCTCCTACCTCAAACTGCTTTTTTTCAGATGGTCTCTCACAGCAACTGGAAAAGAAGCTATTAAAAGGAGTGAATGCGATTTTTAAAACTAAGATCTTGGTACAGTATATAGTGATAACTCAGGAAAACTAATTATTTTAATGAAGACAAGACCATGGACCACAATAATGTGTCATCTGGCCAGAAACATGAGACCATCCTGTACAATTATGCTTCCTCTGTCTTCACATCCTACTGTTAGCACTAGGGGTGATGATAGGAGCTTCCTGTGAAGTGTCATGAAGACTCTACTGGGATACAAGTTGGGTGGTTGGCAATCTGGTGCCCTTTCATGCTTTTCCTCCAATGTCCTTGTCTGTGGAAAGCACAAAGGTGGCTGGCTCCGTAGCTCCATAGGAAAGGCAGGAAAATGAGAGGCTATCAGGTACCTTTTGGAGCAGATTACGCTAATTGCTAGAATAACTTTGAGGTTCTGGTAACATGTGTTCTGCATTATACACACTTCATGCAGATACTGTCATGGCCTCATCAGAGTCCTATCATCATCAGTGTGTTTGCTGCCACCATTTTCTCCCAAATCTGTGCAAGGGAGACAATTACTATAAAAGATACAAATAGGAGCTATAGAAACAGCTCAACAGTTAAGATCACTGGCTGCTCTTCTAGAGAAACTGAGTTCCATCCTTAGCACCCATCTAGGGGCTCATAGGCATCTGTATCTCCAAATTCCAGGAGCCAGATGTCTTTTTCTTGCCTCCTCAGGTACCAAGCACACACATGGAACACAGACATTCATACAGGCAAAATACGCATACGTGTAGCACAGATTGATAAAGTATAAAACAATATAAAATACATTTTAATTGGGATTGCCTTTATCACAAATAATAAGAATTTGTGATATATTTCCTGGTGCTAGATATTTCTCAGTGGTTAAAGAACTGGCTTCTCTTGCATAAGGCCTGAATTTGGTTCTCAAAACTTACATGGTGACTCTCACAGCCCTCTATAAGTCCAGTTCCAAGTAATCCAACACTCTCTGTTGGCCTCTATGACGAGCACTGCACGTATATGGTGTGTGGCGCACAAACATTCATGAAGACAAAACATCTATACACATAAAATATAATATTAATAAAAATTAAAATAAAATATATTACCTGTCAATTGTGTTTCTTCATACATAAATTATTTGTTTATACTCTATAGATTTTCTATTTGGTTGATCAACATTTAACTAACTTATGAATGTTTTATGTTACATATATTTGTGCATAATTTTCCACTGCTTTTGTTCTTAGTGTATTGAGACTTTTAGTGAATAGCTCAGTGTCAAGCCTTTAGAATATTTCATTGACAGATAACATAAGTGATCACAGAGTAAATAAACTGTTCCTGTGAACTTTTTTCTGTTCTCAAGGTTTAGACTTTTCACTCCTTATGAAATTATTTATTCATAAAGTGTGTTGTGGGGGACAAAGGTATAATGCTAAAGGTAACAAACAGTTAAATGGATACCACCTTTCAGTGACCCCCCCTTTTGCCATTTACTTATTATGACAACTTAGTCATGGTCTTATTTCTTAACCCCCTCAGTTTGTATGTTGGTTTTAACTTGTATAATGTATACAGAGAAGGCTCATTCCTGGCCACCGTCAAGGCTACTGATCAATTGGCCTTACTATTATATTATTCCTTGATCCCAGGACAGGTTATTTACCAGGTTAATGTAAAAAAAAAGCCCCACGACTTAACAGACAATCTGGTTGATTTATAAGTATACTCTGAAAGAGTCAAAAATCTTTTCAAACTTAGATCTTCCCATGTGGAGTCCAGTTGTGGCTTCCAGTTACCTGGAACTCACTTAAAGGATGTCAAAGAATTTTCCTTATTTCACGTGGTTTATTCACATTTGCTGTTACTCCTAAATACTTTATAACCTGTGTTGTTCCTGTGAATAAGATTGTTTCTATGTGTCATTTAAATATTTATGATGTGAGAAAGCAATTTTAATATGAAAATAATCTTAATATGTTAATATAGCTACTAGCCAAAAGACAATTACATATTCTATAAATTATGTACATTTTCATATACTTTCTAAATATTGATAAATGAATGAATAAGTGATTGGCTATACATTAAGTCACATTCAAGAGGATGCTTGAATGAAATGCATGTGTACTCAGAAAAAAATTGTGTTTCTAGTTTAATGTGTTAGTTTAATTTCTTTGTTCTCTCTGGCCAGCTGTACAAACCTTAGTTCAATATAACTGAAGAAGAAAACAAAGCACCTTAAGGTGAGCTCTGCTTCCATGTAGGAGGCAAAGTACTGGGAACAAACAGCATACCTATTCTAAGATTGAAGACTTGCAGACAGCCCACAAAGCTGCTGTTCTCTGAGTCCATTAAAGGTGAAGACGTTTCCCATCATGCATGTGGGTGTCTTAGCTTCCACAGCACTACTACAGAGAAGCCTGTCCTTTCCCCATTGTATGTTCTTGACATCTTTACTGAAGTATAATTGACTGTAAATACACGAATTCAGTTATCAGCTATCTGCTGTGTTGCATTGTCTGTATGGTTGGTTCTTTGCCAAAAGTATACAAAGAACACTTGAAACTCAAATAAGATGAAATCAACAATTCAATGAAAAAAGGACATCAAAGGCTCTAAAAGACAACTTGCCAAGTAAAATATGGAGATAGCAAGTAAGCATTTAAAAACTATGTCCTACTCTGTATCTCACTGGGAAAATGCAGATTGAAACAATGCCAGATCACCACATGGCTCTGAAAAATACAGAACATTGAAGGCCAAAGAAAATAGAGCGCCAGGGGAGTGAGAACCAGAGGGACCTGGGGTTGCATATCAGTTGTTTATACACTCTCTGGTATTTACCAAAAGACTTGAAAACTTATGTCCATGCACAACCTGCAGATGAGTGTCTATAGCAGCTTTATTCATAACTAGCCTACAACTGTTACCTAGACCAGCCTGTCGTACCTCCAGATAATGCAACACTATTCAAAGTTGGAATGAAACAAGGTGCTAGGAAGAGGGCTCAGTAGCTAAGGGTATACATTGCATTTGCAAGGGATCCTGGGAAGGTTCCCAACACCCACATTGAGAGGTTTCCAAGCACCTGTAACTGCAGCTTCAGATACCTCTGGCCTCTGCAAACATTTACACACACACACAAACACAAACACACACACACACACTTACAGACATGCAATACATAAATTAAACATAAAGCACATCTTTTACAAAAAGCAAAGGATAGAAATAAGTAGATGAGCCATGCATAAAAATGAAGGAAATGTAAATGCTTATGATTAAGTGAATGAAGGCAACTTTAAAAAAAGACAAAATTATGACATAATAAGAGTTCTTGGTTAAAGTGGGAAAAGAGATGAATAAGAAGAACACAGAAGATTCTAAGGAAGTGACTCTACCTTGGATAGAATTTTAATGGTGAAACTATATTAACATACCTTTGTCCCAACTTAGAATGTGTGAAGGCAGCATAGTATGTTGATCATAAAGGAGGCAGTAAATATTAAATTAGGGGTATATGAAAACATATGTACCTCCCACTAATTTTTGATCCTATCCTAAAACTGCTTTAAGAATGTTCTATTAAAAAGGTCAAATGGATTTGGCCATGGTAGATATGAAATGAGATCTGAAAACAACATCTGAATCCTCAGTCATTCCAGATGATTCTGACATACAGGACATTCAAATTATACTTAAAGACATGTCCATCTTACTAATCTAATGAAATTTCATAGGATAATACATACTTTGCTGATTCATAATATTTTTAACTTTCTCATTTACCCATACCAGAACCAGACTTGACAAGGTTCAACTGGTGAAAACCAGAGAACGGCAATCATGGTGATAACAAAGCATGAATATTGTGAGTTCTAAAGGCAAATATCACAAACCACTGCTATGCACTCAGTGTGAGACAAGGAAAATATACCACCATGGTATTAGATAATGGAACTGATGAGTGAAAAATCAAAGAGAGCCATAGCAAAGATTCTAAAACTCAGGAATCCTCAAAACTCCCCATGGCGAAAACTGTCTCTGTTTTTTTCCTGCATTCTGCGTGATTATATCATACTGCCTTAGCCTTTCCAGATGTCATCAGGTCTCTTCTCATTATTTGCATCATGCTAGCACCGAGCCAAGTCAGACAGAACTTAAGAGGTACCGTGTTTTTATCCTTAAGACGCTGCAGTCTCGGAAGAGGATTCTGATGACGATAACTGTAAGCACAGCCTCCCCCATGTGTGGGACAACATGTTTCGCTTGTCGTAATGGCTTGTGTTACCAATTTAAGTTACAGCATCTCCTGTCTTCGTAGCTTCCTATTTTATAGACAGCTAAACAATGAATGCGCCAGAGAACTCTGAGTATAAACTCCTTAGCTTTGAATGGCAGTTTGCACTTTTGGGGGTTACACATACTTAAGCTGTGCAGCATTACCTGTCCCTGGAGAGTCTCCCTTGTGGCTCTTTTTTTTGTGCTGTGTTAGGAAATGCAAAGGATGTATTAGCATTCATTTAATAACTGTACAGAGAAGTAGAACTAGAGCTCAGGAGCTAATAAAGTATGTCCTTTGGGTAAAAAAAAAAAAATGGGAGTTTACATGGAGGGCTCTGAATGCCCATCTCCTCCAAACATTTAACTAGATTTCTTCTGTTCAAATGGCAACAGTTGTGAGTTTCTGGACAATATGCTGCCATGTTAGGTACCCATGGCAAAGGCATTGCTTTATCATGGCACCCTCTCTGGGCATTGAAGAACCAGTTTTTGCTGATGAGTTCACAGGGTAAGTAGATTTCATTCATTTACTTGGAAGAAACAGCACTGGCATAACTACAACATGCGGCTTCACAGCAAACAACACCCACCTTGAAGAGCCTTGCTCATTGCCACTTTACGTTTCAGAACCAGGTCATAAAAACTCTGCTTATTTTGACTTAATGTATAATTATTGAAATTTTTATAAGGATTTTACCACAGCGCTAGGCATGGATGGCATCAAGCCCAGGAGGAATTATGAGTTTATTGCAGCCCAGACTGACAGCCAACTCATAAAAGTGAATGACATCCCATATCATAACATCTCATCGGCCCTTCAGGATGTTAATAGCTTACCTTCATCTTCTTTTTAGTATAATGAGCCAGACAATCTAACAATATGTAGAACAAAAAGAAATATAAAAAAAAAAAACCTGAATCAGTGCAAAAAAAAGTAACATTTAACAACACTCAGACAGGATTTGGATTAAAAGTTTCAATTAAAACAACATTTAAAGCAAAGCTTTATTAGGCAAGACCAATCGCTGTTTTGAAGAACATTTACCTGAAGACATACTTAACTCCTCAGCCTCTGTTTCTAAAACGCTCCACACTTCTTGTTCAGTTCAGCGTTGCAAGATCCATCAGATTAAATGGAATCACAGCAGGTCTCTGCACTGAAATGATTGTGAGGATGTCTTTTGATCACGTAACTGAGGCAATGCTTATCTCCATGAAAATTGTTCTGTCACCCACTAACCTTGGACTTCTGCCTTTTCAAAATTTGTTTTCTGGTTTTGTGTTGTTTTATTTATTTATTTATTCTGGATTGAGGGGTTTCAAAACACGGTTGACTGGCATGCCAACACAGGCAAATGAACATATAGTGTAAACATTTGGGTATATATTCATAAACACAATTTTTTATACAGTGAGCTTATTAGATAAGTAGGGATAGTGCAGACGAAAATAATTTCATGATAAGACCGTTTCCCCATTCCATCTAGCATCTGGTCCACGAACATTCTCTATTGCTCCGAACAATCTCCTCTTTAAAAAATATTTTAATTTTTTGAAATTAAAGAAGTCTCAGAAGATGAAACACAAATGGCTGAAAAAAAAAACTTGAAAGTTAAACCTCAAAAGAAAATCTAAATTACTTTGAGATTTTCCTCTCATACCTGTCAGAATGGTTAATAACAACAAAACAACTGACAGCATCTAGTAGGGAAAATAGTTATTTATTTCTTGTGGAAATGCAAACTTGTACAGCCACTATGGTAATCAGTATGGAGGTTCCTCAAAAAAAGCTGAAAATAGATCCACGACGAGATTCTGCTATAGGATTCCTGGGCATATACCCAAAGAAGTGTATATTCTACTTTAAAGATTCTTGCTCATCTATATTTGTTGTGCTGCAGTTATAAAAGCAAGAAAACAGAAACAGCCTTAATGTCTCCCAACTAGTGGGCGAACATAAAACTTTGGTACATTTTCACAATGGAATATTATTCAGATGTTAAGAAAATGAAATTGTAAAACTGCAGTTAAGTGTATAGAGTTATGAACAAGCCCTAGTAGGTAATGTAGACTCAAATGATAAATATTGTGTGATTTCTATTATATGTGGATATTAGCTTTTAAGTCTTCAATGTATGTGTTAGATTCTGATTGCCACAGAGGTCAGACACCTAGTGGGAGTGATCAGATTTGTGCAGGTGACCTCCCAAGGAAAGGATAATAGGATATGGTGTTATGGAGAGATACAGAAGAAACAAGGATACAATGGGAAAGAAGGGCAAATTAGGAAATATGGGGAAGTCAGTTAACACTAATGGCTATTTTCAAAGTTATGTGGAAACCTACTACTGTAGAAATACATACAAAATGAAAGTAATTTAAGGGTAGTCACTGTATAACTGGGGAGAGAATGCCCTAACTAGACATTTTCATGGCTCCAAGTAACACCTCCAGTGCCAGACTAGATTACATCTTGTTGAGTCATTAGACAAACTAGTCCCACAGATACCCCAAAATACCATAGGCTATTTTCCAATTTCAAGACTATCAATTGCTCTCCACAGCCTGATGACAAGACTCTGTTATTGAACAGTCTTATGCTATCTTGCTTAAGCTATCAAATATAGAGAAATTAAGTTGGTGCCTAAATAGAGGATTTAGACCTACTGACTAGCATTCAAAATGCTGGAAGATATTCGGCCTGCTACCAAATTTTTAAAAAATGTAACCAGCAACTCAGTTACAAACACAATGACATTAAACAGGGACTTGTCTGCAAGATCTACTTGTGCAATAGTGGCACAATTGATGGACTTAAAGCTTCATGAAATGGAACCAACATCTGAAACTGCTAAAGTGAGCAAGAACTTGAAATTAGATAGGTTATAATCTTTGGAGGTGGTGGTGGGAGACCTACTGCTATTATTCTGCTAAAGGAATATAACAATAAAATGAGTTCTAAGGACACACTGCTATACCTATAGATCAGTGATTTACTCAGCCCTTATCAGAGAAACTTCTTCTTGAAATAGGTAAAATTTAAAACATAGACACACACTATAATGTGGGAACAATACAGAAAGAGAGAGATTTTGGAACACTCATTCCTAAATGGTATACCTTTATCAAATCCATTCTCTAAAGGCTCAGTGATCTATGCAGAAAAAAACATGTAGGAGACTTTAAAAGATAAATTTAGTAGATAACTCCAAAGAAACAGTGTCTTTTAAATAAACATGACTGATAGAGAGTCCGTGACTGCATGCCTAAGACCTGTACAAGTTCAAACAATTCAAAAACCTAGCACTGAGAAGAGTAGGAGAACACAAAGTCCCAGCGCTAACCAGAGAGAGAGAGAAAGAGAGAGAGAGAGAGGGAGGGAGAGAGAGAGAGG